>JAQJVK010000001.1:137762009-138362009 GCA_035578135.1 Flexamia atlantica | reverse complement strand
TAAGAAAGCCCCCACACTTTGGGTTTTCCCGTCGTACTGTATACCCCATTTGTATACAGGTACTGTCCACGGTCGTGGTGGTACCGCGCTACCCATAGTCAAAGGCAACGTCGACGTGGGTATCGTTTGCTGTGGTGTCACATGACGCTGCTCTTCGGCCTCTGCTTTAGGGACTGTCGCGTCCGAACGATCATTCGGTGCCGGGTCAGTATTCATCTGTTGAGGCTTTCTATCATCTAATTTCCCTAACAGCGCACTAAATTTCTCCGTCAACTCATCGCGTCTCGAAAATCCGTCCTCGCCCTCGACAGGAATACGATCCGACCTCATTTGGTAATGCCACAACCGCGCTTGTATCCTTTGAATTTCCGCATCGGGATAGTCCCCTTCATATTCGTTTATTGTCCCTGTCAACTCGACTAACGCCGCCTCGCAAGCCTGGAATTCCTCATCGGTATCCAGGGCAGCGATCGCGGTGGTAGACAATGGTACGTTCGCCTTCAGACACCTAGTCAAATTTTTTCCGCAGTGTATCTGCATCACCCTCGGATGATTGCCCTCTTATTTTTAACTCGTATGCGTTTTCTTTTTTTCTCAAAAGGTACGCGTTCATGTTGATATAAGACACGAGATTCCACAACGCAAAAGAAACCGGCATATACTAATGCCCAAAAAAAGAACAAAGAACTTTAGAAAAAGAAATTAAGCTTTATACACTGCTATTAATCACGGCAATTTCCTAATTACGGAGTACCCCCGTCAACACGTTCCTCAGGTTCTGTCACTGGTCCAGCTGAACATCTATTTATAAAAAAAAATAAAAATTTAAGGTCATTAATTATTTCACAGTCTCTCTCTCTCGTTATTTAATTAGAAAAATTAAAAAAATAATTGTTTTATTATCTATTTATTTAAACCGAGATGATTCAGCTGGTCAGTTTCAGAAAAACAAGAAAATTTCGTAGAAATCCCCGATGGACACTACTACTGTTCTATGGCAGTGCGCTACTCTTCGCGAGAAAACAAAAAATTCAATATGGCCGCCTGGTCTCAACACCCCAGGTGCCTACTATTGCTTCAGAATGCTCTATTTCCCTCTACTGCTAAAATATTTCCGAAAATAATAAAAAAATTAAAAATTAGAACAGAGTTTCGCCGATGTTGATTTCCTTCCGATTTCTGTTATTATTGCTTAAAACTACCAGTTAAGCAACCCACGTTCACACGAATTGACCTGGTTACTATCAGTATTTGGAGAGTAAATCATCAATTAAGTTAACCAAGTTATTTATTTTCTACTTGAATATAAGTATTCCCGAAGGCATACTTACGTCCAAGTTCTGTGCTAAGTCTTATAAGAGGAATGAATTTACTTATTTGACTCTCCAAATTACCAAATAGCAACTGCTCTTCGACTCTCAGTCGTAAACGAAGATTGCGTTAACTCCTCTCTTAAAATATAAGTGTTAATTTTAATGAAGCTTTTTATACTAGATTAGTAATGCATGCAACTATCTGGTTGTCTATTAAATTTTAATTAATAACAAGTTAATTTCCTATTCTTGATATAATTGTAAATTAAACTGCCTTCACCATTGCACGAGGTGACACCTATAATTCGGGCTGCGCCATTTTATCTTCATTAAACAATAAACAAGGCTTATGAATGGTGGTGGGGGAACCCACGCCTTAATGCCGCTTCCAAGACGCCATTAAGGACACGTGAATTTTCAATTATTTAAGAAATTCATTTTAATTCACTCTTGAACGCTAGTCATTCCCGGTTTTCGCTAAAACTCATGAATTTACGTCATCTACTTCAAAAACACAAAACAAAAGCCTAATAAGTTAAATTTTAATTTCACAAGTCTTACGTGAAAATTACAAAGTCTTTAATATTCAGAAAATTACTTTAGCCAATATTTTTAATTAATCTACCGCTTTTCTTCAAAGCTTACTGTTTTCATTACCATTTATTTATTGCTAGCGGCAAAAGTATTACACTTACCTGAATGGATCATCATTTTTCGGCAAAGTTGATTGGAGTTTCGGAAATTGCTGCCTCCGAAAGACCCCACGCCGCAAACACCAAAAATGTAGAACTCGGCCGCTGTCGTTCCGTCGTCGTCGTTGTCGTCAAGGCGCCAGTGGGAGCGTTTAATTAAAACGAAAACGAACTCAGCTAATTTAAAAAAAGGTGATTTATTCAATTCAGAATTTACATCTAGTTAATACAATCAATCCAAATTCAGATATTAGGTTAATTAATTAAATTTAGAGAAAACGGCAATTTCAAAATTTAGAAGTTGAAATTATTTGGCATGAGGCCATCCCGAAAGTGAGAGAGAGAGATCGCGCGGCTCGCGGATTAATAATTTATTCACGGGACATCACGGGAAAGACTGAGAGCGATTTTACGTTGCCGCGGGCTGAGGTGAGAGGTGGGGAGGGCATATGCCCCTGCTTGGTGCTGCGCCCTATGGATTACATAGGGCGTTACAGTTATATTACAATGATTATTGGGTCTGCTATTGTGTCGTACCCGTCGGTTCGGCTACGCAATATTGCACAGCGCTGCAAGTTCCTTGCACGTGCCGTCTGGCCGAGGCCCCGACTCGCAATTCCACCTTCCGGTTGAACTTCTGAATCCAACTTAAAAACTTTTACAGAGGGTGTCCTGAAACTGCCCTGCAGGAATCCTGTATTTCCCAATACCGTGTTATATTGTTATTTAATATTTTATAAATTCCTTACAATCCTGTTCCAATAGCAAATAACGAGTTATAAATAAGTAGGGGGGTTTGGTCACCGCTGGGTCCGAGCTGACTCAGCGGTTTTTAAAATGCTGAATTGCAGATTTGGAATTGGTAAAAACTGGTTACAGTTCAAGGTCAATCTGTTGAGTTTTTAAAAAATATTTTACATATCAAGACGAAAAATGTCTTGATATGTAATGTGGCTTTAATTTAATTTTAATAATGTTTACAACAAAGTAAAATTATGTTTATTATTAGTTATACTCCTATTAAACGCTCAAGTGCTTCAACAACTGCTCGATCAAAAACAGGAGGGGTTTTGGTGGTTGATGTGACTTGCTGGTCTTGTATAGGACTATTTCTTCGAATATGAGACCGCTGATGTTGAGTTGTTGTTGATGAAGAATAGCTTTCTGAAGTCGATGTTATGTCTGGAACTTGGATCGGTCTTTCTTCTCTTTGAGACATGAGGTTGAAATTTATTTAGACAATTTTGATGTAAATAACCGTAAGTTTTCCTTTTCAGAAATGTTTATATATGGTTAATATTAATAAAAATTATTTAAAATTGTTCGCTGTTAAGCAACACGTCTCCCTGATGTGTATTCTCGGACGTTGTGTAAGAGAGTGAATTATTTGGTTCCAATCATAAATATTTTTGTATTAATTTTTAGGTGTCAGCAGTTTTATGAAATTTAACACTTCATCAATTGTTAGTTGATGTTTTTCCAGTTGATCTATGTACATGTTGAAATAATAGAATACTTAATCTTTCATATTGTTGCTGGTTTTCCTTCAGTAATCTGTTTTGCTCCTGCACCATTTTATTTAATTCTCGTTTGAGAGTTCGAAGATTTACAGCATCAGTGTCGTTCACCCCATCTCTTACATTTTTAATTTTACAATTAGAAGCATCAAAGCTCTCATCTCTGTAAAGTTCATTTGATGACCCATTCCGATATTTTATCAAACAGTTATTTCTCAAGTATCCTAGATTAACAGCATCATTTTCTAAGGTCGGTTCACCAACGTTTTGTAAAACTCGATTCTTCATATCATAATTACCTGTGTGGTTCACTTGAAAACTTTCATGGGATCTAATGATTTTTCTTTTCCGAAGAACATAGTCTTCATGACGTCCGAACTTGTCAACGTTCATTTTAATACTGAATCCTCAACTATTAGTAAAATAAATATATTCAATATTGAAATTAGGTCAAGGTCATCTGTAGCAGTTTTTAAAAAATAAACATATTGACCTACTCAGTCCGGTCAATATGTTTATTTTTTGTTTTTTTAATTTTTTTTGTTTTTTTATATTTTTTTTATTTATTTTTTTATTACATAATACAAAATCATTCTAAATCTACAAGGACTACAAGTACTACCACATATAAAATTTACAACCATATACAATTTACAATAATATACATGACTAGAGCAAATGAAGTGTTAATTCTGTAGAGTTATTTCCTGTCTGACCATGAGAGACAAGGCAAAGTTTTCCAGCTTCAATTGATTCTACATCTTCGTTTTGAAGTAATGTTACAAATCGTTTTGGAAGATAAACTTGAAATCTCGGTGTGTCTCCTCCTTTGTAAGGTGCTTCACTCAATGCTGCGATGATTCCGTCTCCAACAGATGTATCCACTTTTTTCAAATAGTGAACTATGCACTGCTTCTTTTCCTTCAGTTCAGAACATTTTTTAGTTTGTAGTACGCTTGATTTTGAATGTTGGTTGAATATGTCCACTAGGGTCTGTAATTTCGAGTCACTCATTGCTGCTGGGTTTACTGTTGATGTTGGGGTTGGTGGAGTGGTAATGGTGAACTCCTGGTTCTTTACCTCTATTTATGCTCCTTACCCCCACCACTCATCCCCTCCACTACAACTGATTTAACTTGACTGTTTAGTACAGCTTTTAACCCATAAGCATTAGATACGGCACAGTTAGAAAACTTATGTTTGTTACATCTAACTCCAATGCATATCCCAGGGACTTTTTGTTCTTTTCTGTTAATGTTATAGATCGTTACTTTTGAACTGGCATACAATGAGAAAAATTCACATTTTTCTAGCCCTGAGGTAAAAATATGTTTGTACTTATTACAGTATTGCATCAAAATGTTTTCAAGTTCGCTGTAATTTGTGAACCCTTCATGCCAAGATAGATGATGAAAGTGATTTGAAAGCCATTTGTTGGTTCTTGCATTCTTTTCATTAAGATGATGGAATGGAAATGGAGGCTTAAAAAGAAAATAGTTTGTTACATTAGATTTTAGATCTAAAATGACGAGTTCTTTTACGATAAATTCATTATTGTTTCCTCTGAATGCTTGAAACTCGATAACACATGAGTTATTAGATAAACTAGGAAATTGTTCCCACCCGTACTTTTGTGTGTCCATCATGAAGAATCGCAGAGATCTGAAATTTCATACAACTCATCTTAATTATATGTTTTACCCCCACCACTTACTAAACGTTTTGTGTTAAAGCTTCACGATTACTTAAATCAAGGGGTTCATCACTTTCCTTTTCAACTTTGAACGTAATAAACTCGTCAATTTCAGTCATATCACGTTTCTCGTTCTGAGGGAAAGTAAATTTCATATTTCGAAACAAATAAACTTCTTGAGGCAATCTGTTGTATATTGAAGTATCTAATGGGCTATAGATTAAAGGAGAATCTTGTTCGTTTTCAATTGTGCTCACCAAATAATCTTTAATTGTGGTTTTAGAAGACTCCAGTTGCTGCATGTACCTTTCAATAGCAGGTACAGCACTCAGGAATATTTCTAATTCATTTCTGTTCAGTAACACTTTGTCATCGTGTGAAGAAAGGTTTCTAACTCGTACAAATAATTCACCTCGAACTTTCATATTGCTAACTTCAATATCGGAGTTTTCAATGGAGATATTTGTTTTCTTCCCATAAACTTGATTAATTAGGTAACAATGAATCAGCTGCATGGATTTACTGAAAGACATCCACGCATTTTCGTAAATTACGATTTGTTTCTCTCCATGATTAAGTAATACACCTGGGCTGTAGTTCAAGAACTTACAGAATCCAACAGTAACATTTTTGTTTGCACATACTGATAGAGGATACACGATTCGTAAAAATATCTCGTTTAACAGGTACAAAGGCATGAACACTTCTTGTTTTTTCCTTCGTTTAGTTAAGGTTTTCATAGCTTTTTTGTTGATTTCTTCATTATTTTGGGATCCTTCACTTACATTTATGGCATCTTCCAAATTGTCTTTACATATTTTTCTTTTTAAACTTTCTGAATCTTCAAGGAAATGATTCCCTTTCAAAGAAAAAGCTGATTCTTCTAATCCCCCACACTCGTTGTCTATGGGCTCCATGGTTTTCAAATTAATGTTTCCACAATGAATGTTATCTAGAAACTGGTCGTTTCAATGTGAGCTCTCTTTTATATACCGAAGGCGTATTAGGAGGGGATGGGTGTCACATTACAGCACCTTTTTAACGATCCCTGTAAGTGGTGTGTATGTAACGATAGAATCGTGTAAGATCAAACAGTATGCTGTAGTATTTGGAGGGATATTATCTTCAAATTCAAGTTCTAAACGAATATCGACCGTTGATGATTTCAGTGACTCGTTTTGCTTTGAACAGTCGATTACAACTAACGGTGCATCAGAAGCAAACTTTTCAGGGTCAAGTAGGGGTGTGTTTGTTTTACCATAGTATGATGATTGAAATCTTGCATACATATCATACAGTAGGGTGTATCTTTTCTTCGTGAACGCAACGTTCAAATTGTCATATGGAAAAAACTGTGAATTCAAAAACAACTTGATATTTGTTAGATTGCAGTGATCAAATATTCCTGCATTTTTAGTTATTTCATTTTTTCTTCCAGTCTGCATTGCAAATATTACATATCTTGGTTTTTCAAGTTGAGTAGAAGTTTTTATGCTCCATGTGTGTCTTTGTGTAGTTGGTAGTGAAGGATATTCATGCATTTCCCAACTCCGAAAGGGTAGCACTATTTCCCGATCTGAATTCAATTGTTTCAAAAGAGGTAAACGATGTTCATCAGCGATTTTCAAATGAGGTACCCTCCAAACAATCTTGTCTAGAAAAAAATTCCACTCTAACTTATCTGAAGTAGTTCCATCAGGTGCAACAATTAAATCATTGTTTGTAGATGAACGAAGCAAAACCAGTTCATGTTTGACATTAATTATTATCCTTTTGTAGTCTTCTGTAAGTCCTAGAAGCATCCAAAGTGGTACACAAAAATCGAAATAACCATTATCAGATGGCGTGAAAGAGTTATTAGTAGGTAACACCCAACCAGAAGTTTGCAGGCTATTGGTTTCTTTAGGTGACAAAGAAACAAGATTCTTTAGGGTACTGGAAATTCCCACTCGTTTAGTAGAATCTACTGTGATCCCTGATAGTTCATATCTAATTTCTTCAAATAGATATGCCATAGCGTTGTTTATGAATGGTACAGTTGATCCTGTTGTTTTCCCGTCTTTTTTAGTTACTTTTCCTTCTATGTATAGATAACTTTCACAAGGTAAAGTATAAGCATCCTGTTGTTGGATAGGTATACGAATTTCATCGTTATTTCCTAATTTTGATGAAGCGTAGGGATGATGGGTGTGGTATTCCTTTTCCCAAAGGGTCTCGTCGAACAGCGGTCCTTGACGGATGTCCAATATATCCATGATCATTTACAGTCAAACCAATTTCTTCCAGGAACCTTATGTTTTCTCTTGTTAACTGGCTGCTAGTTCCAGGAGAAATGAGAGCTTCCTTTGGAGAGCCCCTTCTTATAAAGCTTAGCCCCATAAAAGTTTTGTTACTTTGCAGCTCTAATGTGCAACCTTAATGATATTTCTTCGCCTCTGAAGTCCACAGGATTATCGTCTTGATCTAGTATGTTCACCTCAATGTCCGAGATGGAAGTGGTATTTAATGGTAGGTATACAAGGTTATGAGGCTTCTCAATTATTTTAAATCCAGGTGCAACTGTTGGGTAGAGTGTATGTAAAATATGATGGTTTGCTCCATTTTTATATGATCCATGAACAATGTTACACATTATGTTGATAGTATTAATTTTTATTATATTAACTGTATCTGCTCCTATGTGTGTTTTGTTTGGTTCAAGTATATCTGTTGAAGGAGGGAAACCTAACAACATTCCAATTGAATGAGGTTGTTTGAAATCAATGTAAAATCTTGATTTAATCTCAGTCCGAAGTGAACTGTTATTAGCTTTAATTTCAATATTATCTTTGCCCATTTGCTTTTGTAGTTCTTCATTGATAGATTCAACTTCATAAGAACCAGTATCCAACTTGATTGTTTCCATAAATTTTAATTTCCCATTAGAATCTCTCTCCTTGTAATAGTAAAATTTGTTATTGACATCTTCAGTTATGTTTGGAATAGAATTGTATGTTGTGAAATCCAAAAGACTGGCTTCCCAGTTTTTATCTCTTTGAAGATGTAATGGAGGGAAAAGAGTTGTCCGCAAATTTGATGTTTTTCCACTGATGGATACCGTATATGATGACATCTTAAAGCATACTAACGCTTGTCGCTAAAAACTCCAAACATAAATGACCACATACTGATGTATTATAGCTTTGAAACCTGTCATAGTTATAAAATACTTCATCTACACCAGAAAAATATTCTTGAAGTTCTAGAGGTGGAGGTAGGTTCCCAAAACTATCAAAATAATATACTTTATTTTTTAACTTCTTGTAACAAACCCAGTGAGTTCCAGGACCACTTGAGTTATCTAAATTAACAATGCCAGTTTCATTTTCCCAATTTTTTTCTGGCAATGTGTCTCTCATGAAAACACCTCGGAAGAAAGGAATTTTCAAACATGTTGCATAAGCCATTAGTTCTTCATTGGATAAAGCTATATTTGGAATAATAAGTTTGTTTTGCTTACTTTTTACACACTGTTGTAGGGCCTTAGGTATAGACCTTTTCCTGATTTTATCATGGTCCACACCGATGTATTTTTGGGTTTGTTTTTTTTCTTATTACATTTCTTTCTTTTGATGTTTCCTCCTCGCTTTCCAGCCACTCTTCGTTTTGCTTTGGATTTTTTTCTTCCTCCTCCTATAGCAGTTTTCGCTTTCATTGCGGCTGATACTGCTAAAGCTGCAGCTCGTTCACCAAAACTTGAATCTTCAGCCTTCACTCTCTCCCAGGCTTTCTCAGCCAAAATCCTATCAGCCACAGTCCTATTAAAGGTGTCAGAATATTTTGAATAAGCTATATCGTGGTCTTTGCAGGCTCGATCTAGTTTATTTATTCCAGGGTCTCCACGGCTCAACCTTTCTTTCAGTCTTGTTCCAGGACCACAATATTGGTAGCCACCAGGCAAATGAAGCTCAGTAGGTAACACATCAATCGCTGTGTTAACAAGTTTTCCAATTGGAATTTTGCCAAGAATAGTTTCACCTGCTGAAACAAGAGCAGAAGTTATACCACCTCCTTTCTTGTGAAGCTCCTGCCTACAACTGACCATTACAAAGCACTGATTTTTCTTATATGTGATATCATGTATTGAGCTTAAACACAACTGAATGTTCTGAAAAGGTTTACTAAATTATATATCCCTGATTCCGAAGTTCTTGAGTTAGAGCTATAATTTCACTATCAAGCCCAGTATGTCCTGCCTGCTTAGCTTCATAAAGTAAACGCATCCTGTCAACGAGTTTATTGACATTATTGTAGTATATAATGTTTGTTTCGTAGGCATTTTTCATTAGCATTCCATGGCCAGACTTAGCATTTCTTGGGGGAAATAATTTTACAATAATCTTTTCATATTTCTTAGATTTATTGCGATATATTGGAGCAGTAGATGAGTAACCCTTTCTGTGTGCATTTGTAAGTTTGATAATTTGTTTAAAATTAATAAGATCCTTAGGTGTGTATCTTGCGGGATTGGTTTTAAAGATCAGCTCAAAAAGACCTGGTGTACCAGAATATGTTTTTCCTTTAATTGTTATGTTATCCATATCATCCGTGGAAATAACACTATTACCAATCATAATTTTATCATTTTCCGCTCTAGCACCATAGACGTGACATTTCCTCTTCGGTATGTTTCCTTCTAGCATTTTCAATATATATTTTCTTGTTAAAAGTCCTTTTTTACCGATATCTATAGCTATGTTACTGACATTAGTAATAGACTTATCTGTAACCTCAGTTGTTGGTTGTTCATCCGCATCATCTTCATTTTCACTAACTTCAAACCCATCTTTTCTTTCCCTTTCGATATCATTTTCTTCGGTTATATCTTTATCAGCTGAACTATTAGAAGTAGTAGAATAGTTATCATCTGTAGGCGAAAGTTCCCCTTCTGATACATTTTTTTATCAACTGGCAAAATATTGTCTAAATCATCATTCTTTTTGGTTTGCATTTCCATTTTCCTTGAGATTTCTTTTATAGGATTGATTACAGGTTTAAATGTAGTTTCCAAATACCGTTCCCTTTCCTGAATTCCTACTTTTAAATCACGTGTCTTTTTTCGTATTGAATCACTGAGGAATTTTATTTTCCCAATCAAATCTTCTTGATCAGCCATGTTCACTCAGTAATGGTATATATGTAAATGGTTTGGGTTAGATATTATAACATAATATATTGGTCAAACCCAATTCTGTACCGACCCTCTAGAAGTGGATGGTCTTTGCTTATAACTAAGAACCCGTACATTTGGCTCCATGCTTGACAACAACACTCTTTAAATTTCGAAAACGTCATGTCACATCCAACATGATCATTGTAAATATGTTTTAAATTTAAATCATCTTGTTTGAAAATCACAATCAAGTTTACATTATCCCGGATTAATTGTTTTGGAATTTTGCTGTACGTCTGACCAATATATATTGAGTCTATGTTGTTGTGCCTTCCCATTGCAAAGTAATTTGATATTGACTTTTGGTTCTCTGACGAGACATCATCAAATATAAAAACTGAATACTGTTTAGCTTTGTTTGGTGCAATGACATTTTCACTCGAACTAAATTTGTAGTATCCAATTTCACCAGCATCCTTTAAAATCTTTTCCAACAACTGATATTTTGGCTGGTCCAACGACTTTGAAAAGATGTATACATTGTTGAAATGCAGACCATTTGATTGTGTTAAAAGATTAAAAACAACATTTGTTTTTCCGGAGTTCGATGGACCTGATATAATACATCTAATCGAATCTGGAAATAAACTCCCATGCTTACTACTATTTCTCGATCTTATATTATCAACTGTTAAATCATCAATGTTAAGGACGTTCAATTTTTTTTCTTGTTGCATTATCCTAAAACTCATTTTTTTACCCAACAATGTACATTCAAAGAACACTGGAGATGGAATAATTAAGACTCTTATATCAAGTCCTTTTTAGACACCCAAGAGTCATGTGATTTGTTAAATCCTAACCACCGAACGTATACTTTATCTTTTTTTCTTTTTAATATTTTTTCAACGAGATATATGTCACCAATCTTTGATTTTAACATTTCATGACCATAGAAACTGCCTTGAAGTATTTCCCCTCTATTATCTTTAAGGATGTATGTCTCGGGATTTGTAGGCTGTACTCTATAGACCTCAAATACTTCATTGGTCCAATTCGGTAAATATCCTTTGCTAAATAGGTTTTTGTACTTGCTAATTCTAACTTTATCTCCTGGGAAAAACTTCTTAGGTGGAGACTTTTCTTCAGCAGGTGCAGTTTGTTTCTTTATTCTCTTCCTAACTAAATCTTCATTACTTTTGTTTACTTCAACTGGCCTCATTCCAATAGTCCTATGGAATTTATTGTTGTAGGTTTTGATGAGCTCGGAAAGAATGTCATACCAAACGTGATTTCCTCTTAAAGAAAACTGCTTGAACATCAAAGTTTTTAGCGTTCTATTAAATCTTTCTATAATGGTTGCCTTTTTCTCACTTTTTGTAGAATAATGGTTTATGTTGTGCCGTTTCATGAGGTTTGAAAATATTTTATTGAAGAACTCCTTTCCATCATCGGTTTGCAGGTGATTCATCTTTATGTTATTTATTTTGATGATTTTTTCCATTGCATTTGATACTGTTTCTCCTTTTTTATCCTTAAGCGGAGCTGCAAATGCAACTTTTGTGAAACAGTTAATTAACGTCAATATATATTTATAGTTTTGGTTTATACTTCTGTACGGTTTCATTTCAACGAGATCTGATTGATATAAGTCATTTAAACCCTTCAATACAGTGTTTCGTCTAGGGAAATGCCTTCTTGCAGGTTTGTGTAGCTCATTAACGATATCCTGTTTTGTAAAACTCATATTTGAAGTAATACAACCTTTACTGCTCAGAAACCTGAACCACACTGCAATATAATTAATGTTTCGATCGTAAATATAACCGTATTCATGATATCAATGAAGAGAGTAGTGCCCGTATGGCAAGGTATGGACACCATCTTCTAAAATAACACGTTTATCATCATAAGGAGAGAGGGACTTCTTACTTTCTCTGACAGTAAATAATTGGTGGTTAAAGCTTCGAATACTATTAAACGTTGCAGTGTATGTGATATGTTCTTCCAGGCATTTTTTATAATGATCAAAAGTAATTCTTTTCTTTACATACATGTTCTTTATTCCTTTTGCTTTCTTAATGCAGTGAGATTCCGCAAAGTCAATGGCATACATTTTTGAAGCTAAAGCTATTATTTCTTTAATCAATTCGCCATTTGCTTCATCCTTGAATTTCCCTAATACCTTTTTGTTTTTATCATGGTACAGCGAATGATTCGTGGGGTAATCAGAAAAATCAAAGTCATTATTATAAGGAAATACTTTCAAATCATAGTACATATCTTCTGTTTTTATCCAGTAAACGAACGAGTCCGTGTCCATGTAGCAAATTCCGATGTTTTCCCTTCCAAAGTGTTTAACCATTTTGTTGTAGTGAAAGTCATACATGTGGGTCTTCGAGATATCCAAAATACTCATTCCTACATACAACGGTCTGTCCATTTTTACGCAAGTTTTGTTCATGCAGACTGCAACTAAATTTTCATTGATAATAATAGACGTGTTAAAGTTAGGTTTTGCTACCAGTTTTTCCAGTTTTTTAGAGTCACATATTAATTTGACATTTTTATGCTTCCTTTTGTTTTCAAGCGTTTTTCCAAATATAGCATTATTCATTAATTTGTAAAATTCCTTTTCAAATGCGGAATTTGCTTTCGTCCTTCTCGAAGTGTTTGAATCGATGTAAGGCTTTAACCAACAAGATTGCTTAAACCGAATGGCTCTATGAATTTTTGTAACCTTCAGTCCTAATTTAATCGCTTGTTGTATGACCCAATAATGAGCTACATATTTAGTTTTGTGACATAGGGTTGTCATAAGTTTTGGATGTTTCTTCCCAGGAGGAATTTCAGATCTTGGCAACAAAGGTAAATCATAGTGATGGTCATGTAAGTTCTTATCATATTCAATATCACATTCTAAAATATATCCAACCTCTCCATAAGGTTTTATTTGAAGGATATCACCTACATCACAAGGGTCGACCCATTTAAACTCACCGTACGGTAGCGGTTTCGACATGGCCCAACCATATAAATTATTAGCATCAAAGTAGGCTAAGAATATAGACTCTTTATTTTTATCATAATCAGAAAGATACTTGTTATTGGCCTTCATTCTTCTGGTAACACTCTGGGTTATACCACCTCGAATTCCAGATTCAATCATTAGAATCATATCAATATCAGTTAACAACTCTAGGTTGCATTTAGTCTCCTTTAACATGGCTTGCCAGGCCAGACCGGGTGCTGTGCAGTAATATAGAGGGTCAAGACCATATGCTTTAAAGCATGTATTACGGAATTCCTCCATTATGTCACATAATAAAGTCACATCTAACGAGACATAGAAATCATTGTATTCACCTAAAGTTTTAAACTTCATCTCTTCCCAAACACGACATGCGTGTTGATAATCATTGGGATCGATTTCTTCCTCAGAAAGCTTACTATAAAACTTTTCAATTGGAGGTAGGGATGTCTCTTTAAATCTTTCAAGAGAGTCAATGTAGTCATAACAAAAAACTCCTTTCCTTATAACTAAGTCCAGCTTATCTTCAGGCACCAGTTTTTTTGTCTCAACTAAGTTACTTCTTTGAAGATTTTCAGTTAGTTTCTGTAAACTGCAGGACATAAATTTGAACGAATCAATGAATTTGAGCTTCATCTTTCCAACCTTCTTGCTGAAGCTTATAAAATTTTCATTTGTTGTCGCCAAAACGTCAATAGATCCATTATCCCTTCCGAGCTCTGGGATAATCATATGGGAGTCATATTTTTGTAAATTATGCAGTATTACAGGAATGAATTTTGGTACTTTGTAATTGATATTGCATGAATTACATGCAGGGCCTCTATATCGGCCCGATAAATGGCAATGGTCCCTTACTTTTGGATTTAATTCTGTGAAAATCTTATTGCAAATATAGCAATGTGTTGCTGCATTGTGTATCGCTTGTTGATCAACGTTCAAGTCGTCCATCGGAACGATGTAGCTATATAATATTTCTACTTTTGCAGCAATATCATATAAATCATCAATAAAGTGTTTACCTGCATTTTCCCCCCTGTATACCTTTGGCTTTGATGATAGACCATAGTGTTCCAAGTGGTTATCAGTAAGTGTCGACTTTAATAAAATTGCATAACTGTTAGGTTCATGTTTTTGATACTTGCATCGAGAACCTGTATCATTTACATCATCTACGGGTAATAATGTTGCTTCAAAATCAGCATAGATAACTATTGGTATTCTATATTGATGACTCACTTTATTAAAAACCAAATTAGATTTATCTTGGGGCGGTAAATCAATTCTCACCTGTGAATGTTTACCACATATTCTTAGATGTTCAGCTAACCAATTTACTCCATGTCTTTTGTTTGATTTATTTACAAAGCAGAGGCATCGTTTGCATACGATCAAAGCGTGTTTGTTTTTTTTTCGAAGCTGACGAGCAACAAGGCGGTTGAAGTCTTTGATGTAAACATAATGAGATACATCTCCATCTTTAAGCAACAGTAGATCACTATGATCTCTAAGTTCTGTAGTTGCAATTTTTAAAGGATAAACATTGTGCCTGTCGTCTAGACCAAAAACGTTTACTGACACACCAATATTGTTTTTTTCGAAGTTGACAATATCCTTAAAGCCAACTGGATAGTCAACTCCTTTGAAATTGTATTTGTTAAAAAAAGGTGTGAACTTGGTTATACATTTAGGGTGAAAATTTGGTTCATTGAGGACAAATTTTGTTAGCATTGCATACTTAAAACATTCATTGTTTTGATTTTGCACATTTATACAGGATTTAGTGTTCGAGATTTTTTTTGGAAGGGGGATATAACTACTTCCTCTATCTCCATATCCCTGTTTATGAACTCTAACATCCATTGAGTTGATTTGCAGTAAAGACCACCCGGATCCTCTCGATTCGTGTTCTGTTAACTTGATTATAAGTTCTTGGAAGCATTCTTGTACAATGTCTTCTAGGTTTGATGTTTTGATTATAGATCTACTCCTTGCAATAAATCCTCTTTGAGATGTCTCACCATCAGTGTTTGTAAATGTTGCATCTAATACGATGTTAAATTTTACACAGTTAAGTCGTTTCAATTCAGTTTTCAGTGTGTTATTAATTACCGTTTCACTATTTGTTAAAAATGTTTCTACCTTGTTATTGTTTACGTTTCTGATTCTGTAATGTCTAACAACAACTCCATCAAGTGATTCAGCATATGTCTCGATAAGACCTGTTTTGTCTTGTCCAGACTGACCTTTACATAAGCCTCCACTATCATTGGTTTTAATTCCACTACCTGTCTTCCTTCCCTGGTAATTACTACTCGCATCATCTCTTGGTCTTATTTGTTTATTATTGGAGGTTGTAGCCGGACATGCTGTCTCTCCGTTTGAAACTTCATCAACTTGCATGGGCTCAAACGATTTCTCATTTTTATGATAGCATTCATTGTGAATATCAAATGAAATACTATCTTCAAATAATTCCCCACAGAAGTGGCAAAGGTAGCTTGAAATTCTCGGTTCTTCTTCATTAAAACAATCAAATACTGTCTCTTCTTTATGATAATTTGTACTTTGATGAAATAAATCTATATGTGCGATAAGTAACCATTCGTCATCAAATTCATCATTACACTCAGGACATAGATGCATCGTTTACCATTAACAGTCTTCAACGAAGTGACTTCATTTAACTTTAAGCCCCCTATATATAATAAATCCCCACCCTTTTTACAGCCACCATCCCCTCCACATTATCATAATAATTTAACCTGCTATCAACATTTGATATGGTTAAAAAAAACTGTTTCGACCTTATTGGGTCTCATCAGGTGTGAGGTAGGCTAAAGCCACTCACACGACAGTTTTTTTGTTTTTTTTCTTCGATTTTTATTTTTTTTATTTTTTATGTTTTTTACTAAGTTTGACTACGTATAGGTTTGACTGTAACACATCTATATACAACTTTTTTTGCTCAGATTTTCACAAAACAAAATCAAATTGGTTTTTGGGAGGAATGAATTTAAATGTTTTTCCAATTGGATTTTCCGGAACTTGCATTTTCTTCGGCAGTAATAAAATAATTATCTTTTGATTTGCAGCCAATTTCATTTCTCTTTTCCCATCATAATCCATGACTTTGTAGGACAATTTTTTATTCAGTTTATGAATCTTTTTTTTGACAACTACTTCTCGACTTGTGGTGGTTTGTTCACTGTTTTGTAATTTTTCAATCGTTTTTTCCAATTGTTCAATTTTTATTTTCATTTTTTTCTCGTTTTCAGGCAATTGTTTGAGTATGTAATCAAGCTTCGTTGTTATTTCCTGATTGGCTATTTTTACATCTCTAAGTTCCTTTTGGTCGTGAGCCAATTTGATTTTATCTTTCAAACCTTCTTTTTTCTCTTCTTTTTTCAAGTGTGATGAGCAAAAGTGATGGTCCGTGAGGTTTGTACATCTCTCACCTTTTCTGGGTTTGTTCACATAAATGTGACGGCATTGGTTTTTGCCTCTAGGTGAAATCAAAATGGTTTTCCTTGGAGTCTCGTCCACGTTTTCTTCTTCATCTGATACAAATTCTTTGCTCAAAATCCGTTTCTTTGCCATTTTTTTCTCTGGTTTTCCTTCTAAATGTTTTTTCTCCAACTGATTTTCTTTTTTCATCTTTTCCGATTCATCTCTTTCCAACTTTTCTTCAATTTTCTTCTTCTCCAGGCTTTCTCCTACTGCTTCCTCCACCATCAGGGAAAGTAAATCTTGAACTGATGTTGTTGTCTCGTTTATCTCACTGTCACTTATTTCTAAATCTTTTTCTAATTGATTTTCCATGTTTGTTTCTATCGAATTTTTACTAGGGGCAAGCACAGGCCGTGGCATTGTCGATTTCCTCAGACAAGGATCCTCCATCATGCTGCAACAGACAACAGGATAGTACTACTACAGCTGACAATCTCTCCCTTTATACCCTTTAGCATCCCCACTTTTATGCTAGATCATCAAAATTTAAAATTAATATATCTTTCTGTTTTACAAAATGTATGTCAAGGTCACTCGATTATTAAAAAAATAGAGCCCCGAATGAGGTGGATCCGTAAGCAACAGCTTCCTCATTCGGGGCTTAAAGTGTGCTTAACCATGTCCGATATTAATGATAATTTTTTATTATTGCATTAAGCAAAAAGGTGCACCATAAAGGAAAATCTATTTGCAAACAGACATGACCAAGCTCACAAATTAGGAATGGAAGGAATTGAAGGAATGGAAATAAGTTCATTATCATTACCAAAAAATCTAATAATGAATTAATTACTTATTTATTTTAACAAATGTTCATTAAAGTCGTAGAAACCATGTTTATTTTTCAACTTGGAATTTTTACAACAGACTTCGTTATTCGATCGGTATTGACAAAATTAAAATGATAATATTTGTTTTAAAATGTTGAGTGTCATTATTTAAATTTGAAAGTTTGGTTTGTAATATTATTATTTGTAATTTTAAGAGAATCTCATATTGGTATGTGAGTGTAAACCATTATTATGAAACAAGCAATTAGTTAGGCTAATTTTCTTTTTACTTTAAACAATAAATCAGATCAAAAGGCTTCATTACGTTGGGATTTTAACAAGGATAAAATTTATATCTTGCTTAATTGTCATGAACATTTTGTTTTCAGTTATTAATCAATTATTGAATTTTTTATTTTCTTTTGCATTAGTAATAAAAATAAAAGTTACAATCTTTCAAATATTAATTTCATAAGTCAATCTTTTAAAGTATTTTTTCTTAGAATCCTGCTGCAAGTCTCTGGTCAACACCCGCCTCTAGGGTTTCGTTCCTCTGGACTTTGGTAAGAACTCAATTTCATAAAAATTTAGTTATGAAATAACTACTTTTTAACATTAATTTTGAAATTAATTGGTTTAAAATAGTTTGTCTTAGAATCTTGCTGCAAGCCTCTGGTCAACACCCGCCTCTAGGGCTTCGTTCCTCTGGACAATTAGCAAGATTTCTAAGTGTTAATACAATCCATTTTATAATAATCTTTTACACATTGTTTAACTTGAAAGTTAAATAATTATAAAATAATCTTGCTGCAAGCCTCTGGTCAACACCCGCCTCTAGGGCTTCGTTCCTCTGGACTGTTAGCAAGATTTCTAAGTGTTAATACAATCCAGTTTATAATAATCTTTTACACATTGTTTAACTTGAAAGTTAAATAATTATAAAATAATCTTGCTGCAAGCCTCTGGTCAACACCCACCTCGAGGGCTTCGTTCCTCTGGACTATAGGCAAGATGTTTAAGTGTTCATACGTCACTTAATAATAATCTTTTACAAATTGTTTAGCATTATTCTAAATAAATGTCTGATAATCTTGCTACAAGCCTCTGGTCAAAACCCGCCTCTAGGGCTTCGTTCCTCTGGACTGTTAGCAAAAATTCTATGTTATAAAAATTTAGTCATCAAATAATTTTTACATTAATTTTGAAAGTAATTGTTTCAAAATAGTTAGTCTTAGAATCTTGCTGCAAGCCTCTGGTCAAAACCCGCCTCTAGGGCTTCGTTCCTCTAGACTGCTAGCAAAAATTCTATGTCATAAAAATTTAGTTATAAAATAGTTTTTAACATTAATTTTTAAAGTAATTGTTTCAAAATAGTTAGTCTTAAAATCTTGCTGCAAGCCTCTGGTCAACACCCGCCTCGAGGGCTTCGTTCCTCTGGACTATTGGCAAGATTTCTAAGTGTTAATAATCCACTTTCCAAATAATCTCATACACATTATTTAACATGAATTTTAAATAGTTATAAAATAATATTGCTGCAAGCCTCTGGTCAAAACCTGCCTCCAGGGCTTCGTTCCTCTGGACTGCTAGCAAAAATTGTGTCATGAAAATATAGCTATCAAATAATTTTTAAAATTAATTTTGATAGTAATTGTTTCAAAATAGTCTTAGAATCTTGCTGCAAGCCTCTGGTCAACACCCGCCTCGAGGGCTTCGTTCCTCTGGACTATTGGCAAGATTTCTAAGTGTTAATAATCCACTTTATAATAATTTTTTACACATTGTTTAACATGAATTTTGAATAATTATAAAACAATCTTGCTGCAAGCCTCTGGTCAAAACCCGCCTCAAGGGCTTCGTTCCTCTGGACTGTTAGCAAAAATTCTATGTTATAAAAATTTAGTCATCAAATAATTTTTTACATTAATTTTGAAAGTAATTGTTTCAAAATAGTTAGTCTTAGAATCTTGCTGCAAGCCTCTGGTCAACTCCCGCCTCGAGGGCTTCGTTCCTCTGGACTATTGGCAAGATTTCTAAGTGTTAATAATCCACTGTATAATAATCTTTTACACTTTGTTTAAAATGAATTTTAAATAATTATATAATAATCTTGCTGCAAGCCTCTGGTCAAAACCCGCCTCTAGGGCTTCGTTCCTCTGGACTATTGGCAAGATTTCTAAGTGTTAATAATCCACTGTATAATAATCTTTTACACGTTGTTTAACATGAATTTTAAATAATTATATAACAATCTTGCTGCAAGCCTCTGGTCAAAACCCGCCTCTAGGGCTTCGTTCCTCTGGACTATTGGCAAGAATTTTTTCAATCATGATGATTTAGTTATTAAATAGTTATTGATTTCTTAAAACATTAATTTTAAAGTAATATTTTTCAAAGTAATTTGTCTTAGAATTCTGCTGCAAGCCTCTGGTCAACACCCGCCTCTAGGGCTTCGTTCCTCTGGACTGTTAGCAAGAATTCTATGTCATATAAATTTAGTTATTAAATAATTTTTATTTTTAACATTTAATTTTGAAAGTAATTGTTTCAAAATAGTTAGTCTTAGAATCTTGCAGCAAGCCTCTGGTCAACACCCGCCTCTAGGGCTTCGTTCCTCTGGACTATTAGCAAGATTTCTAAGTGTTAATACAATCCAGTTTTTACACATTGTTTAACTTGAAATTTAAATAATTATAAAATAATCTTGCTGCAAGCCTCTGGTCAACACCCACCTCGAGGGCTTCGTTCCTCTGGACTATTAGCAAGATTTCTAAGTGTTAATACAATCCAGTTTATAATAATCTTTTACAAATTGTTTAACTTGAAATTTAAATAATTATAAAATAATCTTGCTGCTAGCCTCTGGTCAAAACCCGCCTCTAGGGCTTCGTTCCTCTGGACTATAGGCAAGATTTTAAGTGTTCATACTTCACTTAATAATAATCTTTTACAAATTGTTTAACATTATTTTAAATAAATGTCTAATAATCTTGCTACAAGTCTCTGGTCAAAACCCGCCTCTAGGGCTTCGTTCCTCTGGACTGTTAGCAAAAATTCTATGTTATAAAAATTTAGTCATCAAATAATTTTTAACATTAATTTTGAAAGTAATTGTTTCAAAATAGTTAGTCTTAGAATCTTGCTGCAAGCCTCTGGTCAACACCCGCCTCTAGGGCTTCGTTCCTCTGGACTATTGGCAAGATTTCTAAGTGTTCAATACTTCACTTAATAATAAGCTTTTACAAATTGTTAAATACTTGTCTTAGAATCTTGTTGCAAGCCTCTGGTCAATACCCGCCTCTAGGGCTTCGTTCCTCTGGACTATTGACAAGAATTCTAAGTTCACAGTTTACTTAATACTAATCTAAAGATTATTTCTACGTATACATTATTTTAACTAATTTAATAGAAACATTTCATTGGATAACTAACTTAGTGACAATTCTTAATTCTAACTTAATTCATAATTGTTAGTACCCAAGCACCCCCAATGCTACCGTTAGTAAGGCATGCTGTTAACTGCGCTGTTCATTGTGACGACCCCTCTTTTATCCCCGCGGTTCGCCTTCTGATTGGCCCACGCCCGACCAATCAGAAGCCATGTATTTATAAAAATTATTTCCATTGATTACAGTGGACATATAATTAATTTTTAATATTCCAGTTACTCCCTAAGTCTTAAACTATTAATCCTAAATAGGTAATAAATGTGTAAATCTCAAAGTATAGACATTCTGACAAAATTTAAATGTCCATAATACAAAAGTTTACAATCATGTAACAAATAACTCTAACGGTGGGACTTTACAAATATTCCTAAAAGAAAATGTTGTGAAACATTATTTGAAAATATTTAACTAGTTGATATTTTATGATTTGAAGTCTTTGAAACAATATTACTTTTGTAAATAAATCTTTGATAGAATGTCTTACCTCTTTGCTTGTGGAAGAAACGATGCCAATTATTAAAAACTGTTTATAAACTTTGTTAGCTTGACTAGAGCAGCAATGTTTCCTCTTCGATGCAAAGCGAGCAACTGATGTTCAATCTTCATCAATGATTACCAGCTGGTCATCCGAGATCTATGTGAACGACCGAGGGCCGTGAATGAACTCCGCGGCCGCGGCGTGAGAAGCGCTGACCAGCCGCGCGGTGTCACATGTCGGCCGCAGTAGCCGTCCGGCCGCCGCGCCGCGCTGCTCCGACACCGCGGCCGGGACTTACGGATCAATATAATAGTTTATTACAAAATTTGGTTTATAATTTGTTTACTTTGTATTGTCTGTTTATTAAATAATACCAAACTAATCTTTAGAAACTTACGGACAAATAAAGTACCTTGAAAGATTTTTCCTCAATTCAAATCAGTTTTTACCAATTCCAAATCTGCAATTCAGCATTTTAAAAACCGCTGAGTCAGCTCGGACCCAGCGGTGACCAAACCCCCCTACTTAAATATATTTTATAATTAAAATTAAGTTTACAAGAATGAAGTTAATGCCAGTGGCCAAGTTGAGGGATGGCGGCACTTGAGCCGTCACAGTACTGGCGCAGTGACCCACTGATTTTACCAAATTAAAACTTGGGTAAGTTAATCTACGTTTGCTGTCGTCATATTCCTTGCAGTATATATGCCACTTAGAAAACTCACATCAAGTGAAGAACTCAAAAGTCCCTCTTTACATTGAGCACATGTTTTGGTACCTGAAGTTAGTCTTCTTGCTATATAGCCACTCACGTACACAGTTGAGGACCAGTCACTCGGAAAGCTGTCATCAATAATTGGGTCATCAACATCATTTATTGGTTCTTCCAACTCAAAAGTGGATACTCCAACAACTTCATCTGTACACTCCTTTTGAGTCTGGTCTTCCAGAAACAATTTTAAGGTTGCTAAAACAAACCCATCATCTGCCTCACAGTTAGACTTTACTTTATTTACATCTTGGTAGGCAAGACCATTAATGAGACATGTTTTAAAAGCTCCTACGAACTGGCTAACTGTCGGGTTTATGCTTGAGCCACAGTGTGACCTCAAAGACCCAAACAGGTTCCCAAGGGGATCTTGGCTTATGTTCCTGGGAACAAGATATTTGATTCCTTTACAAGTATTTGACACAAGTTCCCAGAGCATACTAAAACCTCCTAGTGTTACCAGCCAACCATTCTGAGAGGGGGGCCTTACAGTTTTCCCGTTTGGAAGGATGAATTTCCAACTGTCAACACATTGATAAATTTCCCTCCAAAAATCATGATGAGGGCTCTTTTTTCAAACCGGCATCTTAGATATTTCCCATTTTCATCTTTTTTCAACACTCCATTGAAGGAGTCAAACAGCTGATCTAAAATTTCAATGAAGTGAGCTGTTCCTTCAGCCGTAGTATCCAACAGCCCTAAAAATAATTACACCTTTTATCATTTACTTGTAAATTACCATATAACAAATGACCATAAATCATATAATAACAGTGCAAACCTGCAAGACATGTAAAACATAAATATTCAGAATTACAATAACACAACTTTTAGGCATATTCACATTGTCTTTTTTAAAACCAAATAATAATAAAATGCAGAATAGTTGCAGAGATTACTTAAGAAGCTAAAAATATTCATCACAATGTTTCCACTTCTGAAGCTCCCTCATGTTATATATTGAAATCCCTAAACCAGATATAGGTGTTGATCTGACTATCATGTTTCTTTCATACCACTAAAGCAATTTAATACAAGATGCTTATAAAGTTTTAGTTCTGTAAACAAACAACTGGTTTGATTGACTTGTCAGAGAGCTTTAATCCTTCGATTATTGGTCTGAAAGTATCAATGTTATGTTATCATTAAATTTGTGATTTATTTTTGAGTTGAACTTATATTATGAAACTTTTACAAGACTATATAGCAAGACCTTACCTAATTTTAGTGAATTTCCCCTATAAGGAAGAAGCTATTACCATAAGTCTCATGGAAAGAGCTAAGCCCGGGACCATCATAACTTTTCATTTTTGGGCCCTCAGAAGCCAAAAATACCATTTGTTTAAATTTATATATGTATATCTTTATATGTATTTGTGAGCACAATAGCGCTCGCAAAAATGGTCCGATGGGAATGACATTTAGCACAGATATGTAAAAATAGTTATTATTTCGACGAATTTGAAAACCAGCCAGATTGGACCATAGGAAGGAGGATAATGCAGAAAAACCCTCCAAAAATGGATTTTTTAGTATTTTAAATAGAAAAATAAAAATAATCTGATTTTTGTTAGTACCATTGGATTCAGCATGAAAAACAAACAATTAAATATTTTAATCATTGCTCTATGTCCAATGGTTACCAAGATATTGAAAGTTGTAAACACAGTACATAGTCTCAATATTAACCTTTTGGGAAATAAGTAAAATTCTATATCTCGCTTATTTCTCAACATATTTTGATGAAACTTGGTTTGTATCTTCATCGCAATGACATCTAATATATTTCAATCCCAAAAATGTCCATTTTTGTGGCAGCAAACCTGCATACTCATTCCCCATGCTATCATTATAGGAAATAAAAAATTTATCTCCCATATTTCTTAACATATTTTGATAAAACTTGGTTTATGGCTTCTTCTACTTCAGATCTAATAAATTTTTAATTAAAACCACACAGTTTTAATATACCTGTTGCAGCAAACCTGCATACTCATACTGCATGTTAGTCTTATGCAGGTAACAAAAACATGTCATATCCCACTATGATGGATTGAAATGTGTTTTTTTGAATTTGAAATTTACTGAGTATGCAGGTCTGCTGCAACAGAGTATTTATATATTTAAAGGATTCTGTTTTAGAAGTCCAAATCAATCATTTCATTTCCTTGACCTTCAAACATAGACCTATATTCATCACTGTTTTTATAGATTAATACCAAAATCCCCCGTTGCAGCAGATCTACATAATCAGCAAATTTAAAATTTGTAAAAACATATTTTAATCAAACATAGTGAGATGACATGTTTTTATAATCTCCATAAGAATAACACGGGAAATGAGCATGGAACAGGAGTAGTGGTAAAGTGGCGTTTTTGGGCCAAAACGCATTAATCAAAAGTGACAGCTACATCCGGTCTGGTGACGTCAGAGGCTGTGACGTAGCTGTGACGTGTAGGGTGGGCATTTAAAGTTTAAATGCCCGGCTGTGCTGGGTATTTAAACTTTAAATGGCTGGAAATGGGTCAAGGTCAGGTGTGGATGTTTTTAAAAAGATCTTGCATTTTCGGAAGATCCGGAAATGCAAGATATTTTTTATTTTTTTTATTTTACATTAAGGTTGAAAAGTTTGCTCCCAAATTTGAAAAGTAAGTTGTTGTCGGTGGTGAAATTTCTTGCTTATTTTCATTCTTTTTGTTGTTGTTGTAAGTTGGCAAAAATACATTCTTTTCGTTTTGATTGTTTGTTGCATAAAGTTCCGAAGATAAACCGAACCCAGTGGTTATAAGTTGTTTTAGTTCTTCACTAAAAATTTCCAAATCCTTGTAGGTTGTAAGATTGATAGTGTTGTAGTGAATCCCGCGAATGTTGAGAGACATGACTAGAGTTGTTTACTCGACGAGAGGTGTAGCAGGAATGACTATTGCAAAGCCGGTGCTGCGGGTACCTCCGATGGTAGTGGGGGTAGTGGTGGGGGTAATGACAAGTGTTTGTTTAATCACTTTGAATTTAATCGTTGCCTCAGTAGACCGAGCCGATGTTGCAATTCTTCTAGTTTATCCAACCGGTTCTTTTGATATGTTTTGCAACTACATTTACAGTAGCAGAAAGAATTACATTTTGTACAAGCTTTTCCGTCAACTTGATCTTCAGGTATTTTAAAACATTTTTCTTTACAACAATAAGTTATAAGTGTTAGATTATTTCTTTTGGATGACATGTTGGTTGTAGCTTGTCTTAAACAGAACTGAGCCTCTCAACGTTAAAGTTTCGTATTTATATAAAGTATTCGAATAAAACAATCGAATAAAATAATCGAATAATACCATCGATTAAAAGTTCAAGGTCATCCGTTTGAGTTTTTAAAAAATACAACATATCAGTATATAAAAACATATATTGATATGTGTTTTTTATTTTTTATTTTATTTAAAACATTTTTTTACAATATTTACAATGTTATTTTTGTGTGATGTGCAGAGTAAGTTCCGTAGAGTTGTTTCCGCTCATTCCGTGTGACACCAAATATAATGATCCTGGCTGAATTTCCCGTAGATCTTCATTTTGCAGCAACTGGACGAATCGTTTTGGAAGATATACTTGAAACTTTGGTTCATCACCTGGTGTATATGATGCATCGGATAAAGATGCGACGACTACGTCTCCATGTGTTGTATCAACTTTTTTCATTTCATGAACGATACAATGCTTGTGTTCTTTTAGTTCTGAACATTTCTTGATAATTAGAGTATTTGATTTTGAATGCAAGTTGAATTGTTCAACTAAACATTGGAGAAACTGTTGTGATGCCATCCTTCACAGGAGATGTTGTCTGTTCGGAGTATGGAGTTAGACTGATACTCAGGGTGTGTTGTGTCTTCGTTTATATAACCTTCAGAACCCCCACTACATTCTTCCGTTTGTTGTTGTAAGTAAGCAGCAAAGTGATATGCGTTTTGTAATGCGAATTGACATTGGTTGTGTTTCGGATCTATTGTAGAAACACAAATATTTTTAGTATCAAAGTGAAATGTTTTGTCCAGTTTTATGTTTAAAACTTCTTTGTTCGTTTACTGTCGTATCCAATTCTTTTTTTCCAATCCTCTAGTATATATGTGTGTAAATTGTTTGCAAAAATGAAACATAATTTTGTGTACATTGTTGTACGGTAGAAAACCTTCAAACCAATGGATATGATGAAAATTATTTGTTAGCCATCTGTTTGTTATTTTAGCTTTTGACTTTAGTTCATGGACAGAACACGGTGCTTCAAATAAAAACGGGTAAGCTACTTGTGTAAGTAATTCTAAAATTACCAATTCTTTTATGATAAATCTATCATCGTTTCCGCGAAATGCTTGAAATTCAATTACACAAGGTTTTGCTGCCATTTCTTCATCCTGTCTGCTCATCACGGTGTCTGTTGATCAACTGTTTTCCACACCACGGTAGGTTAGATATATAAACCAGGCCGTACAGTTGTAGGCGCGTTGGTGTATGTTTAACGTGGGCACCGTCCCCAGTAGGCCTACCCCACGGTTTATTCTTTTGTTAAATTACATTGTAGTTTTAAACTAGCAAAGTTTCTTCTTCTGTATTATTGTTGTTGTTGGTTTCTTCTTCTGTACTGTTGTTGTTGTTGGTTTCTTCTTCTGTAGCTTCCGTTGCAACTTCAGTAAAAGGTTCAAAGTTTCTTAACTGCCTCCTCATTTCCACTTCGTGAGGTATTCTATTAAAGATGGATGTATCTATCGGTCCGTATTGTAAAGTGCTGTCTGGTTGTTTCGCATGCATCTACCAGATATTCCTTAATAACAGAGCTTGAAAATACTAATTGTTTCATATACCTGGTAATAGGTGATGTTGCATAGTTTAAAATGTAGAATTCTTCACGTGTTAGTAGAATTTTATTTTCAAATTGTGTCGAGTCTCTAATTCTTACTTGTTGTTGACCACGATGTTTAATAATGTTAATTTCATTGTCACAATCCAAAAGTCGAATGTTAGTTTTTCTTCCAAAGAAACTGTTGGCTGTTGGCTAAGTAACATTCAATAACATGTAGATGTTTTAAAAAGGAATCCCAAGCATTTTCTGAAAATAAAACCATCTTTGTACCATGGCTTAGTATTACTGCGGGAGAGTAGTCTAATGATTTTACCAATCCTATCGACACACTTTTACTCATGCAAGATGAAATAGGATAAAAGATGCGAAGGAAAACTTCAGTTAAAATGTTTGGTGGAATATTTTCTTCAAGTTTTCTTTTCTTTCTTACGTTTGTTTTATTATTTTTTTATTATTTGTAAGTTTGCAATGATCAAATTCACCAGCATGTTTAGTTATTTCATTTCTTCTTTTTGTTTGTAATCCAAATATTACATATCTTGCCTTTTCCAAATGAGTAAAAGTTTTTACAGTCCATGTATGACGTTGTGTTTCCGGTAAAACCGGGTATTCATGAAACTCCCAACTTCTAAATGGTATTACGATATCACGATCTGATTTTAAAGTTTTTAATAATGAAATTCTATTTTGATCGTTTAACCGTACATGCGGTACTCTCCAAACAATCTTGTCTAATTGCATTTTCCATTCTAAAGTAGCTTCCGTTGTTCCATCAGACGCCATAATAATATCTTTGACGTTTGATGATCTTAAAAAAACTAATTCTTGTTTTACGTTTATTATTATTTTTCGGTAATCTTCGGCAAAGCCTAAAAGTAATCTTAAAGGAATTTAAAAGTCAAAATTGCCTGAACTGTTTGGAGTGATTGTACTGGGATCGGGTGCTACCCATCCTGCGGCGGCCAGCATATTTTTTTCACTCGGTGTTAAAGATGCTAATCCTTTTAATGTACTTGTAATTCCCACATTTTTTGTTGAATCTACTGTAACTCCGGAAATGTCATATCTTATTTCATCAAACAAATATGCCATGGGGTTATTTATGAACGGAACAGTACTTGCAGTGTTTCCATCTTTTTTGTTACTCTTCCTTCGATATACAAATAACTTTCACATGGAAGTGTATAAATATCCTGTTGTTGTATGGGAATTCTAATTTCATCATTATTATTTAATTTTGATGAAGCGTAAGGCTTGTGCGTATGATATTCCTTTTCCCATAAGGTTTCGTCGAATGTCGGACCCTGCGCTATATCCAATATTTCCATTATTAATAAGTTTTAATCCAATTTCTTCTAGAAAACGAATATTATCACTTGTTAATCCTTCTATAGCTGAAGTGCTACTGACTTGTTTACCAGTCAGCTCTTTCTTTTTAAATGATAACCCCATTGTTATACGGTTGATTTTATATGTATTCGTATAGTTATAGGTTCGTCTCTAAAATCAATATGATTCCCGTCTTGATCTAGTATGTTCACCACAATGTCTGAAATAAAACTGGTGTTTAACGGTAGGTACATCAAGTTTTGTGGCTTTTCCACAATTTTAAAACCCGGAGCGACTGTTGGATAGAACGTGTGCAATATATGAGTATTTTCACCATCTCTATAGGAACCATGTATAATATTACATGTAACATCTATACTGTTAACTTCCATTATTGTCACAGTTCTAGCACCTGAATGGTTAATATTAGGTTCTAAAATTTTTGTTGTTTTAGGAAATCCTAATAAACTACCAATTGAATGTTCTTTGGTAAAATCTATATAATATTTACATTTAATTTCAGCTTTCATAGTATTGTTATTTCCTTTTATTGTTATATTATCTTTTCCCATATGATTTTGTATCGCTTCATTTATATCATCAATTTCATATGCTCCAGTGGGTAAACTAAATACTTGTATATCTGAATATTTGTTTGTATTTTTATCTTTTGTTTTGTAATAATGTATTTTGTCAGTAACATTTTCAGTAACGTTGGGAATAGAATTATAAGTTGTTATATTTAATAATGCGGCTTCCCATAATTTATCTTTTTCCAAACGTAACGCAGGGAAAAGAACACTTCGCAAAGTAGATGAAGTTCCAGTTAATGATACTGTATAGGAAGACATCTTAAAGTTGACTAACGCTTTTTGTTAAAAAATCTAAACATAAATGTCCACAGATTACCGTATTATCAGGTTGCTCTCTTTTATAATTGTATAGTACATTTTTAGGTGTTTTAAAGTAATATTGTAGTTCTTTTGGTGGTGGGAGATTACCAAAACTATCAAAGTAGTAAATAGTTGATCCTAGTTTCTTATAACATACCCAATGAGTGGCTGATCCTTTACTATTATCTAAATTTACTATTCCGGGTTCATTTTTCCAAATTTTAACAGGTAATGCATCTTTCATAAACACTCCTCTAAAAAATGGAATTTTTAAACAAGAAACATAAGTAATTAATTCTTTATCTGTTAATTCTTTATTTGGAATTAGTAATTGTTTTTTCTGTTTAATACACACGATACGGTCTTAGGTATAATCCTCCTCCTTTTTTATCATTGACCATATTGTTTGTTTCTTTTTATTTTTACCTGCGGTGGATCGTCGTTTTCTTCTTATATTTCCTCCACGTTTCTTTGCAGGTTTTCTCCTCCTTTTTCCACCTCCTTTCTTCTTTCCACCTCCAAACATCGTTTTACCCTTCATTGCTGCTGATACCGCTAAAGCTGCTGCTTTTTCACCGATACTAGCGTCACTGGAAGTTACTCTTTGCCAAGCTTTTTCAGCAAGTGCTCTATTCGCTATTGATCTATTTTTAGTATCTGCAAACTTTGAATATGCTATATCGTGTTGTTTGCAGGCTTGATCAAGTTTATTTATTCCAAGATCTCCTCTAGCAAGTCTTTTTCCAATTTTGTTCCAGGACCACAATATTGATAACCTCCTGGTAAATGTAGTTCTACAGGTAATAAATCGATAGCTTTATTAACTATAGCTCCAACCGGCTTAGTAATAAGAGAAAGTGCTGTTGATGCTATTCCTCTTCCTCTCTTTATAACGTGTCGATTATGACTGATGCGTTGAACTTTCAACATGGTCTTTTATAGTGAAAGGAAATGCCAATACTTGTTTATTTTATAAATGCTTTATAATGAATGATGCACTTATCCTTTGACATTGTTTATTTATAAGTATGTTTGTTTATGGCTAAATAATTTTTTTCCAGTTTTACGGTAGGATTGTATCTTCTTCATCATCATCATCTTTAGAAGTTCTTAAAGTATCAGTTTCCTTATTTAAAAAATATTTTTCCATAACATTCTTTTTAACCCAATGTAATTTTTGATCAGATTTTATGGGGTTTATTGTGTTATAAATATCAATTAACACTACACTTAAGAGTCTTACAATGTAATTTACATTAACAGCATCAGTAAAATTAATAGGGTCTTTTAAGTAGTCAATCGCAAGTCTTCACAAAAAAAGACTGCTTATTTAAATCTTTTCTTAGAAAAAGATTATAGTACATGTTTCCCCTCTCACGCATTTGTGCTACTGTAACTACATCACTGTATCTTATTTCTTCTGCAACATTGAATAGTGGTTTCCCTTTGCAATCAAAGTATTGTTTACCGTTTTCATATTCTTTTATTACAGGAACTTGTCCAATTGTTGCTACATCAGTTTCATCTTACCCTTTTTTAACATTAGTAATTATTTTTGCATCCGCATTCCATTTGTTATTTTTTGATTTCATTATTTGACTTATTGTAGCCGCATCTGATTTTGCAGTTCCTTCCTTAACGTTAGTTAACACTTTATTTTTGCAATCAATTGTATTAATATCATGCGTAATACAATGATCTGTAATATATTGAAGGTTTACAGCATCTTTCATATCTTTAGGGTCTCCAATATCATGTATTACAAAGTTGTAAAAGGAAAATTTATCTGTTTTTTCAGGGATGACTGAATGTAAATACTTTTTTGTAACTGAATCTTGATCATTAACAGGATCTGCTATATTGGCTATTCTAAGATCTTTTGCATCATATACTTTATTATTACTCCTAGGATCATATCGTAAGGTTTGGTTTATGTACCACATTAAATATTCTTTATTTACCGAATCATTCTTATCTATTGGTTTTGGAAGATTTACAATTCTATAAAAATTAGCGTTATACACTTCATTTTGAAGCTTTAAACTAGGTAATGTTTCACTTCTTAAAGTTTTAAAATTTACTGCATCATTATCATCTTTTGGATCATTTACAAACTTTAAACATTTGTTACTTATATCATAATCTCCATCGAATGTTAGTGGTAAACCACCTCTTTTTCCATAAGATCCTGATTTGCTTCCAGTTTCGGAATACCGTCCAAACTTATCCACACTCATGGTTATACTGAATATTTAATCGGTTATACTTGTATTATATATACTTATATTTCTTATGCAATTACTCCTCGATTTCGCAGTTCGCCGACCAAAGCTACCCATTCATTTTCTAAACCACTATGTCCGGCTTGTTTAGCTTCATATATCAACTTCATTCTGTCAACCAATTTGTTTATATCGTTGTAGTATATTATATTAGTATCATACAAGTTTTTCAATAAACCTTTTCCTGATAAACTTGATTGATTTGCTTTTCTCCTTTTATGTAAAATATTTATTTCAGCAGAAGATAATGATTTTCTTTTTATGGGTTCCCTTCTTTTTGGTAGGAAAAGTTTAGCAATAATAGTTTTATATTTTTCCGATGCATTTCTATGAACATTGAAATTTTTAGAATAACTTTTCTTATGCGCATTTGTATCCTCCAATATTTGTTTAAAAATGTTTAAATCCTTTTTAGTATATTTATTAGGTTTCGGCTTAAAAATAAGTTCAAACAATCCTTTTGTACCCTTGTATTGTTTATTATTTATAATAATATTGTCATGTTCGTCTACATCAAGTTTGCTATCTCCAATCATTAGCCCATTTTCTTCTATTCTAGCACCAAAAGTATGATATTTTCGAGTTGGTTGTGCAGAATGTAACATTTTTAATACAAATTGTCTTGCAAGCGGCCCTTTATACGCAATATCCGAGCCCAATTTGCTCAAGTTGGATGGATTAATAGGCTCTTCTTCTTCTTGTTGTTCTTCGCTTGTAGAAAGACCTTCTTTTTCTGTTAAAACATCCGTTTCTTCACCTAGTTCGCTTTCTTCTTCAGTTGTTTCTCCTTGTTGTGTAAAGCTTGTATCACCTTCATATTCTTCTTTTTGTTCAAATTTTGAAATGGGTAAAATAGCATCTCCGGAAAAATTAAATGTTGAATGTTTAACATTTTGCCCTAATTGTTTTAATGGCTCAGTAATAGGTTTAAATGTTGATTCCAGAAATTTCTCTCTTTCACTTATCCCTAATCTTAACGCTCTGTTTTTATGTCTAATAGAATCACTAAGTGATTTTATTTCTTTTAATAGCTTTTCCTGATTAACCATGTTTACACCATGGAGACTTGTACGATAATGTTGTTAGTTAATGTATTAAAACAAGTTTATCAAAACCTATGCGGTAACGACCATCTGTTATAGCTTTATCTTTCATAATTACCAAAAATCCATATTTTTCCGCCCAAGCTTTTCCACAAAGCTCTTTGAATTTTTCAAATGACATATCAGCATTTACATGATCGTTGTATATATGTTTTAGGTTTGTATCGTCTTGTTTGAATAAAACTAAAATATTTGCATTGTCTCTAATTAGTTGTTTTGGAATTTTGCTATATGTTTGTCCGATATATATGCTATCAATATTATTATGTCTTCCCATGGCAAAATAGTTTCTAATAGTATCATGATTTTCACTAGATACATCATCAAATACAAATACAGAATACGGCTTAGCCTGGTCTGTTGCATAACACTGTCACTAGCATTAAATTTGTAATAGTTAACATCAGGCACATCAGTCAGGATCTTTTCCAACAATTGATACTTTGGTTGATGTAAGGACTTTGAAAAAATATATAGGTTATTAAATCGCAATCCTTTTGTGTTTGTAATTAAGTTAAACACAACGTTAGCTTTGCCACAGTTTGAAGAACCGCTTACTATACATCGTACAGTGTTTGGAAATAAACTGCCGTGTTTACCATTGTTGATTTTAACGTTATCTACGGTTAAATCATCAATGTTATTAATATTAAATTTTTCTTTATGGTGAACAATCTCCATCTTATTCAAAGGCAGAAGAGTAAATAAGTTGATTTAAAACTAAATCAAGTCTTTTATAGGTATCCACGAATCTTCAGTTTTATCAAACCCCAACCAACGTACTTTAACTTGGTCTTTTTTCCTTTGCAACACCTTTTCAACAAGATAAACATCGCCTACTGTTGACTTTAACAATTCATGTCCGTAAAAACCACCTTGTAACAAATTTCCTTTGTTATCTTTTAAAATATAAGTTTCCGGTACAGTAGGTTGTACTTTATACACTGTAAAAACTTCGTTTGTCCAATTGGGCAGGTATTTTTTTAGTAAACACTCCTTTGTATTAACTAATTCGTACTTTATCATTTACATTAAATTTTCTTGGTTTTCTTTGTTCCGCTTTTGGCTGTGTATTCTTTTTAATTCGTTGTAAAACTAGTTTAGCGTTTTTCTTATTCACTTTGTTAGGTGCCATACCGATAGTTCTATGAAACTTGTTGTTGTAATCGCTTATTAATTTTGGTAAGATATCAACCCATACGTAAGAACCTCTTTTCGAAAACATTTTATACATTGCACCTTTTAAGGTTCTATTAAATCTTTCAATTACAGCTGCCTTTTTCTCAGAATTTGTGGAATAATGATTTATGTTATATTTTTTCATTAACAAGGCAAAAGATTTATTAAAAAATTCTTTCCCATCATCAGTTTGTAAATGTTTAATTTTATTTTTATCTCTTTTTATAGCTACTTCCATAGCTTTTGTTATGCTGTTACCGGTTTTGTCTTTTAACGGCAAAGCATCTGCAACTTTAGTAAAACAATTAATAATCGTAAGAATGTATGTAAATCCTTTATTTATATTACTATGCGGTTGCATTTCAATTGAATCTGCTTGATATATATTTATTCCTTTTACAACCGTATTTCTTCGTGGAAACTTTATTCTTGCAGGTTTATGAAGTTCATTAACAATCTTTTCCTTTAACTCTGTCATGATGTTTTTACTAACAAAGTCAAGTTAGTATTGAGTGTTTCTTTTTATGCATCCGCTTTTATAGTTCAAGGTCATTTCAATATATTTTTTAAAAAAAGGGGAAATCACAGCGAGCATGCTGTGATTTTCCCCTTTTTTTCTTTTTCTTTTTACTCATCGATAGGATTGAGAGAGTAGTGGCCGAATGGTAAAGTGTGAATTTTGTCTGGAAGAATGTGTCGTTTTTCATCATTGGAGCAGAGTGCTTTTTCACTTCTGTTATGCTGTACAGTTGATGGTTGAAACTTCTGATGGTGTTGAATTTTGCAGTTGTAGTAGTTTCTTCAAATAAGCATTGCTTGTAGTGTTCGAAATTTACATTCTTCTTAAGATACAAACTTTTTACACCCTTAGCTTTTTTAATAACATTGTTTTCTTCTTTATGCAATTGTAGTGAATACAATTTTGACATTAGTGCATTAAGTTCTTTCAGTAAAATTCCATTTGCTTCGTCTTTAAATTTTCCAAGTTTCTTTTTGTTCCGATCATAATCATAATTTAAATGATCTTTTGGATAGTCACTAAAATCAAATTCATTTTTGTGAACAAATGTTCAAAGATCCAAATACATATCTTCAGTAAGAATCCAGTAGATGAAAGCGTCCGTGTCCATGTAGGCGATTCCGATGTTATCTCTACCGTAGAAGGCGACCATTTTGTTGTTGTGGAAATCATACATGTGGGTTTTGGAAATATCTAATATTGACATTCCGATGTACAACGGACGATCCATTATCACGCTTGTCTTCTTCATAGATAATGCCACAAGGTTTTCATTGATAATAACAGATGTTCCAAAGTTTGGTTTTTGTACAAGATTTTGTAGTTTTATCAGATCTGTAACTAATTTAACATTTTTGTGCTTTCTTTTGTTTTCCAATGTTTTGCCAAATATCGCATTATTCATTAATTTAAAAAAGTCCTTTTGAAATGTTGATGTTGCAGCTGCTCTTCTTCTGGTGTTTGAATCAATGTATGGTTTTAACCAGCACGATTGGGAAAATTTTAAAACTCTATGAATTTTGGTTATGCGTAAACCCAATTGGAGTGCTTGTTGAACAACCCAAAAGTGAGCTACGTATCTTTGTTTATTTTCAAGAGTCATCATTAATTTTGGATGTTTGCCAACTGGTGAAACTTCTGTTTTCGCAAGAAGCGGAAGATCGTAATGAAGATCATGTAAGTGTTCTGGATATTCAAAGTCACAGTCCAATATGTATCCGGTGTTTCCATATTTTGAAATTTGCGAAATATCACCAATTGAGTCTGGATTAACCCATTCAAAGTTTCCAAAAGGAAGTGGATTAGACATGGCCCATCCGTATAAATTGTTGGCATCAAAATATCCTAAAAACACTGATGGTTTTCTTTATCGTAGTGTGGAAGATATTTGTTGTTAGCTTTAACATGTCTAGTAACACTTTGGGTTAATCCACCTCTAACGCCCGATTCTATCATCAACACCATGTCAATATCCGTTAATAATTGAAGGTTGCACTTTGTTTCTTTTAGCATAGCTTGCCAAGCTAATCCTGGAGAAGTATAAGAATGAAGAGGGTCTAATCCGTAGGCTTCAAAACAAGTGTTTCTAAATTCTTCCATCACATCGCAAAGAAGGGTTACATCAAGTTTTACATAAAAGTCAGAATAATCTCCCAGAGTGTTCATTTCCAATTCCTCCCAAACTCTGCATGCATGTTGATAGTCTTCAGGTGAAATGTCCGAATCGGTAAGTTTACTTTTGAATGCTTCTGGTGGAGGAAGTGATGTTTCTTGAAATTTATGTAGTCCATCGATGTAATCATATGGAAAACTCCTTTCCGAAGAACCAAGTCCATTTTTTCTGCAGGTACAATTTTGCTTGTTTCTATTAAATTTTGTCTTCTTAAATTTTCAGAAAGTTTCATAAGACTAGAAGGCATAAATCTAAAAGAATCAACAAATCTAAGTTTAATTTTGCCCACATTTTTTGAAAAGCTTATAAATTTTTCCATAGTTTGTGCCAAAACGCCTATTTCACCGTTGTCTCTTGCTAATTCGGGAATAATAAAATGTCCATCGTATCCGCTAAGATTGTGAAAAACCACTGGAATGAAAGATGGTAGTTTGTAGTTGATGTTACATCCGTTGCAAGCTGCACCTCTGTAGGCTCCTGTCAGATGGTCATGGTCGCGAACTTTAACTTTACTTTCTGTAAATTCATTGTTACACAAATAGCATATTGTTGTCGAATCATAAAGAAAAAGTTCTTCCGGTGTCATAGGTGACATAGGAACCACATTGCCATACATTGCTTCCACTTTCCCAGCGATGTCATATAAATCATCAACAAAGTATCGAGCTGCTTCTTCTCCACGATAGATCTTCGGTGTGGATGTCAAACCATATTCCTGAAGATGTTGTTCAGACAAAGTTGATTTAACTATTAAACAATAACTGTTTGGTTTGTGAAGTTGATACTTTGTTCTGCTGGTATTTTCCTCTCCTTCTTCTTGTTCAAGTGGAAGCAATGAAGATTCAAAATCTGCATACACTACAACGGGAATTCTATATTGTTGGATAACTTTGTCAAATTTTACTTGCGATCTTCTAGGGTGTGGTAATTTAATTCTTACTTCATAGTTTCCACTGCATAGTCTTTGATGTTCCTTCAGCCATTCTGAACCTCCTCATCTCAAAGGTTTGTTTACAAAACAAAAACATCTTTTACAAGTTGTTTTTGGTTGTTCTCGTTTTGATAACTGTTTGGAAACTAGAGCTTCAAAATATTTTATATATACATAATGTGAAATATCACCTTTGGTTATTAATAATAAATCAGTATGATCTCTGCGTTCGGTGGGTGTTATACGTAAGGGGTAGACATTGTTGGATGAATCGAAACCAAATATGTTTACAGATGCAAAAGGAGTTTTCTTTCAAATTTTGATATGTCTTGAATTGAAACAGGATAAGTCATGCCTTGAAAATTATACTTATGGTAAACCTCATTGTATGCTCTACTCGGTCGTTCCGCATGATTTCTTACATATTTTGCAAGCATTGCATACTTGAAACATTCAACATCTTTATTTTGAACATTAATACAGGATTTGGTGTCTTGAATTTTCTTTGGCAATTCAATATGACTACTACCTCTTATTCCATATCCATATTTATGAACTCTAATATCTAGCCCTGTTATACTTAACAAACTCCATCCTGAACCTCTTCCTTCATGTTCTTGCAATTTTGTTAAAAGTGCTTCAAAACATTCATCCACGATTGAGCTTATATCCGATGCAAACATGATGGTTTTGTTTTTAGTTAAAAACCCTCTTGGTGATGTTTCATTTTGAACATTTGTAAATACGGTATCTAATAATATTCCAAACTTTATAAAATTTAATCTTCTTAGTTCATTGTTCAATGTTTCTGTTACTAATGTTTTTGCTTTTGAAATAAACTGTGCAAGTTGCAATTGAGCATTGTCAATCTTAAAATGAGTTACTACACTACCTGGTAAAGCTCGGGCGTATAATTCCACATCTAAAGATGGTCCGGGTGCGTATTGAATAACACTTGCTCTGGAATGTAGTTGTTGTTGATGGGTAGCCAACATTTCATCTACTTCTTCCAAATCTTCTTCTTCTGCATTGTTATTTGTTTCGTTGTTATGATAAAGTTCTTTGTGTAATTGTAGTAAGTTTTCATCTTCAAAAGATTCTTCGCAACTGATGCAGTAATACATGATGTAGGTGTGCTCTTCATAAAAGTTGCCTTAATAATGAAAACCACTCTAAAAACGACCCTTATTTATAACAATACCCCCACCACTTTTTTCTGTATTAAACACAAAAGAAACAGTTCTCCGTTTTGCCCCGGCGATGATTTTTTTAAGTTTTTGCGCTATAACTTTTACACCGTTGGTTTTATCAAAAAATGTTACTGGACCTTTTTTGTTTGTCTTTTAATTCCGCTTAATTTGAGTACCCGCACGGTAGATTTGGAGCATTTTTGGAAGGGTGGGGGGGTTCTCCGTTTTGTCCCACCGGGGGGGGGGGGTCGCCAACTTGATCTGGTCGCCGTTCAACTTTAGAACTGCGTCGCCGTACACGGTGGCAGTGGATATATTAAAAATGCTCCAAATCTGTCGTGCGGGTACTCAAATTAAGCGGAATTAAAAGACGAACAAAAAAGGTCCAGTAACATTTTTCGCTAAAACCAATGGTGTAAAAGTTATATCGCAAAAACTAAAAAACATTTAACATTGACAGTGGATATAACAAAAATGCTCCAAATTTATCGTGCGGGTACTCAAATTAAGCGAAATTAAAAGACAAACAAAAAAGGTCCAGTAACATTTTTCGATAAAACCAACGGTGTAAAAGTTATATCGCAAAAACTGAAAAAATCTACATTTTCTATCTACATTTTCTATCTACATTTTTTTCTGTCAAGGTGAAATAATGTTAGTTTAAAAAAAACTATGTACCAAGGTAAAATAATGTTAGTTTAAGAAAATCTAAGTGACAAGGTCAAATAATTTAAGTTTAAAAAAACCAAGTGCCAAGGTTAAATAATGATAGTTTAAAAAAATACATGTTATGTGTTGTAAGTATGTTCATCATTGGTGTTATCTAAATATTCTACTTCCAAATCGCTTTCATCTTCCTCCGTGTCTGATACTGGAAACAAACGACGCCAAACAAGAGTATGTATATAATGTTCTGGATCATAGTCAATTGTTACATATGTTAACGGTGTTTCTTCGCCTATTGGTACTGGTTCTTCCAAAATATTTTCCTCATCAGTTGTACCATCAGACGTAGCATCAGATGTAGCATCGGATGTAGCATCAGATGTATCTTCTACTGGAATTAAACTATTTTCAAAAATACTTTCGTCATCTGTTAAATCTTCTGGCTCAACCAATTTATATATTTGTTCACAAATTGCAAATGAAGCAGGAAAATTGTTGTCTGTTGGAGGCATTCTAAAAGAAACTTGATATTGTAAAATAAATGTTGAAGCAAATGTTTCAAAATGTTTCTAAGTCCGAAAGTATTAATTATTCGGAGGTTTCAACACTTAAAATTTTTAAAGTCCAACGTAAAGTAAAATAAAGAAAGAAGTGTTGTTGCTTGTTGCAACAGTGGCAAAAGAATGATAGGTTTGAAGAATTTTCTAAGTCCTAAAATATTAATTATTGGAAAGTTTTAACACTTAAAATTTGTACAAGTCCAATGTAAAGTAAAGAAAGATGTGTTGTTGCCTGTTTAAACAGTGGCAAAAGAATGATTGAAACCAAAGCCGTAGCAAGACTCCTGTGGTTTGGGAGGGGGTAAGCGAGGAGGGGGGATGACCTCGAGCCGAGTTGGGGTCCGGGGTCTGCGCTTGTGCTTCGGCATCAGTTGCTCGCTAGACAGTGAGGTGGTAACATGTTCAGAAGGCGCCCTGAACATTTATCATTTTTGCTGTTTGGTGAAAATATCTTGGTGTTATTTGTATAATAACATCTTGACGTAGGACTTATTAATTTTAAGGCATGGTAGTTTAAGCATGGTAGTTGTTTGTGTTTGTAGATACCCTAGGGTTTGTAGTTTGCTGGTTTGGTAGTTAGTATTAATTTAAAATCTTTCTTTTACTTACAATATATTTTGCCTGGAGTGTTTAAGTTTAAAGTAATATTTTGTTTTTAAGAATGTTATATGATATGTTTTTAATACCTTTCTATTCCAACTTTCTTTTTCCAACCAGCTTGTTGAGGGCATTCCCTCTCTTGTCTTGTACTCCTTTTTAGTTAGGGACACCTTTCAATTCCAATTTCCTTTCCTTTTTTCCTTCTTTCTTATGGAGTATGATACACCAAATTATGGTTAATCAGCTCCCGCTTTTGTAGTGATTACGGTCCACCACACCGAGTCACTTACAACCTCTTTGCGTGCTGGATGGGTAGTTCGCCTACCTCTGGAGTTTCGCTAGACCTCAGTTGTACTGCATCTTATGGTGAGTCGCTGGCTCCTTTAGTGTTAGGAAATAAAAACATATTTGTATAACATTTTTCTAAATTTAATTAAACAACTTGCTATTTCAAAATAACATTTTTTCTTTTAGCTCAGCGTTGTGCGCTTATGGTGAAGTGTAAGGGGTGGCCTATGTCTAGCTTACACCGTAATCATGATGTACAGCGCTGGGCTGTTTAGCTATTTCTTTTTTAACTTAATTTTATTTTTTTTAGTTCAGCGTTGTGCGCTTATGGTGAAGTGTAAGGGATGGCCTATGTCTAGCTTACACCGTAATCATGATGTGCAGCGCTGGGCTTTTTAGCTATTTCTTTGTAACTTAATTTTATTTTTATTAATTGTTAAACTCTAGGGAGATTGTATTGTAAAGACATATCAATACAAGAAATTAAATAGGGACGGGGAACAGAGCAGTTTGTGGTTTAACCACTTACTGCTCTGTTCCCCGTTCATAGGGTATCTTCAGATGACCTTGACCCACTTTTAAAACTTTATGGTGGAGAAAATGTATATATAAACCGTGGATTAAGTGAAGAGGCATCACTTCCCTCACCAATCATCATGGAAAGTTTCCGTATGTTTTACAATGTTTTTTGCACTCCTCAACAACATATTCAGTTTATGTTAAATTTAATCCATGTCCTCCAGAATGTTAATTTTCTTGCGATTAATGTTACTGGGGAAAGAATGGTAAATTTAACATATCAACGTTTATTGGTTACCATCAACCCTTTGCTAGATCCGAATTGGTTTTCAACACTTGAAACATACATTGATACTATGGCTTTTGAACAAGGATTTAATTATCTTTGGGTTGATGTAGATTACATCAACTTTCAAAATGAATCAGATGATGATGGATATGATTCTGCCACATAAAAGTAGACATTAACGGAACTTCTCCCCCTGCCTTTTAGGAAAAAAGAGAGGAACAGTGTTAATTAATAACACTGTTTCTCTCTTTTTTCCGCTTAAAGTGAGATGACCTTGACCTACTTATTTAGAAGGTCAATTGTAACTTAGCGAAAATTTGCTATTCCATAAGTAGGTCAAGGTCATTTAGAGCCAGTTTTGCCCCCCCTTAGCGAAAATTTTCTAAGTAGGTCAAGGTCATTTAAAGCCAGTCTTGCCCCCCCCCCTTAACGAACATTTTCTAAGTCCCATAAGTAGGTCAAGGTCATTTAAAGCCAGTCTTGCCCCCCTAGCCACTTCAACCCCAACCCCTTTGGGACTTAGACTCTTGTTGGTCACCAAGGGTTGAGGCTTTAACAAACACCTAAATATTAATAACCAACGCGAAAACTAAACTCACCTTTTGGGACTTATAAGTACGTGAACCTCTTGTTAGTCAACAGGGATTAAAACATTTACTAAACCCAAATGGGAAAAAAATAATTCAATAAAAGATACAACACAAAAACTAAAATCTTATAGGTTTTTTTTAAAATGATAATATATAACTCTAAAAAGTAGATCAATTAAAATAATTCTAAGTCCGAAAGTAGGACAACCAAAAGTAGGTCAAGGTCATTTAAAAATTATAAAAAAGGGGGTGGGGAAGCGTGGGGTCCCTACCTTATTCTTTACTACTTTATTTCTATAATACTTTATTATAACTTATTATAACTTATGCTACCCCTTAAATACTACCATGCATGCGGTTGCTGTGCGTGCTAGACATAGGCCATCCCACACACTTCACCATAATATTACTCCTATCTTATACTATGTAATATTACAGTTACAATGTGTGCTAGACATAGGCCATCCCACACATCTCACTATAATATTACACCTAACTTAATATTACAGTTATGGTGTGTGCTAGACATAAGCCATCCCACACACCTCACCGTAACATTAACCCTGATAATTAAACCACGCAGGAAATGGAAAGGTAGTTGGATTGCCATTGCGACCGACTATTATAGGAGGGCGCCTCTCCCATAATACCCGAACGCGGTGTATGCTAGACATAGGCCATCCCACACACCATGGCGAACATTACGTTACAGCGTAACCCTCCACGTAAGCGGACCAGGTACACCTTCACCGTAATGCCGAAGAGGAACGTTGCGCGCTTGCTTATATCAGCTAGCTCAAGGCGGTAACCTTGTCTAGTAGGTCGCCGGTACCCGCATAATAGCGGGGTCACTAGCCTCCGCTCTCACAACTTCCTCTGCCCTACTTTGGCCTCCGGTCGCTAACCTCATTTTTCACTACCTTGACTACAAGTTTGCTGTGCCAGCTGTCTATAATATTGATAATATTATATAACATTGATAATAAAAGTTGAGTCAATAGCGGGGGCTTTCGCTAAAGCCTCAACCTTTGGTGACTAACAAGAAGTCCATGTACGTCTAAGTCCCAAAGAGTTGCGATTAAAATTACACAATTTTCTGCGTAATTTTAGTACCCACATGATGTAGTGTAGAAATATTTAAGTAAAAAAAATAAAATGCACATTTTTTTAAGTTTTTGCAATATAACTTTTACACCGTTGGTTTTATCGAAACATGTTACTGGACCTTTCTTGTTTGTCTTTTAATTCTCCTTAATTTGACTACCCGCATGATATATTTAGACCATTTTTGTTATATATCCACTGCCATTGTAGATTTTTTTTAAGTTTTTGCGATATAACTTTTACACAATTGGTTTGATCAAAAAATGTTAATGACCTTTCTTGTTTGCCGTTTAATTCCGCTCAATTTGACTACCCGCACGACAGATTTGGAGCATTTTTGTTATATCCACTGCCACCGTGTACGGCGACGCAGTTTTAAAGTTGAACGGCGACGAGATCAAGTGGGGGGCTCCCCATTTTGCAAAATTACTCTAAACCCATTGTGCGGGTACTCAAATTACACGGAATGAAAAGACAAACACAAAAGGTCCAGTAACATTTTTCGATAAATCCAACGGTATAAAAGTTATAACGAAAAACTAAAGTTTCAAGGTCATTTAAAACTTTTACAAAACCTATCATGTGGTTACTCAAGTTACGTGGAATAAAAAAAAACAAACAAAAATATTCAGTAACATTTTTCTATAAAACCAACGGTATAGAAGTTATAACGCGAAAACTTAAGTTTTAAAACCGTCCAGGTTACAAAAACGTCCAGGTTACAAAAACGTCCAGGTTACAAAATCGTCCAGGTTACAAAATATTGTTGATTTCATAACAAATGTTACCGAAGCTTGTTGTTTGTCTCATAGTTTTGTATAATTTAAGTACTCACAAAATAGGGGTTGAAAACTTATCAAGTAAAATATAAAATGTTGGAAAATACTTTTTTTTAGTTTTTGCGTTATAACTTCTATACTGTTGGTTTTATCAAAAAATGTTTCTGGACCTGTTTTGTTCGTCTTTTTATTCCGAATAATTTGAGTATCTGCATGATAGGTTTGGAGCAATTTACTTAAGGTTTAAAATCGTCCAGGTTACAAAACCGTCCAGGTTACAAAACCGTCCAGGTTACAAAATTGCTTTAAGGCAATTTAAAACTTTTACAAAATATTGTTGATTACTGGACCTTTTGATCAGTTGGCGAGATCAAGTTGGCGACCCCCCCCCCGGTGGGACAAAACGGAGAACCCCCCCTTCCAAAAATGCTCCAAATCTATCGTGCGGGCACACAAATTAAGCGGAATTAAAAGACAAACAAAAAAGGTCCGGTAACATTTTTTGAGAAAACCAACGGTGTAAAAGTTATATCGCAAAAACTGAAAAACTCTACATTTTTTATCTAAGTGTCAAGGTCAAATAATTCGAGTTTAAAAAAAAAACTAAGTGCCGAGGTAAAATAATGTTAGGTTAAAAGATCTAAGTGTCAAGGTCAAATAATTTAAGTTTAAAAAAATCTAAGTGCCAACGTTAAATAATGTTAGCTTCAACCCCAACCCCTTTGGGACTTAGACTATTGTTAGACACCAAGGGTTGAGGCTTTAGCGAAAGCCTAAATTTGAAAGTCTTAGGGTGGCCCTTAGAAGGGCCGATTTTGCCACCAGGAGGTGGACTTTAAAGGAGGGGAAGGAAAATAGGGTTTTAATCTGAAAGTTTTATTTTTAATTTTCCATTTTGTTTTACTATTTGTAGGTGTCGAGGGTTAAGGGGAATAGAGAGTCTTTTAGGAAGGTCGATAATATAAATCTTGGTTTTTTCTAAATTGAAAATGTAAAAGGAAGAAGATTCATGTTTCAGGATTTGGTATTTTTGGTTATGTTTCAGTTTTTCTAGTTGTATTTTTTGCTGGGGTACACGTAAAGGTGAAAGAGGTCTTTTAATAATAGAAGGTTTAGAAGTCATTTTGATGCCGGTAAGAATGTTTTTTGAAGGATGTTGAAAAGGATTTTGAGCGATGGTAGATGTTACATCGTACCAATCACGATTGTTATTCGATTGAATTATTCGTACCCCTAGCTGTTGAAGATAGGAAAACCAGTTATACCAAATCTTGGTGTACTCGGAGCGGTTCATATTGAAGTAGGTGTTATTAGGATGGTGGCAAGGCGGAGAATGAGTTGTTCAGTGTAGAGTGTGTTAAGTAATCAATAACTAGAGCATCTGTTGTGCGACTTGTATTGATCGCTAATTCGCCCGCATTCCTAAGTATTACACAACAAGGACAACGTCGAGTATTGATTTCTAGCTCGCGGCCCACATACCAAAGTGTTACACAAGGACAACGACGAGTATTGATTTCTAACTACCGGCCCACATGCCAGAGCATAACAATATAAACAACCAACAATATAAACTCTTTGGTTTTATTAAATCTTTTCATTTATCTTTTATTGCAAATATTTCTTAAACCAAATGTTAAGAAACCATGTTTCTATTTAATCTCAATTGTAGTTTAGTTTCCATTTCTTGCAATAAATATTTTAACTAACTATTAAGGTAATATAATAAAGTACCTTCTTTAAATTATTGTAACTTGTACAAAGTTAAATAAGTATTTCAAAACAATATTTTAAACCAAATGTTAAGAACATTTCTTAGCACTGAGATGTTGACCGTACAACACCTACATTACGACTAACACGACATATCCAAAAATTGCAACAAGTCTTTCATGGCGGTGGTGGGGGAAGGCAGGTGTGCAGCACATGTTCCCTCCTACACACCTCATGTCTAGGGAGGTCACTGAGCCACTACCAACACATCAGTTTACCAGTACCACTTGCAGAGTAAACATCTAAATAAACATGAGTTCTGTTTTATATGTTTCTTTTATTAAAGATGGACTTTGCATTGAAACGCAAAGTTTCACTATTAATGCAGATCCTATACAACAACTTTTAGTACATCATCCAGAAAGTTATGATTCCATCTACATTTCAGTGCATGAACCAAACGACCCCCCACCACCAACAACTCCTGATACAGAGTAGGAGACAGCTACCACACGTCATTAAAGCTTCAGCTCTTCACCCGAGCACACATGGACTCTGAGCTTCAAGATAATACTGTTTCTTCTACATCTACACCAACTTCCGAACAATGTACACCTACTACAAATGAAACTACTACAAGTATACAAGTAAATGAAATTCTGATGCACAAGCAATAATGTTATCATTGATTGGTTTCGACTAAAAATTCAACAATGGAAGAAGAAAGAAATTCACGACTTTACAACTTGGTTTTGGTGAACCCGTCGAAATTTCTTATTTGTCTACTTTCATTTTTATGTGGTTACAATTTTGGTTACCTTGTTCAGGATGTGCTAACAGATAAAGAGGAAGAACATTCGCTATATTTTAAAGTTTATGTTTATGTAATTGCATCTTTATTTGGATACTTTGTAGCAGGATATTTTCTTGTTAACTTATCCATTCCATTTTTTACATGGTATTTTAACAGAAATGAAAATCAACAAACCAACAATTAAGAAGCAGGTTGTAAAAAAAAGAAAACAAATAAAATATCCACACCTGACCTTGACCCATTTCCGGTCATTTAAACTTTAAATGTCCACCCCTACACGTCACAGCTACGTCACAACCTCTGACGTGGTGTGCAAAACAGTTGATCAACAGACACCGTGATGAGCAGACAAGATGAGGAAATGGCAGCAAAACCTCGTGTAATTGAATTTCAAGCATTTCGCGGAAACGATGATAGATTTATCATAAAAGAACTGGTAATTTTAGATTTACTTACATAAGTAGCGTACCCGTTTTTATTTGAAGCACCGTGTTCTGTCCATGAACTAAAGTCAAAAGCTAAAATAACAAACAGATGGCTAACAAATAATTTTCATCACATCCATTGGTTTGAAGGTTTTCTACCGTACAACAATGTACACAAAATTATGTTTCATTTTTGCAAACAATTTACACACATATATACTAGAGGATTGGAAAAAAAGAATTGGATACGACAGTAAACGAACAAAGAAGTTTTAAACATAAAACTGGACAAAACATTTCACTTTGATACTAAAAATATTTGTGTTTCTACAATAGATCCGAAACACAACCAATGTCAATGCGCATTACAAAACGCATATCACTTGGCTGCTTACTTACAACAACAAACGGAAGAATGTAGTGGGGGTTCTGAAGGTTATATAAACGAAGACACAACACACCCTGAGTATCAGTCTAACTCCATACTCCGAACAGACAACATCTCCTGTGAAGGATGGCATCACAACAGTTTCTCCAATGTTTAGTTGAACAATTCAACTTGCATTCAAAATCAAATACTCTAATAATCAAGAAATGTTCAGAACTAAAAGAACACAAGCATTATATTGTTCATGAAATGAAAAAAGTTGATACAACACATGGAGACACAGTCGTCGCATCTTTATCCAATGCACCATATACACCAGGCGATGAACCAAAGTTTCAAGTATATCTTCCAAAACGATTCGTCCAGTTGCTGCAAAATGAAGATCTACGGGAAATTCAGCCAGGATCATTATATTTGGTGTCACACGGAATGAGCGGAAACAACTCTACGGAACTTACTCTGCACATCACACAAAAATAACATTGTAAATATTGTAAAAAATGTTTTAAATAAAATAAATAAATAAAAAACAACATATCAGTATATGTTTTTATATACTGATATGTTGTATTTTTTTTAACTCAAACGGATGACCTTGAACTTTTAATCGATGGTATTATTCGATTATTTTATTCGATTGTTTTATTCGAATACTTTATATAAATACGAAACTTTAACGTTGAGAGGCTCAGTTATGTTTAAGACAAGCTACAACCAACATGTCATCCAAAAGAAATAATCTAACACTTATAACTTATTGTTGTAAAGAAAGATATTTTAAAATACCCGAAGATCAAGTTGACGGAAAAGCTTGTACAAAATGTAATTCTTTCTGCTACTGTAAATGTAGTTGCAAAACATATCAAAAGAACCGGTTGGATAAACTATCATTCTTTATCATTCTTTGGTGAGACAGGTACCTCATGGAGGACGTTACGCTGAATATGAGTGAAGGATGAATGTGATGATCGTGATGATAGTGGCGCGATCTTGTAGCCTTGTTACTGACTAAGGTATTGCAACATCTGCTCGGTCTACTGTGGCAACGATTAAATTCAAAGTGATTAAACAAACACCTGCCATTACCCCCACCACTACCCCCACTACCATCGGAGGTACCCGCAGCACCGGCTTTGCAGTAGTCATTCATGCTACACCTCTCGTCGAGTAAACAACTCTAGTCATGTCTCTCTCAACATTCGCGGGATTCACTACAACACTATCAATCTTACAACCTACAAGGATTTGGAAATTTTTAGTGAAGAACTAAAACAACTCATAACCACTGGGTTCGGTTTATCTTTGGAACTTTATGCAACAAACAATCAAAACGAAAAGAATAAATTTTTGCCAACTTACAACAACAACAAAAAGAATGAAAATAAGCAAGAAATTTCACCACCGACAACAACTTACTTTTCAAATTTGGGAGCAAACTTTTCAAGTTACCCAAAGTACCAAGTTTTATTAAGTTATGTTAAGAAATAAGGAAGATACAATTTTTTTTATTTCCCATAAGGATCACACTGGGGATGATATGCATGTTTGCTGCAGCAGGTATGTTAAAATGGGGCAGGCCACTGAGTCCTTTGGCCCTATTTCAAAATACTGTTTACTGTACTTAAATGAATCTCACCATTTGAAACATGTATCATTATGCAAGAAGCAACGCTGTGACTGAGTACTTGGGCTGCTAGTTTGACCTTCATTTTCTTCTTAAATTTTGGGTTCAAATGAGTATCAGTAAGTTTCCACAACCACCTATAACACATTACACAGGTTGACAATAACGGTTCCCTCCCATTTAGAAATATACTGGTTGTCCCATAAGCCCCCTCCTCATTTATGAATGGCTGTAAATGTTTGAGCAAGCTTCATATTTTTTTAGTTATATTTGAAACAGCACAGCTTTCAAATACTAAGTAGGCCTACTTGGTTTACCCCACCCCCAAAAAGACCAATGGAAACTTAATTTTTTAATTACAAACACTAATAAGCAAATAATTTTTAAGAAAAAATAAGACCAGTGCCATAAATACAATTTTGATATGGCGATTGTTTTAATGGTCTTTGGTAGAAAAGATTTTATACATGTTATTTCAAGTATGGTAGGTATCTAATACCCCCCGACTTTTATTTTATAATGACAACTTTGAATTATTAAATAAGTTAGGGATGTAAGTAAAATGTTGTGATGCACTTTTTGACATAATTTTTGACCCCAAATAAAAGTCGCTAGGGTTGTTTTGTTGTTTATTAATCAAATCAAGCCCTGTTGATGAGTGGTACATCATTTCAAAGAGAATAAAAGAAAAAATAGTAACACAAATTTTACTTTAATTAACACAATGATTCTACCTGGTTATTGTGAAAATGAACATCAATTAATCATAATGAAAAAATATTTTTATTGGTTATGTCAATGTTTTTGAAAACTTTATAAAAATATATAAGATATATAACATAATTTAAGATTTACTATATTTAAATATAGATGAAATATTATTATTTTGGTTAGTCAAATTATAAAATGAAACAGGTACCAAATATGTTTCTTTTCCCCTCTGTAAGTAAAGATTATATAGTTACACAATATAAGAAGGGTGGCAATGGCATTTAATTGCAAGTTGCACTGAAAGTTTTGAGAGATATTTGTACATTTATTTGCAGTAATTAATTCGGAAAATTCAAAATTTTCCACTTACCTATTTTTGTTAAAAAATTAAGATGGCTTATATTTTTGGATAATTGATTTTGTGTCATGTGTTTTGAGTCTAAAATATGAAATTTAAGTCTGAAATTTTAATTTGGCCTTTTATGTCTGCTCGCTATCACAGATAAACAAATACGTGTATTTGTTTATCTGTGGTGCTATGCATACTCAGTATAATGTTTACTAATAAAGTATGGTTTGAGAAAATCAATTTTAAAGAACATTTTATAGTAAATTGGATTTTTTTTACCTGAATGTGCCAGAAGATTTGTCAATTGAATGAGAGTTTACTACACATGGTCCCATTTGGCTAGTCCTTCATACTTTTGGCTGCTGGTGTCAACTTTGAATTCCACATTGTATTTCTGCATCATATTCCGTGTACATTTCAGAAGGTGTGGGGGGTCAAAAATGGTGATGATTTTGTGTCCATTGTGCATAAAATAAGGTCTTGTAGGTGAAGATCCAAGAAGCTTTATGGCCTGTACGTTTGTAGAGCCCATATCACATACGGAAGTAACCACCTTCAAGCCTACCTTTTCACAACAATCAATTACTGTTTTCAGGTGATTGATAAGTGTGTGTGAATTAACACCATTTCCACTTGAAAAGTAAAAGGCCAGCGGCTGTTTCCATTTTTTAAACAAGCTACAAGCCATAAAAACTAATGCCTGTTTAGCTGTTTTCATACCTCTTCCTAACTCGCCCTGGTCCTCAAAGCCCAATATTTTATCAGCACCTCGCACATAAGTCAAATTTTTAATTTTAGCTAATTTTAGTAAATTTAATTGAAGTAAGATAACGACAAAACTAATTTAATATCGTCAACTCTTTGAAAATACGTTTTTATATTCGATCAATTAAATGGTTCAATTCTCAGCGCTGAATCGTTCGTTTTTCGTTCATTAAACAAAAAATTTATTGCGAAAAGTTTTATTCTTTATTAAATTTCATTGCTAATATTCTTTTTTTAAATCTATTAAAAGTTTGTTAAATGAAATTGGTTTGGTTTGGAATTTGGAGGCTTGAATAATATTTTAAAACAACTTTCAAATGAGCCTTTAATTTGCTTTTAGATTTATATTATTAATCTTTAAAGGAGTAAAACCATTTATTTACTTTCGTTACTTAATTTTAATTAATCTAGTTTGTATACCACCCATATTTGTAGGGGAAAGATATTTAAAAATAATAACGTTATGGTTATTCATTTCCAAATAACTAGGGATATTGAGGAACTAGGGATATTGAGGAAATGTACCGACAATAGAACATTAAAACAGTTGCTACGTGCGATATCCATTGGTATGGCTGCGAAAGCAATAATTATTATAATTCAGATTTTATGAAGAGGGATAAACAGAGGCCAAGGGATACCTAGGGATTTTTTTACGTCAGTCCAGGGATATATTTTTTCGTCCGGATGGAAACACTGAAAAACAACATAATTATTAACTTAAAGGTCGTTGCTGAAACCGTGACGTGAAACCACCGGTCTGACACTTAAATGGAGCCAAGTGGTAAGCTTGATTGGAGCGGGTTAGTTCGATGCAATTTATTCAGATGGCGTTGTAAAAACATGACTTTCTTCTTCTTCACTGATTCAGCCAATCAGAACGACGATAACGATCCGCTTCCCGTTCCGTTTCCCCTGATTTTATGTCTCGAGCATAACCAAATCGAGTTGGAATTTCAATGTTTTTAAAATGGCAGAGGAAAAGTGTCGAGTGTTTGGTTGCCAATCGAGACTACTTAAAGTAGAGCACAGTTACAATATAAATTCCGCGATAGGATTTTTCCTATTTCCTAAAAATAAAGAAAAGTAGGCCAAGAATGGTTTTTAATTTAGTTATAAGAGATCTTGTAGGTCTAACATTTTGTGTTTCTGAGTAACTTAAACCATTTTAACTTGCATCCAAAAAGACAAAATTTTAATGAAATTAAATATTACTAGACGTTAGTGACTTAAAAGTAATAATAGGCTAAACTAAATGCAATTACAGTGATACAATATTGTCTGCTCTGTCCGTCAATAGATAACATGATGAAATAATTAGTTGGTTCGTTCTCACAGACATTTCTTAACCAAGTTTATTTGATAATACAAAAGAGTTGACATTATTACATTTATTATAGCCAACTGTTGCCATCATTATAGGCTACATTTTTTATGATCATCTCTTGGTGAACATAATTAGGCCTGTAGAACCATGTGATGATGTGATATCAAAGGAGCTATCCACAAAGCTGTCCCTGACCTCTCTTGAGCAAAGGACTAATCAAATTCTTTTTTAACTCCTATATATATTTATACTGTACATAAAACTAAAACATATTTACAAATATTTAACTCATTAATTAGAAATATTATCTCATTAGTATAGCAAAGCAATTAAATCATGTGACGTTTTAAGACCTGAGTCCTTACATGCCTACTACCGATTTATTGAAATTAAATGTATTTAGGCCTAACTCATTCTAAAATGAGACAATGCCAAAAACCCCCATATTAAAATATGATGATACAATCTTATTGAAATTTGGTGTAATAGACATGTGAAATATAAGTTAATTAAGTCATGCTATTCATGCTAGTTTTAACTTTTAATCAACTTTTAAGTTTTAATTTTTTTTAACTTGGATAGGATAAAGGGTGGCTTCATTTTCCAGAAATATTGAATGTAATGGAGAAATTAGAAACTTTAAACAAATTAGCCCATTACGCTGTCAGTAGATGGGAAACGGGGTTTCACCGTCATCCCAAGAGATCCTCTTCGGACGAGAGGGGAGAGGAGAGGTAGGGGATGGGAAGGGTAGGGGAGGGGTAGGGCAGGAGGTGAGTAGGAGAGGGGTGGTGGGAAGGGCTTGGGTTGTGTGTGAGAGGAGTAGGGAAGAGGGAGGGGAAGCGTTATATAGTAGGGGAGAGGTGAGGAGTGGGTATTGAAAGGAAAGGTTAGGAAGGGGGTAGAGGGATATGTACGCACGTCATCACATAACCTATCCACTCTTTATTACGTCATTACGCCCACCCCCTTGACTTCACTTATGATGCCACATCACATCCCCTGTCCCTCCTCTCTCTCTCTCTCTTCCACTAATTACACCTATATCCTATTGCTTACCCCCCCTTCTATTCCCAAATCCCTTCCCTCTTCCTCCTCTCCGGACCCCTCCCCTAACCCCTTCTACCTGCCCCTCAACATCCCTACCCTTCCCTCTCGGGAGTTTTCTTTTTGAGTGACCACATTTTTGCATTTCTTTAATCAAGTTGATTTAATATATTATTGTAAAACGTATCATCTACCTAACAAAAGTTGTCATATTAACAAATTTATTGATTTTGTCACCTTCTCCTCTCGTCCACCCTTACCCCTCCCTCACCACTACCTTCCCCCGCCTCTAACCTTCCTTTTCAAAAATCCAACTCTAAATTTTATTTCAATTCCGTCTAAGACGTTATTATCAAATCAGAGATTTCAAAGTAATTTTAAATTATCACATAAACTATATTTATTTCACAGAAAATGTGTACGATTAATCAAAATCATTTATTTCAAACATCACAAGCCACTTTCAATTCATTTTAGTCTTATGAAGACCTCTTCGGGCAATGAGATAACACGTTACGAATAAATTTCTAAGTTAACCTACAACTGCCACAAAGCCGCCACAATTGTAATGGAATCACATAACCAGTAGGTGTTGTAAATTTTTTTATATGTCCTATAACCTACTTAAACTAGCTAGCTCTTCCTCTTTCACCATTTATAGGTCGGAGCCTTCTCTTGGTATTGTTCGATTTAATTGATTTTCGAAATGTATTAATCTTAAGTTAGAATCAAAATTATTACAAGCCATTTCCATAATACTCGTAACCTTTTTAATGAATTTAGTTGTTTATTTTATAAACATAAAGAATGTGTGATTGGCTTTTATAAAATACACATGTTGCCGAAATCCGTTTATGTTAATATTAAAGGTGATTTAATTTTAAAAACGGATGCCAAAAGCAGTCGGTTTAAGGTTTTAATTGGAAACTTGTGTTTCCTTTATTTAATACTCATTGTCACAGACATATATATCTACGCTCATCTCTCTTTATAATACATGGACCAGCGTACATATTTATGTTTTCCTATATTCTCATTTCCGAGACACACAGAATAAATATTAATACAAATATTGCTTTATGATAAACTTTGGTTAATGGCTTAAAAATTAAAAGCGACAGTCTTTGTGATAGTTTGTTTAACATTAATCTTAAATGATGACTAAAATGAGTGAAGGGTATTTTATTTAGTAAGTAAACACAGGTATAGTTAAACAAACTTTATTGTTTGCTCAACATTCCACATCACCCATGAGGTAGGAGCATGATGCGTTTTTTTATAGTGGTTTCCCCAGTAGGCCTAGCCTAGACACAAAAACATGTGTCTAGTCCACTTTACAAAATAAATTTAACTACGCATACATTTATACAATAATAATATACATAATATACATTTATACATTTTAATATACACTTGAAATATGTATAAATATATACCCTTTTCTGAAGGACGATGTCTAGTTCACAATTTCATCTTCGGGTATTTTGTAGTGTCCCCACGGTAGTGATTGTATACCATCACTTAGGACGTATCGTTTGTCATCGTGAGCTGACAAGGCGATTTTGTTAAGTTCTACGCTGTACAAGTCGTGCTTAAAGCTTCTTATCATATTTATCGAACGGTATTGGTCAATTTGTGTCTTTAGGCAGTCTTTATAGTCTTGAAAGGTGATATTTTTTCTATAACCGACTTCTTTATACCCTTTGATTTTTTTATATGATGATCGTCTTCGGAACGGCTGGCATACATTTTCGACCGTAATCCTACATGCTCATACATAACTTTTCCGTTCAATTCATCCTTGAACTTCCCAATCTTCTTCTTGTTTTTGGTGTCAAAACAAAGGTGGTTGACTGGGTAATCACTGGTGTCAAAGTAACTTATCATCTCTTTCATGTCGCTGTAGAAGTCTTCAGTTTGTATATGGTATGTCAGGCTGTCTGTATCGGTGTATTGCAATCTGGCTTTCTCCTTGTATCGGGCCTTTATAACGTTGTAGTGAAGGTCATACATTAGCGTTTTCGATACATCCAAAATACTCATTCCCACGTAGATAGCCTTGTTGATGAATAATTTGGTTTTACTCATATGCACTGCTGCCAGTTGTTCAGTGAAAATGGTTCTCCTCTTAAAGTTTGGTTGGGCTAACCATTTGTCGACTTGATTTTCTCGAGTTGCCAGTCGGATGTCAACACGATTGCGGATGTTCTCCATGGTTTTACCGAACACAGAATTGTTCATAAGTTTGAAAAAGTCTTTTTCAAAATTGTTGGTGGCCCATGTCCTCATATTTGTATTGAGATCAATATACGGTTTAAGCCATCTTTTCTGAGCGAAACGTATTATTCTGTGGATTTTCTTTAGTTTCAAGCCCAGAGAAATGTATTGTTTCAGATTTCTATAGTGAATAACATATTTCTTCTTGTCAAATAAGGTTGCGAGTAGTTTTTTTCCTTGCTTTTGTCCTGGAGGTACTTTATGTTCGGGAGCTAAAGGGAGATCGGAATGGAGGTCATGTAATGTTTGTGGATATTCTAGATCGACTTCCAGAATGTAGCCATGGTCACTATCATCGGGAACCGAGAGTACATCTATACTTTGGGTGTCTTCGACCCACTGGAAATCAGAGTAAGGCATGGGTTCTCCCATCGCCCAACCGTACAGGTTGTTTGCGTCGAGGTATGTTAAGTATGACGAGGGCAAGTGTTTGTCATATTCTTCCTTCATGTATTTATTATTTGCGGCCGCGTAACGGTTCGAACACTGCGAAAGTCCACCTCGTATCCCATTACCAATCATCAAGACCATGTTGTAATCGGTTAGAAGCTCTAGCTCAATCTCGGTTGTCTTGAGCATTGCACTCCATGCCAGTCCAGGTGCCGTATAATACCACGCAGGGTCGAGTTGGTACGTCTGCATACACAAGTCTCTAAAATTTTCCATTACATCGGTTAGTAGTAGCACATCTGATTTGTTATATAAAAGTGTGTACTCCTTCATATTTGGAACATTAAAAGCACTCCATACTTTGCATGCATGTTTATAATCTTCCTCTTGAATTTCGGAGTTATTTAATTTGTTATAAAATTCTTCTTTTGCAGGAAGGTGCGAGAGTTCAAATTTTTCCAGTGAGTCCATGAAGTCGTAAGGGTACACGCCCTTTTTTAGAAGCAACTGCAGTTGTTCACCAGAGAAGTGCTTTGATGTATATTTAAACTGGGAAGGAGATAGATTTTTTACTAGCACATCTAAGCTGCTAGACATAAATTTTAAGGAATCAATAAATCTTAGGTCAACGCCTCCTTCCACATGTACAGTATATGAAATGTATCTTTCTTCGTTGTTCGGGATAACTTCAATAGTTTCATCGTTTAGTCCAAACATTTTTATAAACAGATGTGTATCATAGCCCGAAAGGTTATGGATAAATATAGGTACGAAATGTGGTTTACGGTAATTAAGATTGCAGCTATTGTGGGCAGGTCCTCTAAATTGTCCTGTGAGGTGATCATGATCTCTAACTAGAGGTTCTTCAACTGTAAAATCTTTTCCACAAATATGACACTTTGTTGCTGATGAAATGATGGCATGGTCCTCTTCTGTTAATTCCATTGGTTTTGCTGCTTCTTTTGAATACAAGTAGCTTATTTTTTTGGACTCATGAATTAAACTATTTACAAACACTTGTGCCGCATCTTCGCCAAAGTATGTTACTGGATTAGCATAATCGTTTTTGGCTTGTATTATGTAGTATGAAAAGCTGATTGCCTTGTGTCTCTGATATTTTCTGGTATATGATCGATTAGTGTCACATTCACTGCTCTGTACCGGGGTAAGCATACATTCGAAATCTGCATAAATTGTGAATGGAACTCTCATACTTCGGTTATAATCCTGAAATTTAATGGTTTCACCTTCCTTGGGCATTACAATCTTTACAGGGTCATGCTGTTTACAGTATTCTTTGTGATTTTGTAATAAAACTTCTGATCCAAAGCTTAGTAGACACCGTTTACATAAATAAATGGCACATTTGTGTTTTGTTTTCTGCGATTTGACAAGTCTACTCAAATTATTTATTAGGCTGTAGTGTGAGTTATTTTCATCTATGTCATACAGTAGATCTACGTGTCGTTCTTTTTCTTCTTCGGTTGTGAGCAAAGGGTAAATGACAAAGTTTTCGTCGTAGCTGTACACATTTATGGATATTCCGGTTCGCTTCTCAAATAGTTTAACATTATTTAGTGCCACAGGAAACTCTATACCTAGTAGAGCATTATCAAACTCATGTTCATACTCTAGGTAGTGGTGAACTCTTTCTGGATTTTTTGAAAAATCAACAGGGTGAATATCAGCAAGGACTGACCATAAGAAGCATTTCTGATCGTTGTTTTTTATATTTATTACAGCTTTCTTTTTTTTAATTGGCCCTGGCAGATCAATGTGTGAAGATCCCCGTAATGGAACATACCGGTTCAGCCTTAGTTCAAGGTTTATGATTTTACTTAAAGTCCAGCCCGACCCTTTAGTTTGAATCTCTTTAAGAATCTTGGACTCTTTACTTTGCAGCTTTTCATTGATGTTATCAGTTGGGTAAAAGGTAATGTTTTTTGTCTTAAAATTCATTTCTTGTATAATATCTGCATTGTCACTCGGTTTCTTGAATTCGGTTAAAAGAACAATATTGATTTTTAAGTTCTGGATTTGTAGGTTTTCTTTCACCTTATCATTGAGTAAGTTCCTTGCGAGTTCAAGAAACTGTAGTGGATCTTTTATGCCTGGTTTATTTTCAATAACATAAGTTTTCATCCTGCTCTTAAAAGCCCTCTCTACCTCAACAGTTTCTAATTCATGTTCAGGTTTTACGATGTTTTCTGAGGTAGAAGGAGTAGAAGGTATTGATGATTGGATGACACTCATAACTGAGGCGGAAACAGGCTTTTTGGAGCTGGTAGAGGGTACTTCATCGTCTAAACGCTGTTTCTTGAAAGGTGGGATGGAACCACTTGCACGTTTGCATTTTTTAAGGTGTCGGGTGACATTACTTAGCGTTACAGGTACTCCACAGCATTTACAAGGTACCTGTGGCTCAGAAGTACGTACCTTCACTCCAGGACACGTTTTTAGGTGCCGTGAGAAGTTTTTTGAACTAACAGTCCTGCTACACTTAGCACAAGCTTTTGTAGTTGCTCCCATTTCACTTTAGTCCACTTCAAGAAGATACCACAATCTCAACTTGAAAAAGTCTTAAAGTTCACAATCTTAACTTAAAAAAGTCTTAAAGTTCACAATCCACAGCTAAAAGAAGTTTGGAAGCACCTGAAAAAAATAAAAAGTCTTAGAAATATTATTTTAAACTATTTAAGATTTTGGAACTTTCCTCTTCTTTACTGATAACGCTGCTCTCTCCACGGAGCCTCGGACAATACTAATGTTTGATCCGCTCTGGCTTGCCGTATTTATACCCTTACTCCGCAGTGTTGCCAACTTTCCCTGATAAAAAAAAACGGGACCGGCACACACCACCGGGGGGGGGGGGGTATGGAATACCCCACAGAAAAACGGGAAGAGTAGGAAATTTTTTGAATATTTCATGTATTTTAGAGAGTTTTTAAGGCAATCTAGGTATTAATTTTGTGATGTCATTTTGTTTTGAATTGCTCTTTTTGACCTTGCTCTCAGTCTAAAAAAATTAACTTTGTTCTTTATTGTTCGATTTGTCTAATATTTGGATATGTTGTTAAACTAAGCAACATAACGTGCACGTGGGAACGTGTAAATACTATATGTTAATTAAATATAACTAATAACTTTTAAAATATAAAATTACAAAAATATATAAAAATATCAACTTTGGTCTTTATTGTCTAATTTTCTTTAATATTTGGATATGTTGTTAACTTAAGCAAGTGAACTTGTAAATAGCATATACTAATTAAATTAAAACTTTTAAAATATAAAATTATAAAAATATATAAAAATGCTAACTTTTGTATGTATTAACAGATCTGTCTAATATTTGGGTAAGTTGTTGATCTAGGCAAGTGCTTGTATAAATTATATATATTATTTTTACTAAGCCCGTATATTTTTAAATGTAGAATTATAAAATAGGTCAAAAATACTAACTTTGGTATTTATTGTATGATTTCTCTAATATTTGGATATGTCGTTAAGCTAAGTAAGTGAATGTTAAATAGTGTATATTAACTATATTTACTTTGTAAATTTAAATTATTATATTATTAAATAGGTTAAAAATACTAACTTTAGGCTTTATTGTCTAATTTGTTCAATATTTGGATATGTTGTCAAATTAAGAAAATGAACTTGCAAATAGTAATTATTAATTAAATCTACCTTGCATATTTTAAAGTAATAAGTTTTTAATTTGGGTAAAATATTTAACTTTGTTATTTACTGTCCGATATGTCTATAATTTGTATATGTTGTAGTCTTAATTAAGTGCAAGTGTAAATGGTATATATAATCCTATATACCCTGTATATTTTAAATAATAAAATAACACTACTGGGTTAAATTATCAACTTTGCTATTTATTGTCTGATTTGTCTATATTTGGGTATTTTGTCAACTTAAACTAGTATATTTGTAAATGATTTATTAATCTTATCTGCTCTGAATAAAAAATTATAAAACTGGCTAAAAATATTAAGTTTGATGTTTACAATTTGAGCTGTATAATATTTGTGTATGTTGTTAACCTAGAGGTAAATGCATGATTAAATGGCATGTATTATTTCTACTTATATTGTATATTTTAAATTATAAAATTATAAAATAGGCTAAAAAAGTTAACTTGTGTACTTATTTTCTAATTCGTCTATAGTTCGGATATGTTGAACTCTTAAGTAAAAGTATATGTAAGTGGCATGATTAAATTTTATCTGCCCCATATATTTTAACTAATAAAATTACAAAAACTTTGTTTAAAAAATTAACTATGGAGTTTATTATCCATTTCGTCTTTAATTTTAGAATATTGTTGACCTAAGCTAGTGCACATGTAAATGATATGTATTAATCTTGTTTACTGTGTAAATTTTTTTACAAAATTATAAATTGGTCAAAAATATTTACTTTATTGTTTATTGTTTAATCTGTCTAATATTTGGATATGCTGTTGTCCTAGAGTAGTATATGTATAACTGCTAACTTTTATTTCCATCTACCCTGTACAATTTAAACTATAAAATTACTGGGTAAAAGAACAGGTAAAAATAATTATTTTAGATTTTATTGGCCAATTAATCAGAACTTTTGTTTTATGGCAGTCCTTAGCCAGTACATGTGTAAATTGTATATAATAATCCTATTTGCTCTGTATAATTTAAGTTGTATAATTATAAAAAATACAGAATATTAACTTTTGTCTTTGTTGCCTTTGTTGATTGATTTATCAAATAATTGGTTATGTGTTAGTCGTAAGCTAGTGCCCAGTATAATGTAAAAGGATGAAAAAAAATTTAGGTAAGAAATTTAAATTTTATCATATTTTTAACTGATATATCCTTAATGTTGACATGTTATTAACCTAAGAAAATACAGCATTTGTAAATGGTATGTGTTATTCTTATCTAACTAGTATATTTTAAAATATATAATTAGCCAAAAATATGAATTTTCGTTTTTAATGTCTAATTTGTCTAATATTTGGATATGTTGTTAAGTTAATCAAGTGAACTTGTAAATAGTATAAACTAATTCTATATACCCTATATCTTTTAAAATATAAAACTATGAAAAAATGCAAACTTTAATCTTTATTAACAGATTTGTCTAATATTTGAGAATGTTGTTAATCTAGGTAAGATCTTATATAAATGATATATATTATTTTTATTTAACCCGTAAATTTTTAAATGTAGAACTATAAAATAGGTCAAAAATACTAACTTGGGTCTTTATTGTCTGATTTGTCTAATATTTGGATATGTTGTTAAGCTAAGTAAGTGAATTTGCAAATAGCATTAATTAATTAATTAAATTTACCATGTATATTTTAAATGGTAAAATTATGAAATGGGTGAAACTATTAACTTTGTTATTTATTGCCTGATTTTTCTAATATTTGGTTATGTTGTTACCTTAAGCTAGTTAATTTGTAAATGATATATATAAATTCTATCTACTCTGTATATTTAAAAATACAAAATTATAAAATGGGCTAAAATATTAACTTTGATGTTTATTGTCCGATTTGTCTAATAATTGGCTATGTTGTTAGCTTAAGCTAGTATATTTGTAAATGATATATATTAATCCTATTTACTCTGTATATTTTAAAATATAATATTATAAAACATATTAACTTTGATGTTTATAGTTCTATTAGTTTTATATTTTGGTATGTTGTTAAAAGACGTAAGTGCATGTTAAATAGTTTATATTGACTATATTTACTTTGTACATTTCAAATTATTAAATTATAAAATAGTTTCAAAATACTAACTTTAGGCTTTATTGTCTGATTTGTTCAATATTTGGATATGTTGTCAAATTAATAAAATGAAATTGCAAATAGTAATTATTAATTAAATCTACCTTGCATATTTAAAAAAATAAGTTTTAAATTTTGGTAAGTATTTAACTTTGTTATTTACTGTCCGATATGTCTATAATTTGTATATGTTGTAGTCTTAATTAAGTGCACGTGTAAATGGTATATATTAATCTTATATACCCTGTATATTTTAAATAATAAAGTTACACTACTGGGTTAAACTATCAACTTTGCTATTTATTGTTTGATTTGTTTATATTTGGGTATTTTGTTAAGTTAAGCTAGTATATTTGTAAAAGACATATTAATGTTATCTGCTCTGAATAAAAAATTATAAAGCTGGCTAAAAAAATAACTTTGATGTTTACAATTTGAGCTGCATAATATTTGTGTATGTTGTTAACCTTGAGGTAAGTGCATGTGTAAATGGCATGTATTATTCCTACTTACATTCTATATTTTATAATATAAAATTATAAATTAGGCAAAAAAGTTAACTTGTGTACTTAGTTTCTAATTTGTCTATAGATTGGATATGTTGTACTCTTATGTACAAGCATATGTAAGTGGCATAATTAAATTTTATCTGCCCCATATATTTTAACTAATAAAATTACAAAAACTTTGTTTAAAAAATTAATTTTGGAGTTTATTATCCATTTCGTCTATAATTTTAGAATGTTGTTGACCTAAGCTAGTGCACATGTAAATGATATGTATTAATCTTGTTTACTGTGTAAATTTTTTTACAAGGTTATAAATTAACCAAAAATATTTACTTTATTGTTTATTGTTTAATCTATCTAATGTTTGGATATGCTGTTGTCCTAGAGTAGTATATGTATAACTGCTAACTTTTATTTCCATCTACCCTGTACAATTTAAATTATAAAATTACGGGGTAAAACAACAGGTAAAATAATTATTTTAGATTTTATTGGTCAATTAATCAGAACTTTTGTTTAAGGCAATCCTTAGCTAGTACATGTGTAAATTGTATATAATAATCCTATCTGCTCTGTATAATTTAAGTTGTAAAATTATATAACATACAAAATATTAACTTTTGTCTTTGTTGCCTCTGTTGATTGATTTATCAAATAATTGGATATGTGTTAGTCGTAAGCTAGTGCCCAGTATAATGTAAAAGGATGAAAATAGAAATATAGGTAACAAATTTAACTTTTATAATTTTTTTAACTGATCTACCTTTAATGTTGGCATGTTGTTAACCTAAGCAAGGACATGAGTAATAATAATCCAATTTACCCTGTCTATGTAACATTTGTGTAAACAAATGTACGTTGGACTTACACACTTAATTTGACAGACAATTAAAAAAATTTACAAAGCCTAAGGCCTGGAAATTATAATTTGATATATAGTAGACCTTGTAGTATTTGTGTAAAACTGTCTGTCAGACCTGCATACTTAGTCTGACAAAAATATAAAAGAATTTACAGAATGTGTAAAATAATTATTATTATTGGCACCTTTGTCTATACTGTCTGGATATGGTCTTTATAACCTAAGCATGGCTTAGAAAATTATTGCCTTTAACGTTTGATTTATCTGTGGTAATCATAAGTATACCTGTCTTGCAAAATTAATGTTGGTCTATACTGTAATCTCTACATGTTTAGTTGTAAATGATGGCAACAAGAATATAAGTATTTGTCTTTGTATAGTCAGTCTGGTCTGTGTATATTGTTAGTAAATATTGCATATCATTCCTTTACAAACTTACCAACTTTTACTAGCTGGATAACATTTATAATTTTATAATTTTATATTCAGAACAGATAAGATTAATATGTCCTTTACAAATATAGTAGTTTAAGTTAACAAGTTAACAAAATACCCAAATATAGACAAATCAGACAATAAATAGCAAAGTTGATAATTTAGCCCAGTAGTGTTATTTTATTATTTAAAATATACAGGGTATAATATGATTAATATACAGGGTGTCCCGTAACTATCTGGACAAACGTATATAGCGTTGTAGCTTAGGTCAAGACAAACACATTTCACCATAGGAACATGGGTCTCGGGTGCCTAGTTTTCCGTCTGTCTGTCTGTATGTGTTTTTTACAAACAAATTCATAACTCCTAAACGGTTTGAGTTACAGCGTTGAGATTTTGCAAAATTGTTTATCTTATTAGGATGTATCTTCATTTAAAATTATACCAAAATATCATCAACCGTTTCAAAATGGCGGCCATTTAAATTATTTGATGCCAAATTCCACGAAAACCGTTAATTTAAACAAAGAATTTCAAGATACATAAAATTAAGTCCATTTTATGTAGTTTTCAATGATACCTTATTTGTTGAGATTGGATAAATATTTACTGAGAAATTAAATTTTTTCTTAATGCTTGACCACTTTTCTCCATTTAAACAATGTTAAAATTAAGGTGTGTCCAACTTAACTGTGCCATCTCATTGGAAACTATTGGATTTAGAGATAACTTTAAATGGGGGACTTCACCTACTTTCTTAAGCCATTTAAAAATATGAATTTCATTTTTTGTAAATGGCCGCCATTTTCCAATATGGCGGACAACTTTGATTTTTCTTATCGAACACCCTATATTTTATGACGTATTTGGATTCTACGCTTAATTTTAAGAACTTATTATTCGTTGACATGTTTTCCTAAACGCAATAGTTGAGTGGCTATAAGCCATTAAAGTTTGATTTTTAACACAACATATTTTAATATTGTTTATATAGGGAAAAGTGGTCATGCATTACGAAAAAACTGATTTCTCAGTAAATCTCTATCCAATCTTAACAAATGAGGTATCATTGAAAACTACATAAAATGGATTTACTTTTATGTATCTTGCAATTCTTTATTTAAATTAGCGGTTTTTGTGAAATATGGAATCAAAAGATTTTAATGGCCGCCATTTTGAAACGGTTGATGATATTTTGGTATAAATTTAAACGAAGATACATCTTAATAAGATAAACATTTGTGCAAGATCTCAACGCTGTACCTCAAACCGTTTAGGAATTATGAATTTGTTTGTAAAAAACACATACAGACAGACAAACGGAAAACTAGGCACGAGAGACCCATGTTCCTATGGTGAAATGTGTTTGTCTTGACCTAAGCTATAACGCTATATACGTTTGTCCAGACAGTTATGGGACACCCTGTATACCATTTACACTTGCACTTAATTAAGACTACAACATATACAAATTATAGAAATATTGGACAGTAAAGAACAAAGTTAAATATTTTACCCAAATTAAAAACTTATTACTTTAAAATATGCAAGGTAGATTTAATTAATAATTACTATTTGCAAGTTCATTTTCTTAGTTTGACAACATATCCAAATATTGAACAAATCAGGCAATAAAGCCTAAAGTTAGTATTTTTAACCTATTTTATAATTTAATAATTTGAAATATACAAAGTAAATATAGTTAATATTCACTTTTTAACATGCACTTTCCTATTTTAACAACATACCCAAATATTAATCCAATAGAACTATAAACACCAAAGTAAATATGTTTTATAATATTATATTTTAAAATAGACAGAGTAAATAGGATTAATATATATCATTTACAAATATACTAGCTTAAGCTAACAACATAGCCAAATATTAGACAAATCGGACAATAAACATCAAAGTTAATATTTTAGCCCATTTTATAATTTTGTATTTTTAAATATACAGAGTAGATAGAATTTATATATATCATTTACAAATTAACTAGCTTAAGGTAACAACATACCCAAATATTAGAAAAATCAGGCAATAAATAACAAAGTTAATAGTTTCACCCATTTTATAATTTTACCATTTAAAATATACATGGTAAATTTAATTAATATATGCTATTTGCAAATTCACTTACTTAGCTTAACAACATATCCAAATATTAGACAAATCAGACAATAAAGACCAAAGTTAGTATTGTTGACCTTTTTTATAATTTTATATTTAAAAATATACGGGCTAAATAAAAATAATATATATCATTTATACAAGCACTTGCCTAGATTAACAACATACTCAAATATTAGACAAATTTGTTAATAAAGATAAAAGTTTGCATGTTTTCATATTTTTTTATTTTAAAAGATATAGGGTGGGAATAGCATTAGTTTATACTATTTACAAGTTCACTTGTTTATCTTAACAACATATCCAAATATTAGACAAATCAGACAATAAAAACCAAAATATATATTTTTGGCTAATTATATATTTTAAAATATACTAGTTAGATAATAATAACACATACCATTTACAAATGCACCTACTTAGGTTAACAGCATACGAAAATATTAGACAAATCAAACTGTAAATATCAAAGTTAATATTTTGGCCCATTTTATAATTTTATATTTCAAAATATACAGAATCGATAAAATTAATATATATCATTTACAAACATACTAGCTTAAGTTAACAACATAACCAAATATTAGACAAATCGGACAATAAATAACAAAGTTGATAATTTCACCCATTTTAAATCCCTAAGACAGCCACCATACGCCAACAACTATTTTAACATAAATACGGTAATACCTTCCCTAACAGGGGTACTTCCCCAGATAGGTGGGGAATCCCCAAAATCAGGGGTTTGTCCAAAACTGATCCCCATCAAAATAATATGAAAAAACCTGCCAAAACGTATACAAAAACCTCATTATACCACTAATATATGTAATTTACAAATATACTAGCTTAAGTTGACAAAATACCTAAATATTAAACAAATACTTAAATACTAAACAAACCAGACATTTAATAGCAAAGTTGATAATTTAACCCATTTTTGTAATGTTATTATATAGAAAGTAGATAAAATTAATATATGCCATTTACACATGAACTTGCTTAATACTACAACATACCCAAATAATAGACATATTAGATAATAAATACATGCGCTGATATGGGTTGAATATATATCCGCATTTTAAAAACTGAAATACAAGAGTTTATAATTCCATCTTCCAGGTAAAATTTTATTTAGTCAACTAATGTAATCCGTACTTTATAATTTGAGAGTGACTAATCAATGGTTCTATATCAATCCTAACAAATACGATAGAAAATCATCATTACTAAACACATTTTTTTGAACTTGTATTTAATGTTAAATTTATATATCGACAGGTAATGCATTAAAGTAACACTAAAGTCCACTTTTGGATAAAAAAAATCAATACAGCTAGCTTTTTCAATATAATCATATATGGATAAATTACCTAAAATCCTCAAAATACTACTTCTCTCGGTAACGGAACGTGTGTAGTTTCTGCCGCCAGATTTATGTTTATATTACTTACTGACCCTCCCAAGGTATAGCAGTCATAGAATGTATGTAGTTAAGACCGGATTTTTAGGGGGGTTGTTTTGGTCGTGTGTACTGTTAGCCGGACACCGTTGAAGCCTGCCTAGGTGTTTGACAGGCAAAAGCGAATTGAACTGTTATTTTTTTGTTTGGAAGTTGAACAAAAGACATAAATAAAAAATGTTCATTTTTACGATCTAATATCTTTTATTGCTTCCCAAACCCAAAACCGCAAGTACCCGCTAAGTACATCATAGGCTAGGACATTTTGGTCCCCCCCTTCCCCATACATAGTGTAATATATAGTGTAACAATAAAGTATTGTTTTCTTTAAAAAATTAGAATTTGAGTTGTTATCGGATATTTGTTTTAGTTTACCCAAAATAACAAAACTGTTTTGGAGTGGTGTCTCTCTTTCCGTGTGGATGTGTGTTAATTTATGTAAATAGAGTAGGGACCCCACTAATGGTCTATGGGACACTCATGAAATCGTTAGCCGGACACCGTTGAAGACCTGACCTGACCGTTGAAGACTTGGGCGTATGACAAGCAAAAGCGATTTGAACTGGATGATTTTTAATGCTTTAGATTACAAACAAAAAGACTCTACCCGCACTCGATGTCATTAAAAAATGTTGGTAAAAATTCAGGTTCAAAGGTTATGGGGATTTAAGTATTGAAAAATGGAAATTTTTCAAATATTTAAGTATTGAAAAACGAAAATTTTCAAATATAACTAGAATTATAATAATTAATAACAATACTCTTATAACCATTGAATTTGATTGAAAAAATTATTAATCCAGTATGTTTAATTTTTAATTTACGTAAACTGTTTGCGAAGATAATTGATATTTTGTTTGCCTAATGTTATTCTTACAGCAAATAATTAAATATTGAAAACTAATACCTCTAATTTATTTATATCTGATTTTGATGAAATTTGGCGTGTATTCGTGGGATAGTTGAAAGTTTATTTTATTGCAGGGTTTTTTTTAATTTAAGTGGCTGTAAGGGAGAAAGTATGTGTCAGTAGTGTGCTGATATCGTTTACTTATGGTTTGTTTTGTTTATATCATGTCATAAAAGTTTATTGGTTGCCTGCTATATAGAGACGCTTTGGATTTTTCGGAGATTACAGAATTATTCCGTGTTTTCGTTTGCCTTCAAGGGTTTGCCTGTCACTGGCAAGTGTAAGTATATAAATTACCCTCCCTCTCCCGTTCAGGACCATACCCAGCTTTGGCGGGCCCCAGTAAAGATACCAGAACGGGCTCCTCATGTCCCGATAATGCACCCCCCCCCCATCAACCGTCACACTGCTGCGAACCCCCTCAGACACATTTTTTAAATTTTGCTAAGATAGTAAGATATCTACGATTTGCTAAAATAAATTAAAAAATTATTTTTAATCGGACCATTTAAGCTTTGTTTTAAATCAAATTCATGAATTAGTTTTACAAACGCATAGTTAGCCTAATTGTGCGATTAAAATTACAGAATATATAATGCGATTTATTTCTTCAGAAAGATATGTACGATTTTCATTTGAACAGAAACCCCAAAGTTGTCAACTTTATTGTACATGTACACAAATGAATTCTTGTACTAACACATTGCAATTCCTTACAGTAAGATATCTATCTACTGTTAAACTGTAGTAAAATATTTTCAAAAATTTAGACATCCTTAAAAAAATAGTGCCTCGAAAGACATAGTCTGTGTGAAGTTACCTCTCCTGAACATTTGAAATATTTATATGTACTGTAAAGCATAAAAAGCATAAAATTATAGAAATATAAAACAAAGAATTTGACGGTAAAGAAGTATTATAACAATTAATTATTCCGATTGTAATTAATTACTATATGTGGCTTACTTAACATAAATGGAGAACAATGCAACATTTAATATATTTTTGAATCCGTACAATTATAAAGGTGTCGACAATACAATACAATTACAGTACAATTATAATCATGATTTAACATCTAAAATTTATAGTTGCTCAGAACAAAATCACTTTAAATCTTAACAATTTGTTTTGGAAGTCTACCTAATATTTTTGGACAAACAAAAGGAAAGCTTTTTTTTTTAAACAAACTATACAAATTATATTTATCTTTAGGTTATTGAAAAAAAATCTCTGCAAGATGTGCTGTTTTAATTTAATTATTTTTTGTTTTATTTTCTTGAGTCCAGAAAATCCGAAACTCGGTAATCCAAAATCCCGCTTAATCCGAAATGCTATTGGGAAGGACAAATTTGGGAACATTTGCTATTGGGAACATTTAATGTTCCCAAATCCTGAGTAAAAATTAGGTATTTATTTGCTAGGGATATAAATACGGAAACTGCGGGAGTAATTTTGCGAACGACAATCCCACGTGTTTACCAACCGTAGGTAAGTAGAGTATTCGTGGCAACTCTGTGAACATCTTTTGTAAAGTAGACAAACGGGCATATAAATTAATCGCACGTATTTGCCTATCGCGAGTTTTTACCTAGAGAGTGTAGGAATATATTCAACACTAAATTTAGTGTTAGTGGTGCAAAAGTAAATAATTCGTAATAAATTATTTGCAATTACAATGAGCGTTATTATAACAATTTAACATTATAGATATCAGATTTAGTAACCCCGTCCTCCTAGGCCGACGGTTTCATGAAGTAGATGTTTTGCGGGGCCCGGCTCGGGCCCCCCTTAAGCCCGGACCTCGGTAAAATTGTCCGAAAAAACCGGTCTGAGTACGGCCCTGCTCCCGTTTCATGAATAAATTTATTTTACTATAGTACAAATAACAATGATAAATTTAAACAAATCAAACTAAAAGCTGTCCAATCATGTTTAATACATCTGTAATTAAAATAATAAAGCGATATCGTGAAGAATATTATGATAACACTACTAGACCGATTTTAATGATTGATGTGTCATTTTTAAAGCACTCACATGGATTTTTGCCTTTTCAGGGCACATCGCAGGGGTTCATTCATGCGTGAACCCAGAAATCCCTCGAAAGATCTCAAATGTCAGTTTTAGATATTAGCCTTTAATGCCCATTTTAATAATATTATATAGAAAATCAAAACAAATGTAGCATACCCAGTTTTAAATCAAATTTGCAGACAACTGTGAGAATACCCAATTCCAAATTTTTTCAGTATGGAATTTTAAGAAGGCTTGTGTTCCAAATTTTAACTTAGGTTGTACAAACCATATGAAAAATAATCAGCTAATGATTTTACCATCACATGATACGGATTTAGTAGACAAATGCACTTAGTAAAGGTAATAGAATAACCATCTCCTAAAAAGCCTATACTGAAAGGTGAACGTGGAACTTAGTATAGTAATAATAACAATAACAATAATATAAAGCGAAAAATGGTTTGTCCCCACTTTTTAAAAACGCTAGAAATTACTTGGTGATTAAGACTCTTCTTTGAGTTCTGAACCGATTTTAATAATTGAGGTATTGTAAGAAAGAGCTTGGTGTGAAGTTTGCAAGCTATGAAATTTTTGAAGGACAGATTAAAGTAAAGAACCATTGACAACTTTGAAGTTTCGGATCTTTTTTATAAAATAAAACATGGGAATAAAAATTTCAAATAATTACAATAATAATAAAAATTTTGTATCAATAGACAAGGAATACATATACAATTTGTAACGAATCAACAATCGAAAATTTAAAGCTTCGGAACATCATGTGTCCACTATTAAAAGAAAAAGGACAAGAATTATTCATAGAACAAAACGAGAAAAATCAAATAAACTACCAAACAGGCCTGGTCCACTGTTCATAAATAATGGCAAGTTAATTATACAGATATGGATTTGGTTATGGACGCAACAATGCAGAAGAAAGAACAGCTGTACTCATTATTTAATTCAGAAGTTCTAAGTATAAACATTATATTGGCTGTATGCTCTAGTCTAATCAAAGACAGCATCTAGTGTGGTATGATTGCAGCATAAGATTTCCTTTCATTATAAGATGGGGATTAATGTTATTAAACACATGGGACCAGTAAGTTATTTTAAGTTATGACTATTTATATTTTTAGCTCTATCACTGATGTTTTAAGCATGTAATGAATGTAGGAACCGGATTGAAGAAATAATTGCATTTGAAAATCTTTGATACTACTCAGTCCTTAAAATAAACTATAAACTAACCAACGGTTTCGCCGTTGCATGTCGAACGGAGCGCACTAAACTTAATCGACCGCACACACGAGTGTTCAGTTATGGAATGAAAACTATTGACTGAGGGGGACTGCGGGAAGTGCAAGCCAGGTGCAAAACCATGTGTCCAGGAAACGTATGCCCGAGAAAAGCAGCTGGTCGCAGTAACGGTTAAGGTCGCTAGTCGGCACAATTCTGGGTTTCACATAACTATCGCATGAATCTTAAATAAACTGTCTTTGACTCTGATCGTTATTTTTTATTCTACAGCACTATCTTCCCCCCAGGAATAATGATGAAGTATAATTGTTTCTTTTTACTTCTGATAAATAAAACGGCTTGTACGGCTTGAGAATGGCTCCTCAGTGAGCCGAAACTAGTTGTCATTTTGCAACTCAAGGATCACGTGAAGATAAGGCAATTAAACCAATTTTATAAATAAAACATTTTTTATTGATTTATTTTAAATTGTAGGTTTAAACTATTAGAATTACAATAATAATTTTAAGTACATGAACCATAACTTAGCGCAAAAAGTTAAAAGCAAGTTGATATAGGCAAATTAAGCCTTTCATAATTTTTAAAATATATGCATGAAAAGGCAAACTACCCGTAACTTTAGAGAATACCATAAGTCTGACTCCCAACAACCCTGTACTTGAATGAGTGGCCTAAGTAAGAAAACCGAAGGAAAAATATTGGGTTTCTTATAATTCTTTATTGGGTTATAATATAAATAAAAACGCTGAACAGCTTTATTTACTTTCATTTGTTTACTTTTCCAGCAAAGCGAAATACAATCGCCTACTTTTATAAATACCTTAAAATAAATAAAATAAGTGATGTTTTATGTAATATGTAGAGAAACCATTTTTTTTTAATTTGAATTTAAAGTCTTGGTTGTCATTTTCTAATACGGTGAACAACTTTGACTTTCCTTATTTAGCACCTTGTATTTAAGCAGTTTTAAACTCTACGGATAGAAAATTATTTCAGTTACATAATATTTATAATTACATATTTTTAGTTACCCCATGGAATGTCTATCCCACACGCAGTATTCTTCCTAGGTACCTTTGAATTTCAAACACCTGTTTTGATCACAGGTTATTTAATTACATTTTCGTTGTCCATTTCATTGCTAGCAAGGTAGCTCATTAGGCCTAGTGTTAAAACTTTTTTACTTTAAAATTAACTTAAATACGATATTACATTTTATCTGGCCACGTAACCTGCATGGAACACGTTTTGAGTCAAACGTTAGTTATTTCCATCAGGCTGAAGGAAATCCTTAGAGCAGTATTCGAGATATTTGTGCAATCAATCAATCAACGAATCATGAAAGCAAGGAAGCAATCATTTAAACCAAACATTTTTCATATAAAAGTAAAGGAATAGGATGGCTTTGCTGAAAACTATGTCTAGTCCAATCAGCCGTTTGTGTTCCAGTGTTAAATCTAATGGATAAATACAAAACCTATGGGGCGGCTACGACTATTTCCAACAACACATAAGCTATTGAGATCGGTTCAGAACTGTAGGAAGAGTCTTGATCACGAAAAAAAATCTCGTAGCTTATTATTAAGTATAGAATTTTAAGAAGACTTCCATATTTAAAAAGGGTATAGCGTTCATATTTTAATTTCGAAAAATTTTGGAAGGGAACATTATAACCTGCAACAAAGCATATTTCCAAAGAAAATGTTTACACAGCTATGATAAATTAATAAACAAAACTACCTAATCTATACACTTATTTTATATACTAGAGGTTGTTACAAAGTTCCTCCTACGATTCTGATCCGATTTCAATAATTTAGATATCGTTGGAAAAATATCTCGTAACCCCGGCTTGATATTTTTCAAAGATTAAAATTTATCATGGTTAGACAAAAACGGAAAGCCCTAGAAGCCCTTAAACTTTCGTGTCCATCCATAAGGTAACATTAAAGCAGAAACTTTAAGGATCAGCTGATTTTAATAAATGATTATTTACCATCAGATCATAGAAATTTAAAATGATCAGCGCGTGAAAATTAAAATTAGCTGAGCAGCGCGTGTCAACTAAAATAAAGTTCAGTAGATTTGGCGAGTTAAGGTCAATTTTTTAAAGCAGGCCAGCTGTTCTTGGGCTCATTTAACAAAATGATTGAAAATCAGATGGCGTTTTTAAGCTTGAACTTGGCGCGCCAGTTTTATTAGACTTGATATTATTTATAGCATGATACTGTATGTGATGTGTCAACTTTGATCCCAATGAAATACGTAAATCTACCGGGTGTTTATAAATGAACATCGGGGTTTTAACGCGTTGCAGTATTCAATCTATTTTAACAAATATGACATAATTAGAAAGAACAACTCAAACCGTTTTTTCTACGAGTATTCAATGTGATCATCATTAGTCTCACGACACACATCGAACCGATATTTAAAAAAACGTGTAAATCATTAATAAGTGCTGCTAGGATAATTGGTGCAACTTAAGTTTCGTTGTTATTCCAATTCGGGTACATCAGTTTAGTAAAGAAACGTAATAATTTTTATTTTATACCCTCAAAAGAACAAAATGTGTAGTGTGAATCTGGAACAAAGATTCGTATTAAAAACCAATCACAGTGCCAAATCAGCAATCGGTTCGAGTCATAGGCCGCATAGCGAGCGGCAAATGACGAATTATGTTTGCACAACATTTCTTTTCACTAGATCTCACACTATGCATTTTATTAGGATTCAAACGTCCAAAATAAAGTGTCTGCTGTTAGTTGATGTAACTAATATTAAGAACAGAATTGAAATGAAGGTTGCATCAATTAACCTAACGGTACTTATTAAAGTTTTCGAAGTTTTTTTATCGGCTCGATACGTGTCATGTGACAAATGACAATACCTGTTTGCGTTGCTCTTTTAAATCATCATTCATATATTTAATTTTGAAAGGCGATTCTTTGTGTCAAAATTGTGGGCGTCTGGCAAGACGTAGAAAGATGGGAGAGGGCTCAAATTAAAGGTCTCTATTCCGTGATGGCGGGAAAAATAATGAGATTGCTTGAAATTCATCAGAAAACGAGGAATAACGTAAAATATCTGTCATTTAAAAAGCATTGGGATCTAAAAACGTCTGCTTTGTTTACATTAAAACATGTGGTGCTGATGCTTGATTCTAAGCCATATGCTAGTTGATGACATATGGGTTTTTTTTTCAAAAGCAGCTATGTTCAATGTACTATAACAAATAAATATTTTAACTTTAAGATTTTCAAACTTTATAATTACGGGTATGAGTATATATTTATAATTTAAATTTATATAGAGTTAAGTAGGTTTTTTCGTTTTTGTTATAACGATGCAGATTTAAAAGCGAGATTTTTGCGCCAAATTTGAGGGCGTTTGACAAGTCGCATAATAATGGGAGAGGGCTCAAATAGAAGGACTTGGGAAAAATACTTAAATGTCTTAAAGTTTATCAGAAAATAATATATAATGTTAAATATTTGCATTTCAAAATCATTGTAATCTAAAAACGTCTGCTTTGTTTAAATTAAAACATGTGTTGATTTTACTTGATTTAAATGGTTTATTTAAAAACAAGTAAAATAGGTTGAACGTACTATAACACATGGCGGTCTTTTACTTTTAAGTTGTCCGTTTTTATAATTTAAGGACCTTAAACTTAAATAAAACAAGAGGAATTAAATACGATATAGTATCATGTAGTAGTAGCTGACGCTGATTTTAAGCCAAGTGATTTGTAACATTTACATAATCTAATAAGCGCAGGATATAGGTACAAAGAAGACTTCATTTATAAAAATTTTAAGGCTCGGCTCTACCAGTCTCTCGGAAATGGCCATAGTTTTGATCGAGTAACAACAGAGTGTGATGCACTAACAGCTATTGAGTGCAACATCAGCTTTAAATTTTATCTTTCCAAAAAGGTTCACCTTTTAATTTGCCAAAAAGACTGGATTTACATTACATTTACATTACATAACATTTCAAGATCTATTTAATCTTGAATCCACCAAGACAAAGAAGTATTTACTCACGGACAACCATAAAAAAGTGTTGAGCCACAGAGAAAGGAACAGACATTTTCTGATTTCATCCTTATTTATTTGCTTCTTGGGTAAAATGTAGCCTCAATCGGAGATTTCCATATTTCCACATTTCCATGTTCTTTTGAACCAGGTGGAGGCTACACATGACATTTGTTTACATTTTTGTGATAAATGTCACAACTTTTTTTGGGGAAATAAATTAAGTCTCTGGTTAATCTTAAGAATTTCTTAAAACTATGTCCATATTATGTTTAATTGTAAACAAAGTGAACTGAGTTTGTTTTGAGTGTTTTGACGGATACCTCCCCTTCTAGATAACGCTTCCCCTCTTTCCTACTCCTCTCACACACACCCCAAGCCCTTCCCACCACCCCTCTCCTACTCACCTCCTGCCCTACCCCTCCCCTACCCTTCCCATCCCCTACCTCTCCTCTCCCCTCTCGTCCGAAGAGGACCTCATGGGATGACGGTGAAACCCCGTTTCCCATCTACTGCTGTCCAATTTTAACTTTATTTTTAATAATTCCTTTAAGTATAACTTATTCTCAATAAGTTAAGTCAACCTGTTTCAAAACATTTGCTTCTTCATTTCACCTGATGTAAGTGTCTTGTGTGTCATGCAAAAAGGAGGTACAGTACACCTCGGATTATCCGGACCCCACATTATCCGGATATATGTGTGTAAATTGTTTGCAAAAATGAAACATAATTTTGTGTACATTGTTGTACGGTAGAAAACCTTCAAACCAATGGATATGATGAAAATTATTTGTTAGCCATCTGTTTGTTATTTTAGCTTTTGACTTTAGTTCATGGACAGAACACGGTGCTTCAAATAAAAACGGGTAAGCTACTTGTGTAAGTAAATCTAAAATTACCAATTCTTTTATGATAAATCTATCATCGTTTCCGCGAAATGCTTGAAATTCAATTACACAAGGTTTTGCTGCCATTTCCTCATCTTGTCTGCTCATCACGGTGTCTGTTGATCAACTGTTTTGCACACCACGTCAGAGGTTGTGACGTAGCTGTGACGTGTAGGGGTGGACATTTAAAGTTTAAATGACCGGAAATGGGTCAAGGTCAGGTGTGGATATTTTATTTGTTTTCTTTTTTTTACAACCTGCTTCTTAATTGTTGGTTTGTTGATTTTCATTTCTGTTAAAATACCATGTAAAAAATGGAATGGATAAGTTAACAAGAAAATATCCTGCTACAAAGTATCCAAATAAAGATGCAATTACATAAACATAAACTTTAAAATATAGCGAATGTTCTTCCTCTTTATCTGTTAGCACATCCTGAACAAGGTAACCAAAATTGTAACCACATAAAAATGAAAGTAGACAAATAAGAAATTTCGACGGGTTCACCAAAACCAAGTTGTAAAGTCGTGAATTTCTTTCTTCTTCCATTGTTGAATTTTTAGTCGAAACCAATCAATAATAACATTATTGCTTGTGCATCAGAATTTCATTTACTTGTATACTTGTAGTAGTTTCATTTGTAGTAGGTGTACATTGTTCGGAAGTTGGTGTAGATGTAGAAGAAACAGTATTATCTTGAAGCTCAGAGTCCATGTGTGCTCGGGTGAAGAGCTGAAGCTTTAATGACGTGTGGTAGCTGTGTCCTACTCTGTATCAGGAGTTGTTGGTGGTGGGGGGTCGTTTGGTTCATGCACTGAAATGTAGATGGAATCATAACTTTCTGGATGATGTACTAAAATTTGTTGTATAGGATCTGCATCAATAGTGAAACTTTGCGTTTCAATGCAAAGTCCATCTTTAATAAAAGAAACATATAAAACAGAACTCATGTTTATTTAGATGTTTACTCTGCAAGTGGTACTGGTAAACTGATGTGTTGGTAGTGGCTCAGTGACCTCCCTAGACATGGGGTGAGTAGGAGGGAACATGTGCTGCACACCTGCCTTCCCCCACCACCGCCATGAAAGACTTGTTGCAATTTTTGGATATGTCGTGTTAGTCGTAATGTAGGTGTTGTACGGTCAACATCTCAGTGCTAAGAAATGTTCTTAACATTTGGTTTAAAATATTGTTTTGAAATACTTATTTAACTTTGTACAAGTTACAATAATTTAAAGAAGGTACTTTATTATATTACCTTAATAGTTAGTTAAAATATTTAGTGCAAGAATTGGAAACTACACTACAATTGAGATTAAATAGAAACATGGTTTCTTAACATTTGGTTTAAGAAATATTTGCAATAAAAGATAAATGAAAAGGTTTAATAAAACCAAAGAGTTTATATTGTTGGTTGTTTATATTGTTATGCTCTGGCATGTGGGCCGGTAGTTAGAAATCAATACTCGTCGTTGTCCTTGTGTAACACTTTGGTATGTGGGCCGCGAGCTAGAAATCAATACTCGACGTTGTCCTTGTTGTGTAATACTTAGGAATGCGGGCGAATTAGCGATCAATACAAGTCGCACAACAGGTGCTCTAGTTATTGATTACTTAACACACTCTACACTGAACAACTCATTCTCCGCCTTGCCACCATCCTAATAACACCTACTTCAATATGAACCGCTCCGAGTACACCAAGATTTGGTATAACTGGTTTTCTTATCTTCAACAGCTAGGGGTACGAATAATTCAATCGAATAACAATCGTGATTGGTACGATGTAACATCTACCATCGCTCAAAATCCTTTTCAACATCCTTCAAAAAACATTCTTACCGGCATCAAAATGACTTCTAAACCTTCTATTATTAAAAGACCTCTTTTACCCCAGCCTTTACGTGTACCCCAGCAAAAAATACAACTAGAAAAACTGAAACATAACCAAAAATACCAAATCCTGAAACATGAATCTTCTTCCTTTTACATTTTCAATTTAGAAAAAAACCAAGATTTATACTATCAACCTTCCTAAAAGACTCTCTATTCCCCTTAACCCTCGACACCTACAAATAGTAAAACAAAATGGAAAATTAAAAATAAAACTTTCAGGTTAAAACCCTATTTTCTTTCCCTCCTTTAAAGTCCACCTCCTGGTGGCAAAATCGGCCCTTCTAAGGGCCACCCTAAGACTTTCAAATTTAGGCTTTCGCTAAAGCCTCAACCCTTGGTGACTAACAATAGTCTAAGTCCCAAAGGGGTTGGGGTTGAAGCTAACATTATTTAACGTTGGCACTTAGATTTTTTTTAAACTTAAATTATTTGACCTTGACACTTAGATCTTTTAACCTAACATTATTTTACCTCGGCACTTAGTTTTTTTTAAAAATCGAATTATTTGACCTTTGCCCCTAAATAAAAAATGTAGATTTTTTCAGTTTTTGCGATATAACTTTTACACCGTTGGTTTTCTCAAAAAATGTTACTGGACCTTTTTTGTTTGTCTTTTAATTCCGCTTAATTTGAGTACCCGCACGATAGATTTGGAGCATTTTTGGAAGGGGGGGGGTTTCTCCGTTTTGTCCCACCGGGGGGAGGGTTCTCCGTTTTGTCCCACCGGGGGGTGGGGGTCGCCAACTTGATCTCGCCAACTGATAAAAATGTCCAGTAATCAACAATATTTTGTAAAAGTTTTAAATTACCTTAAAGCAATTTTGTAACCTGGACGGTTTTGTAACCTGGACGGTTTTGTAACCTGGACGGTTTTGTAACCTGGACGGTTTTGTAACCTGGACGGTTTTAAAACTTATGTAAATTGCTCCAAACCTATCATGCAGATTCTCAAATTATTCGGAATAAAAAGACGAACAAAACAGGTCCAGAAACATTTTTTGATAAAACCAACAGTATAGAAGTTATAACGCAAAAACTAAAAAAAAAAGTATTTTCCAACATTTTATATTTTACATTATAGGTTTTTAACCCCTATTTGGTGAGTACTTAAATTATACAAAATTATGAGACAAACAACAAGCTTCGGTAACATTTGTTATGAAATCAACAATATTTTGTAACCTGGACGTTTTTGTAACCTGGACGGTTTTAAAACTTAAGTTTTCGCGTTATAACTTCTATACCGTTGGTTTTATAGAAAAATGTTACTGAACATTTTTGTTTGTTTTTTTTATTCCACGTAACTTGAGTAACCACATGATAGGTTTTGTAAAAGTTTTAAATGACAAAAACAGTTTTAAATGGCAAAACTGGCTCTAAATGACCTTGACCTACTTATGGAATAGCAAATTTTCGCTAAGTTACAATTGACCTTCTAAATAAGTAGGTCAAGGTCATTTCACTTTAAGCGGAAAAAAGAGAGAAACAGTGTTATTAATTAACACTGTTCCTCTCTTTTTTCCTAAAAGGCAGGGGGAGAAGTTCCGTTAATGTCTACTTTTATGTGGCAGAATCATATCCATCATCATCTGATTCATTTTGAAAGTTGATGTAATCTACATCAACCCAAAGATAATTCGTGACGTAGTTGAAACGTGGTCCGTCGGGCTGCACTTAAAGAAGAAAGATAATTAAATCCTTGTTCAAAAGCCATAGTATCAATGTATGTTTCAAGTGTTGAAAACCAATTCGGATCTAGCAAAGGGTTGATGGTAACCAATAAACGTTGATATGTTAAATTTACCATTCTTTCCCCAGTAACATTAATCGCAAGAAAATTAACATTCTGGAGGACATGGATTAAATTTAACATAAACTGAATATGTTGTTGAGGAGTGCAAAAAACATTGTAAAACATACGGAAACTTTCCATGATGATTGGTGAGGGAAGTGATGCCTCTTCACATAATCCACGGTTTATATATACATTTTCTCCACCATAAAGTTTTAAAAGTGGGTCAAGGTCATCTGAAGATACCCTATGAACGGGGAACAGAGCAGTAAGTGGTTAAACCACAAACTGCTCTGTTCCCCGTCCCTATTTAATTTCTTGTATTGATATGTCTTTACAATACAATCTCCCTAGAGTTTAACAATTAATAAAAATAAAATTAAGTTACAAAGAAATAGCTAAAAAGCCCAGCGCTGCACATCATGATTACGGTGTAAGCTAGACATAGGCCATCCCTTACACTTCACCATAAGCGCACAACGCTGAACTAAAAAAAAATAAAATTAAGTTAAAAAAGAAATAGCTAAACAGCCCAGCGCTGCACATGATTTTGAAAATGCTAAACAATAGAATGGAATCTGATCTTTCACATACAGTAATCAAAAATCATAAACCAAGTCAGGTTTATTCACTACACATCGATTACAAAGTGAATTATAGGCGTTTATACTAATTCGACCTCAATAGTTTAAAGCCTGAAGAGCGTGCTGCCTTTTGTGGTTGAGGTTGAGTCTTGAAACTAAATCTCGGCAAAATTGAAAGAGAGGGATACGGTAGTGTATTTGAAATTAAATGAAATTGATATTCGTTTATTCCTTTAACAACTTTACAATGATACTATTCACATAATATAAATTATCAATAGGAATTAGTTCCCCACATGGGTCAAAGCCTGTGGGTAGGGAACGAGTAAAAAATCAGCCACTTTAGAGGAATTATTTTAGTAAAAAAATGAAATATAGTAAGTTTCAATTAAACATAAAAGTACAAAGATAAATTTAAACAAAAACAAAATATGCACGCAAATACAACTGGGACAATAGTTTACATTTAGGACGGAAGTTATGGAGTAATAATACAACAGTAATATAAAAGTAAAAACGCCATTGCAATAACCGAGAATCTCGGTCCAGTCATGCTCACATTCACAGGAAACACGCGTTCGACGGACGGACGGACCCTCACTCACACTCACACACGCACTCACAATCACACACCCATACGCAGTTGCAATCGCTCTGTGACCTTGACCCTAGGTATACGGGGAAGTAAAGAAAGTCTTAATTTGATCTCGCCCTATCTTCAATAGCCATTTGTCAACAATTTTTTTATAAGTGCGGTTGCTACAGGGTAGAGGATATTTAATGATTCAGAAGTCGAGGGAATACTGAATTAGCTACATAAAAAGATGAGGTAGTATTTATTGTTTTATTCAATCGAGGGGCAACCATACCGGTATTGATAACATATCTTGTAGAATATCTATGAACAGGATGACGAAACAAAGAATTCAGATTACTGCGGATGTATAAAATTAATTTTTTCATAAAAAGTTGGCGGATACTGAGAACTTTAAATTCATCAAATAAAAGGTTCGAAGGATATCGTCGATTTTTTTCCATGCCGCTTTTATGATAGATTTTTGGGTAATTTCCAATGGCGTTAAAATACTTTGAAAACAGCTGCCCCAAGCTAAAATTCCGTACTGTAACAAAGACTGAATATAAGCAAAATATACAATTTTAACCAGATCTGGAGCAAGGACATTATTTATATCCCAAAAAATAAAAATAAATTTACGCAGCTTATTTCTTAAAAATGTAATATGTCCAGCCCACTTCAGACGATTATCGAAGATAACGCCGAGATATTTATATTCGGCCACTCTTTCAATACACTCACACGATTTTACATTCATTCGCCCTGTCATTCCCACATGTATGTAAACGTAGATACAGGTTAACTGGATCGTGGTCGGCTCTCAGAGAAATAGGTATATGCTTTGTTTTTGAAATATTTACAGAGAGCCGGCTTTGATGAAACCACCGCTTGACAGAGGATAGGCCCCGCTCCGCCAAACGGTACGCTTCCTCCCAGCTGTCGCCCTCAAAAAGTAAAGCTGAGTCGTCAGCATAAAGAAAAACCCGTCCTTGTTCCAAATTAACCCTACCCAAATTATTTATATAAAGAAGGAAAAGAAGAGGCCCTAATGTGCTACCTTGTAAAACCCCGTAATCAATCCGAAGAGGAGCACTGGATTGACCAAGAATTGACACTATTTGAAAACGCTCACACAGGTAACTCCTAAACCAATCAAGAGCAACTCCCCGTCCTCCACTTGTTTCCAGTCTACGTATTAGGATTTCTCTGTCAACAGAATCAAAAGCCCGTTTTTTAATTTGGTTTTGAAACCGAAGATCAGAAGTGTCGGGAAATTTGATGCTAAATAATAGAATGGAATCTGATCTTTCACATACAGTAATCAAAAATCATAAACCAAGTCAGGTTTATTCACTACACATCGATTACATAGGGAATTATAACAGTGGTAGCGGCTGATTATAAGCAAGTTCTGAACTATGCGAAACCCCGTTTTTGACTTTGGTTTTGAAACCGAAGATCAAATGTGTCGAGAAATTTGAAAATGCTAAATAATAGAATGGAATCTGATCTTTCACATACAGTAATCAAAAATCATAAACCAATTCAGGTTTATTCACTACACATCGATTACATAGGGAATTATAACAGTGGTAGCGGCTGATTATAAGCAAGTTCTGAACTATGCGAAACCCCGTTTTTGACTTTGGTTTTGAAACCGAAGATCAAAAGTGTCGGGAAATTTGAAAATGCTAAATAATAGAATGGAATCTGATCTTTCACATACAGTAATCAAAAATCATAAACCAATTCAGGTTTATTCACTACACATCGATTACATAGGGAATTATAACAGTGGTAGCGGCTGATTATAAGCAAGTTCTGAACTATGCGAAACCCCGTTTTTGACTTTGGTTTTGAAACCGAAGATCAAGTGTCGGGAAATTTGAAAATGCTAAATAATAGAATGCAATCTGATCTTTCACATACAGTAATCAAAAATCATAAACCAAGTCAGGTTTATTCACTAAAAATAGTTAATCCCGTTACATTTAAACTGTGGTAGCGGGACTTCATAAGCAGATAATTCACCGTGCGAAATAACGTTTTTTACTTTGATTTTCAATTGCGAAGGCTTAACATGTCGGGAAAATTTTGAAAACACTGATAGGTAGAAGGTAATCTGCCCCTACATATCGATAATATATAGGAACTAAACCTTGTAATGTTAATTTGGTTGTGGTCTCTTTTAATTTAATGGAGGTATACCAACTGGCTACCTGGACTCCTGTGACAGTTTTACGACCTCTGTACTCGTCAGCTGGTCGCCAGCTAACTTCACCCGAGTTAACTTCACCCTGGTTTGCCCATAGGCTTCGTCTTTCATGTTAATTTTCAAATTTAAATAATTCTGCTTCAACAATTATGTTCATTCTGAAAGAGCGATTTATTTTAGAGCTTAGCTTATAATTTATGATGTACTAGGCTATATTTTTTCTAACGTGAGATCTTAATGATACTTCGTCTAATCTATGAAATTATTCATTCTGGCAAGAAAATCATAGCAAACTTCAAGAAAGAAGAAAGAAAATCATAGCCTTGCCTTTTCATCAAGAAGAATTTTTAGCTTTTCTTTAAGGCACCATTTTGTTTTGATATCAAATTTGACAGGTACAGTAAAATCTATCCTCAACTCAGCCCTTTTTTATTTTGTTCACAACAGCTTTTGGCCAATTTGGTGCACATGATGCTCTGAATGTGCAGGGATATCAGGAATAGAAGATGAGAACTCAGAACTAAGCCTATAGCCTACATTTAGCATTTCCAGTGTCCTCTAATCACAACTTAAACTTTTTCTGTTAGGCCTGCCTTCATATCTTCCCCTTTTCTGGCCTACTGTAAACTGAGACCCAGCTTCATAACGATATGCCCCTAAAACTGGTAATTATAGTTGGCCCCAGTGGCGTACCCAGGATTTTGCCCTGGGGGGGGCAGACTAGCAAAGGGGCTGGAGGTCCTCCCCCTAAAATGTGAAAAATACGACACACCAGTGTCACGGACACAATGTCGCTGACATTTTTCTTGTTCGTGACATGCCACTCGGAAACCAACCAATGTAATCAAATGGAGCTTTACACAACGGTATCGCGGACAAGATATTGTAGCCAATGGCCAAGATTTGCCATTACAGAAATAAAACAATATTTCTTGTGAACGATTCCCTGCATCCCTTTAGATTGCAATCCACGGATACGATCACAACCAGAATCATACCGTAATTTTTGTTCGTAAAGACAACAGCCGGTTGCCTGAATAGAATAAAAGTCAGCGACATCGTTGCGAAAGGTGCCTTGTGTTTAATATTGCTGGTTAGGCTATATGAGAATGCTTGAGGCTGCACGACCCAAGCTGGAAAGTTCGGATGAACCCATTTTTGAGCTTGGGTGAGTAAACTAATTCTTGGCCAAATTCATCAGGAATGATGCGGGAATTGAGCAGAAATGCCATAAAAATCTATAAATGAGATATTACATAATAAATATTTTACAAAATAGTCATAAATTTTTATTTTTTAGTGAAAAAAATTAGCTCTGTGGGGTCCGGTCCCACTTGTCCCCCCCCCCCCCTGTTGGCACGCCCCTGGTTGGCCCTGTTGCCATACTCTTTATGCTAACACAGATTATCTTGTCATATGAAAATTAGACAAATTTGTGATAATATGTTTCTAATTAGCCTATATTCCCCCTCAGAATCATTGATATTTCCCTATTACAAATTTGCCATTTTAATAGAAGACCTAATTTCATTAATTGTAGACTATGATTTTCAAGCAAATATTGAATAAAACCATTTGTTCTTGCTTTTCACTAGTGAATCATTCTACAAATATAAGTTTTATATATGGTAGGAACTCTAGGTGTTTTTGGCACATGGGGACTCAAAACGAAAAGTTGTATTGTTATTGGGCATCGATCTCACCATGAGACCTACATAAAAGCCCTGTAGGGGGAGTTTGAGTGATGTCATGATTTAATGCATATTGTTTGTCGATTAACACCTCCAACCTTAAGCTGTTAGGTAATCGATAAGGAGCCCCTATTACTAAAATCACGAGTAAAATTCTCTAGCCCTTTTCATGCCCACTCAATGACAGATGGCTTATAGTCTGTTTTACTTTATTCAGGATTTCTAAGAATTTAAAATTAATAGAAAATAATACTACAGCATCAAAATAGGGTATACTCATGGCCACTTGCACGTGAGGGGGGACAAAAGGCGCAAATTCCCCCAGGCCTTCAAGAACCAGCACGGCAGACAAACATTAGGCTAAATGATGGAAACATCCAAAGACCAGGCTCCATTTACAAAAATTAGGCCTAGGGTTTTAATTTTTAAGTTTTCTAAAAAATAACAGCCTACTTTAAGAGGAACTTTTTAATTATTTTTAAAACTAGAAGCAGCTTGAAATTATTGGAAATTTACCTTTTTTCATATTTTTTGTGTACTTCAATGCCAGTGGCTTTTTTAATGTTTTGATTCCGGGTTCGGTCCAAACCTGGGTCTTGTAACTATCTAACGGCGTCCTTTTGTTAGATCGCATCATTAATTAATTCATAGCCCATTGAGAAATGGCAACTGTCCCTAAAACAGCTTCAGTGTGCCGACTCGGCCACTGGAACCTCACAATCACGTCACGATCCTGTCAGCAAGCCCAGCGACAGGATTTTCAGGCCTGTGTGCAATCTTCAACTCCGGGCCCTGACGTCTTTTTTACTTCTTTCGTGTGCTTTTGGGCCTCTTTTCAGTCGTTTTCCTGGGCCTCTTTTTTTGGAGTCTCTGGGCCCCCTGCGAGCCCGGGCCCTTATGCATTTGCCCCCCTACCCCCCCCTGCCGCTGGCCCTTCCTGTCAGGAATCGAACCAGCGACCCTAAGGTTATGAGGTGAGCACTTATCCACTCGACTATCCCACTATTATTGGCTGCAGTTTCCTTTATGGTGTTTCGCTTCACCTCACTACCTAGGGGACTCGGTGGGCATTGGGATTATTGGGTGGGGAACTATCGATAGTCAAACACTTCATACGAACGAAACATCGATATTCGCTATCGATATTTCACCGATTTACTTCACATCAGTGGCACACCCAGGTTTTTTTCTGGGGGGGGGGGGTGGCTGCAACTACCAGGGGGTCTGGGGGGTAAGCAAAGTATACAATATCCAATATTCCTTTTCAAGTATTTTTGAAAAGTCCATAAAAATTTCTAAAAAGTTAACCATAGGCATGTTTTGATAATGTTTTTAGGTAAAAAGTTATATAAAGAATTTTAATAACAAGTATATTCAAAAAGAGGTTTTTGAAAAATTAGTAATGTTAGGCTAATACAACAAATGTGTAAATGTAAATCGTTTAGCACAGCGGTTCCCAAAGTGTGGGTCGCCGCCGGTGGGTCGCGGAGTCGCGACAAGGATACAACAATCATTATTATAGGAAAAAGAAGAAGCTTGTATTTTTAGCTTCTAAAGACATGGAATCAAAACGGCGAATAGCAGTTAATTAAAACTCGAGCTACTTAAGAAAAGTTGAGAAGGATACTCTGACCCTTGAGTCCAATTTATCAGTAAGATTACGCATAGTAAGTAAATCTATATGAGGGAGGCATCTTATCGCCAATCAGATATCATTTGAAAGAATCATCGGAACCATCGGAAGAGTCATTCGAGCCTTGAAGTGTGATTCGCAGCTGACCCATGGCGTTTCTTTGGGTTTTGAAGATCGGTATGTCTTTAACCCCTTCACCGCCGCGCACGAGTTAGCTCGTGAGAGTATTCTGTACATGCTCCGCCACGCACAAGATATCTCGTGCGTCACCCTTGCTTCGTTGACCGCCACGCCCAAGTTTACTTGGATTTGACATTCTTAGCTGATTTATGTTGGTACAACTGTTCTGCTAGGATTTTTCCTGCTAAGACTACAGTTGACCCTGACGAGTTGCATACCGTTTGGTGCTGCACTCTAGTGGATTTTTCTGGAACTACGTCCACACCACGAGATATGCAGTATCGCACTTGTCGCGTTGAGACGAAAACCCGGCGTTTTTGAGTTGATCGTGTAATTAAACTGCGCGCTACTAAAAACTGCGGGGGCTAATTACTCGGCGCTTAAGGGGTTAAGACTATTTTTATACACTTCTAAAGACATTTTTTAGGGGTTTTGTTCACTTTTGACGAGGGCCGAACGCCTTACAGTACCTGAACTTCCGAGGGGAAAAGTCGTTTGAAAATCCTGAGGAAGCGTGACGTTTTTATGTCCTGCGAAATGTTACGCAGGTTGTTGATCGGGACTGATTTGGGTTTTTGTGAATCATCTTTGTTTTGGATAGTCTTTAATTCCGAAACAAACGCAAAGGTTGACATCCCAGCCACCCAATAATAAATTAGGCATGAACCTTGAATTACGGTCCCATCTAAATTTTATGATTGATTCTAGTTAGTACTATTTGATGTCAGAATGGTATCCTTGGGCAAATTTGAATATAGAAGGTCAAAGTTCATAGGGCCGAAAATTATTGAAAAATTGTAACTGTGCTATACAAACACTTACCCCTGCTAGCGGGGTAAGTGCATATCCTGCCTCTAATTTATTTAAGAGGAGCAGTAAGGCAATGGTGGGGCATGAGCATATAGAACTGTTTTAGGGCTTTCTAATTTTTTTTTACAGATTAGAATTATCTCCAGTAGTTTTTGAGATAAAAACCTTTTTACAAGGCAAGAAAAATTCATCGGAAAAATGCTTAAAAATAAAATTTTGATTTTACTTAACAATTTGGGTTTAATTCAACTGCCATGAATGTTTTTCAACATATACTGTTAAATTTGAGCAAAAACTATTTTTTTCTAATTTTTAGTCTGTAAACTACTTCTCATATCTAATATTTACACTAACTGTTTTTTTAAAGGGGGGGTGTGGACTTGCCCCCTGTTTTTGTTGGTAAGGGGCAAGTGCGTACTCCAAGTATGCACTTACCCCACAATGCAAAGTTTATGTTTAAAATCATGCTTCAGCATGTTAGTTCATTTTAATCTTTGTTCAGTTAGTTTCTTGGGTTCTATTCAAGTTTGCAACAAAGAAAACAGTAAAACATTTTGTGGGTATAATTCAGTCAATTAACTCTTATCGGAACCCAGTAGTGAGATTTGTGCGAAAAATGCCTAACAAGAAGATACGTATATTCAAATTCCCTGAAAATGAGGACATTAGTGAGGTGACAGAGGAAGATATTGTTAAAGTTTTGCCAGAACCTTCACTGGGGCGTAGAGAGGTGGTATTTAACACACAGTTCTCCTCGTATAACATTCAGTAAAAAACAAACTGAATACTCATGTGTAAATAGTGTAAATATTAGATATAAGAAGTAGTTTACAGACTAAAAATTAGAAAAAGGGGTTTAAACTTAAATTTAACAGTATATGTTGAAAAACATTCATTGCAGTTGAATTAAACCCAAATTGTTAAGTAAAATCAAAATTTTATTTTTAAGCATTTTTCCGATGAATTTTTCTTGCCTTGTAAAAAGGTTTGTATCTCAAAAACTACTGGAGATAATTCTAATCTGTGAAAGCCCTAAAACAGTTCTATATGCTCATGCCCCACCATTGCCTTACTGCTCCTCTTAAATAAATTAGAGGCAGGATATACACTTACCCCGCTAGCAGGGGTAAGTGCGTACCCTTGGTAGGAAAACCTTAGAAAATTTTTTTCAAATGAAAAATTAATTTGATTTCCTTGACATTTTTAGAGCTAATAAAGAACATACTTAAAATTGCAAGGTAAAAATCTGAAGTTTTTATCATTAAAAACAAAGTTCTCAGATTTTGTCAAAGTTGCACTTTCGATTTTAGGGGGTGCACTTGCCCCAACTCACCCTACAATTTTTTAATAAGAATGTAGGCCTATTGTTGTGACATATCAATAAACAGTCTTGATTTTCACACTTATGACATCGCCGCAATCAGTTTAAAAAAAATAATGTTTCGTTCTGGAGATATACATTAAAATAAAAATTCTCACCTATACATTTCTTTGGGCGTTTCGAAATTAATTTTTTTTTATATCTCCGGTTCTAATCACAGTATGAGGTTTGTTTTGATCTTATTCATTGTTGTTGTATCTGAATCCTCCAGATCTAGAAAGATATATTTTTACTGAAAGCACCGTAAATTTTAAGTTAATCAAAGTGATTGATTTTTAGCTTTAATTTAAGAAGTGTTTTTAGAACTACATTGTGGGGAAGTTATGAAAGTCCCTGGTTTGTAAAAAGGAAAAACCCATATGTCCTTTTGGATGCATTACGGTGCAAAACCATCAAAGATTCTCCTTACCTTTCATTAATTTCAAAACTGAACATAGAAATTATCTACAGTAGAAAAGAATGGAATTTTTCTTCTCCAGGATTAATATCGTTTCATTAGTAATACGTATACTAAAAAACTAGTAAAATCTCATTACATTACTATTAATTCTTTCAAGCAGGCTATTTAGTTTTTAGAGGATCCATTTACAGGTTTTATGAAGATAAGTTCCATGTTGTGCAATAAAAAAGAAAAACTGTAATAGTTTGCACGTTATTATATTTCAAACTCAATTTATATTAAAGCAAAATTTCTCCTTTTACACTTCAGTGCACATTGTTTCGTCCACTTGCAATGCAAATACGTTAGCCTTAAAATTCAAAATTCGTATTTGACTATGTTATAGATTAAATATTATACATTTAATTGTTTTACTACGGTCTATTTTATTGGGTTTAATGTATACATCAATTTATACCAATGGTGGGTCGCAAAAAATCTTTAGCTTCATTGGTGGGTCGCCAGCCAAAAAGTTTGGGAACCACTGGTTTAGCATAAAAAGTTATCTTCCAAACAAAAAAGTTTATTCTAATTGGACAAATAGTATTCAAAATACACACATTTCAAAATTCCTTGTCCGCCATCTTGATGACATCATAGCCGGATCGAGAACATATCACTTGCGTGCTTGACACCTGAGTGGAAAACACTTCTTTAGACCCTTACAACAAAATAAAAACGTAAAATTGTCTGTACAAAATTTGCACACAAATAACACTGTCAGATGCAGGACTAATAAGAGTGTGCTTTAACAAATCAGCTGAACACTTTGACACGTTGTTTTTTATTAGCACCGCTGCCTTGTTATTGTTGCTGTTGCCTTGTTGTTGTTGATGGCTATGCTACAATCCAATATTTCTAAACTATATGAAGTTACATAACATGATTTATCAAAATATATTGTGGAATTAGAAAGCTATCCAATTTAATTACCTCTCATAAGGTTAACATTGGTAAAGAGAGTATGCAGGTTTGCTGCCTCAGGAATTCAATGATTTGGGTATTTTAGGCCATGGTCAAGTAGATATTAACTGTATGAAGCCCCATGCCAGTTCTTATCACATTAGGCGAGCATTAGGCCACAGCATTAGGCGGGTGGCAAAAAATGGAAACTCCAGCTTAGTAAATGACTTGATGGTAGGGACACCTCCGCTCCTCTACACATTTAAGTAGTTAACCAATTTCCACCAGATGGAAGCACATTCACTCGGGTATGAATTAATCGAGTTCAATTAATTAGGGGATCAACAAGAACGAGGTACTTAACAAGAAAAAAAAGTAAAACGAAACGAAGACAAAAAGAACGACTAAATTATGATTTTCATACGTTTAAAACTACTAAGGTTAAGTTCTATAGATGACATGTCAACAGATAAAATACTAAATATAAAACAAAATTAGTACCCATGTAATCACATATTTCAATGATCAGCTGATTTTGGAGATTACAAACAAAGAGCATAGAGGTAGTGAGGTATGAGAAGAAGCTTGAGTTTGAAGATTCAACAGAGGAGGGGAAGAAATCATTGATGACGTGGAAGTAAACAAAGCAATGTGATTATGCTACCAGTCTGGTAGATAAATACCCCCGTTGCGCAGACCTGCATACTCAGCGAATTTCAAGTGTGAAAAAACATATTTAGATCGAAAATAGTAAGATATGACACGTTTTTGAAATCCCCATCAGAATAACATGGGGAAAGAGTATGCAGGTATGATAGGTATGTATTCAAAATAGGCAGAGTATAGGCAGAGTATGATAGATTGAGTAGATAGGCAGAGTATGATAGGTATGTTAAAAGTGGGTGATTTTAATTCAATATTTAGTACATCTTAACTAGATGAAACCGTATTCCAAGTTTCATCAATATATGTCAAGAAATAAGGATGAAATCGATTTTTTTTTATTTTCCATAAGGATAACATGGGGAATGAGTATGCAGGTTTGCTGCCACGAAAATGGAACTATAGGGGATTTTAGACAAAATTACATTAGATCTCATCTAGATGAAGCCACAAACCAAGTTTTATTAAGATATGTTGAGAAATAAGCGAGATATATAATTTTACTTATTTCCCATAAGATTAACATTGGGACAACGTACTGTGTTTACACTTTCAATATCTCGGTAACCAATGGACATAGAGCAATGATTCAAATACTAAATTGTTTGTTTTTTTGAGCTGAATTCAATGGTGCTAACTAAAATTAGATTATTTATATTTTTATATGTGAAAACCCCAAAAAACCCATTTTTGGGGGGCTTATCCCCCTTTACCCCCCCCTTCAAGTGGTCCGATCGGGCTGGTTTTCGAACTCATCCGAATAATTACTACTTTACACACCTATGCCAAATTTCATTTCGATCGGACCATTTTTGCGAGCGCTATCGTCTTACAGACACACACACACACACACACACACACACACACACACACACACACACACACACACACACACACACACATATATATATATACAAATTTGAACGAATAGTGTTAGCGAATTTCCCCCTATAGGGAAGTAGCTATTACCGTAGGCGGCACGGTAAGACTTAAGCGCGGGACCACCGTAACTTTTCATTTTGAGGTCCCTAGACCCCAAAAACACCGTTCGTTCAATTTCATATATATATATATATATAGGGATATATATCAGTCCGTAGGCGCGATAACTTTTGAAAAAAAGATCCGATCTCGATGAAATTTGGTACATACGTATAAAGCGACATTTATTACTTCGAGTTCGAAAACCAGCAGGATAGGTTTGCTCTAAGAAGGGTTTTTTAACGAAATAAAATTTATTTTCAAGATTTAACACCTTTTTATTAATTTTATTTGAATTTAATTGTTAAAATTGAATTCAGCTTAAAAAAACAAACAATTTAGCATTTTGAATTATTATTCTACGTCAATCCGTTGCTTAGAAATTGGATAATATTGGATATGCTAAACACAGTACATTGTCCAATATTATTTTTAATTTTCCCTCCAAAAGTATAGTCATTCTGATTTAAGAGATTTTTAAAATACATTTCTGAACATATGATTAAATTTTCAGGTGATGAATATTCCATTTGTGTTTATTTTGAATAGTTCATTGATCAAGATTTTGCAGAATGTACATACTATATTAAAAATTCAGTTAATTTAAAAGAAAAAAAAGAATAGGTGTAGATATAATATTAATAAATAGTTTAAAATCAGCTACAAAAAAATGAAAACAATATATTGCTTGGTAATACTTTAAAATAAATTTTAAACTGGAAAGGTGAGTGGTACTCAACCATCAACTTGTCTGTTGTAAACAGATATACAAGTTGAGTGGTAGGCCAGTTAAAAAAAGTATTAAAAAATAGAGAATCGTCCAATGTAAACCAATCTGAGTGTCTCGACATAAGCCTTAGTCAAACTTAGTACGTGTACTTTAAAAAAAATGTAATACGCCTACAGTTTGTGCAATCTACCTCCAGCTATGTAAACTACATAGGTACTAACCATATCATAAGATAATTTCAACTTATGATATTGGTAAACATAACAATATTGACAAGCAGAGAGGCTGTTGAGTTATGTTATCAGAAATGTACCCTCTCTCCCCCCATGACAAACCACCAGCTGACTGAACTGTATAGCTGGAGATAAATTGTACGAACTGCATCCGTGAATTTTTAGTTTGAGTTTATATTAATTTGTTTTGACTTAGTTCTTTGTGCCAATAATGACAGAGTTTTATCCAACTATACTTGGCACAGTGCAATTGCCATGTTCAAAATTGCATGGCATTAAACAGCTGATTCTCAGTATTAATTAATTATATAGGGAATCAGCTGTTTAAGTAATTTCGTACATCACAATTTTTTTACGTCTACTATAGTCTGCAGCGAAACCAAGAAGAGATGGGAGTTTCTGATGGTTATTGTTCATTCTACTAGTTTGAAAGACTAGACAAATGATGTAGCATACGTTTGAACGGTGACTAATTGACTAGTTAGGAGGCAAGCCAAGTTCATGCTTAAACTAATCGGCTAGTAAGTCGTTAGTTGCTGATGAAAAGAGGGCCTATTAATCCAGATTATTAACAGATTATTCCAACCTATCTTTTTCTTAAACACTATCGAAAACCATAAGTTGTAACTTTGCAGAGTAACAAAACAATCATTAACAATAGTGATTTAGTGAGGCTGCACTGTACTCAAGAGTGCGCCAAATCTCAAAAACTTGGCAGGGATGTCTTGGTTTTGAATTTGTCTGCTCATCAGTTTCTTTGAAAAATTACTGTTTATTACTGTATTGTCCATGCACAGCTCAATGGTCTACAAGGGCGTTGCAAATGCAAAAGGACAAAACAAGAATGCAAACATGTTTCTTTTTTTTAATCTCAAGCAACTAAGATTTAAATATCCTTTATCATTTTTTAACCGTAGCCTAATAAAAAATATTGTTTTGTTGAAAAGGTTTTCCATCTGTTTTGTTGTGTTGGATTTTTTATGAATGATAAATATGAGGAAGTTAGATAAACTTGGTGCATTTTTTATCCACCAATGCCGAAGCTGTCATACATTGTTTTCTCTCAATAATCAAGTACAACAAAAAATGGACGTGAACCGCTACACTCACCGGAGACTAACCAGTTACCATATGCCTAAATAGGCAAATCCATTTGAATCGGCATCATTTATCACATCTTGACAACCAACAATGTCCATTGTAGTTATTTACCGAATCCACCATAAACATTTTTGGCAGACGAAAAACAATGATCGGTAAGTGTTAATCCAACACTACCGTTCAATCATTAAAGGTTCAGATTACTCACCGATGTGCATCTTAACACAATGCAATGTAGCCTAGAAATCAATTTCAACTAACATAAACAATGTTTGTTTACAAATTACAAAACAAATAGTTTTTAGAAAATGCTATCAAGTCAGGCTAGTCAAGGCCACACTGAAAATATAGGCCATGCTGCAGAATTTATGACGTCAAACAAGTATGCAGGCTGAGAGTCTAGATCAGGGCTCACAGCTATGCTGCTCATCAAATAATTTCAAAAATAAACATTAAAAAGTAAATAAACAAGTAATATTTGACATTTGGTGATAAAATGTAAATAGGCTATAAAAAATGTAAACATTGGGTGTTAGTTCCCTGCCTACTTGTGTGACGTCGCGCAGCGCTGGGATCGCTTCAGAATGGCCTGTTTTTCCAATGCAGCCTTGGGCTAGTACGACTTCAAAGATCAGCTGCGGTGGTATTCCGATGACTTGTACTCCGATCCAGATGTTCTAGGTGTTAACGGTTCCAACAGCTCAAGATGAAACGCACCAACTGTATATTAAAGTTGTGTCCCCATCTAAACACTTAGCATATGGTATATACATTTTATTCGAGAAAACTTAACTTTTTCATAGTGATACCTCCTGTATAGTCTGAAATATATAGCCTATAACAGGTTACTTACCTTAATTTTTCAACGATTCATATGAATCTTTTATTTTAGCGAATTTCCCCTATAGGGAAGAAGCTATTACCGTAGGTCTCATGGTAAGACCTAAGCGCGGGACCATCATAACTTTTCGTTTTGGTGCCCCCAGATACCAAAAACACCATTCGTTCAAATTTGTATATATATATATATATATATATCTATATATATATATATATATCTATATATATATATATATATGTGTGTCTGTAAGCACGATAGCGCTCGCAAAAATGGTCCGATCGGAATGAAATTTGGCATAGGCGTGTAAAGTAGTAATCATTCGGATGAGTTCGAAAACCAGCCCGATCGGACCACCGGAAGGGGGGGTAAAGGGGGATAAACCCCCCAAAAATGGGTTTTTTGAGTTTTTCACATAGGAAAATAAAATTTATCAAATTTTTGTTGGCACCATTGAATTCAGCTCAGAAAAACAAACAATTTTGTAATTTGAATCACTGCTCTATGTCCATTGGTTACCGAGATATTGAAAGTGGTAAACACAGTACGTTGTCTCAATGTTAACCTTATGGGAAATAAGTAAAATTCTATATTTCGCTTATTTCTCAACATATCTTGATAAAACTTGGTAAATGGCTTCTTCTAGTTCAGATCTACTAATTATTGAATTAAAACCAACCAGTTTAAACATACCTGTAGCAGCAAACCTGCATACTCATTTCCCATGTTATTCTTATGGAGCTTACAAAAACATGTCAAATCTCGCTATGTTGGATTGAAATATGTTCTTTTGCACTTGAAATTCGCTGAGTATGCAGGTCTGCTGCAACGGGGGTATTTTTGGTATCTGGGGGCATCAAAACGAAACGTTATGATGGTCCCGCACTTAGGTCTTACCATGAGACCTACGGTAATAGCTTCTTCCCTAAAGGGGAAATTCGCTAAAAATACTAAACCAAAACAAAATGTGGGTTGATGTTAGCAACAGTGTTTTGCTCTTTGAATAGTAATCAATAAACAGGCGACATTTTTTTTTAGCATGTAACACATGACTGACACAAGAAATTCGTTGTTGAATCAATTGATCATATGTAATATTTATTTCCCCTCCTGGGAAAATCCAAGTTCATCTGGATTTGTTTGTAAACACCCAAGCTTCATCTCACACCTCACTACCTCTATGTTTAATGTCAGAGGGGTGAATGATAACCATATAACTTATTTTAAACGCCAGCAGTGCACTCACTCCCGCCAAATGCTGTACCGGAACTTACACAACTTTTTTTATTACCCATAAGGTTAACATGGAGAATGAGAATGCAGGTTTGCTGCCATTGAAAAGTAAAGTTAGGGTATTTTAGGCCATAATCCAGTAGGCTATATATTTCAACTAGATGAAGCCACATACAAAGTTTTATTAGGATATTTTCAGAAATTAGTGAGATATAAAATTTTACTTAATTCCCATAAGGTTCTTGGGACAATGCACTTTGCACCTAGTTTTGTTAAGATTGGACCATATTTGTGAGCACTATCGTTCTCTGAGACTTAGATATGTATTCGAACGAATGGTATTTTTGGCTTCTGGGAGTCCCAAAACAAAGAGTTATCATAGTTTCTAGCCGAGGTCTTACCATGAGACCTACGGTATTAGCTTCTTCCTTATAGGAAAAATTCGCTAAAATGTAAAAGTTTGAAACTTGGGTTGTTATTGTATTGCAATGAAGATTTATATTTCAGTAATAAATCTTTCCTTCATACATGATCAGTAATCAGGGTATTGTACTTTGTTGTTGGTAAAAACAAATCTTAATTTCCAGTGTGTTTCCTCTGAAGGAAACGGTATAATGTTATTTTTTGTCCAATGAATGCCAATGGCCGATGAAACAGTGAAACTTTTTTCAGGATATTCTTGTTTTTATTCAAAGTGTGTTCCCTTTGAAGGAAACAGTATAATGTTATTTTTTGTTCAGTGAATGCCAATGGCCAATGAAACAGTGCAACTTTTTTCAGGATATTCTTGTTTTTATTCAAGGATTTGAGATGACACATTTACTAAAACATTTAGAAAAAGAAAATCGAAATAAATCTGAGGAAAATTTAACGAAAGTTTTGTACATGGAGGAAGAGTATGTAAAGGAAATCATACATCAGTACCTCCCTAATGTGAGTATTAGTCACAATCTTATACTGAAAATTCGACCAAAAAAATTTTTTTTGTCAAACAATAGCTTTAATTTGTACACTAACAACACTTTTTTGTTTTATTAGTTTTCTGTCCACTTTGTTATTTATGTCACCAACATGGCAACCAATAAGGACCAATGCTAAATTTGTAGATTATGTTATAGATTATTCTGTGCCCTAAAAGTTAATGAAAGTTGTAAGGATATTCTGCAAACCTAGAGGAAGATACTTTTCAGGTGTGCTTAGCTTTCCCCCTTGAAGTACACAAAGCTAATAAATAGTATATTACATTCCTAGCCCAGAAAGTACCGTTTACCGTGCGACCATGATAGTTCCCACGTGAGCCACTAGGCGAGTGCAGGATTTTAATGCAAGTACGGTTAAACTTACCGGGTGTGGGGCATACGATACTTTACATTTTATGTTACTTTTCATTCAAGATTGCAAATGTTCTTTTTCCATAGGCATCTTGTTAGTTTAACTGCCTGAAGGTAAAAGAATACGATTCGTATCAGATTTTAATTTATAAATTCAGTGATAAACTTAACAATAGTGTATTACAGTAAATAAATAAATAATGTCTTAATTGAGCAAGCGTTCATCAAAGTATAAGCTTTGTTTTTCATGACAACTCTTGTCAAGCAAAATATAATAAATACATGAATAATCTTAACTAAAATACTACAAATATCAAATAAACAGTTCTTTTACAGTTTTCTTAAAATTACTATGGCTTAACCTTTTTACTGTTAATGGCAAAGCGTTATATTTTGTGGGGGCAAAATATCTGAACCCTTTTTTCCTGTTTCCAATTTTGTCTTTGGCAGGTGCAACAGGCCCTCCTGTCGAGTACTGTGTACACTTACTTCACCTCTAAACACCAGCTTTCTCCTAAGGTATTCAGGTTTACCAGTTTGAAGAATTTTATGATTTAGATTGATGGTCTGCAATTCAAAGTTATCCATGATTGATAGAACCTTAGCACTCACTCAGTACTTGCTGATGTGATCAAATTTTTTAAGATTGTACACAAATCTTAGAGCTCTGTTCTGAAAGCGGGCAAGAATGATCAAGTTTTCCTGCGTCAGACAACAAGCAAAAGCTAGAAGAGCATAATTTATGACAGGAAATATTGTTGATCGAACGATTTCTAATTTAGAGGACTCTGGTGGAATTGTACTCATCCTGCTGAGCATTTTTAATCTAACAATAACTTTTTTACAAATATTTTTTTCACATAGTTTGAGAAATCAAGGTTAGAATCAAGTGTGACACCAAGAATCTGAAGAGCGTTACTAGCAAAGGCTTGTCATTCAGAAAAATACAATGGTCTAGACAGCTATTTACAGATTTACCACTCGAACATGGTCTGTCTTCAAGCAAGACGGAACATTTATTAGGGTTCAATAGAAGACCATGATCATCCGACCACCTCTTTACCCTTTCCAAATTGGCGTTTATAAGACGGACAGCTTGATCAGTTTCAGAAGGTCTAAAAGAAAATAACAGCTGTGAATCATCTGCGCAAGAATACAAAGAGCAATGGCTCAACTGATCCTTTAAATCTGCAGTGTATATTGGAAGAGAATCGGCCCTAAGCAACTGCCTTGAGGAACAGTGACAAATCGAGAAAGTCCTGTTGATAACTGCCCATTTACCTTTGTGCACTGAGTACGCCCGAAAAAGTAAGTTGAAAACCATCTAACCAAGAAATTATCAAACTAGTACTAGGCCAGAAAGTACTGTTTTATTGGACGAGTATGATAGTTCTCGCAGGAGCAGAAGCGAGTGCGGGATTTTCATTTGAATACGGTAAAACTTACCGGCCATGTAACGTATGATACTTTTCATCATACTACTCAGAAAAACCATACTTAAATCATAAAGTATTCCTTTCATAAACCAATATGTTTCTCAATCCTAACCTTCAAACCTAACCTAATTAATCTATTAAGATACCTGCATTTTCCAGGAGCTCGAAATGGGGGTAAGTGACATATTAAAACCAATTCAATCACTAAAAATGAAAAAAAAACTTGATATTCATTAACTACATTTTTTTATTTCCATTTGTCACAATATTTTGTTTCTTATAAAAAACAACACATGTCAAAAATAAAACTCTGTTAAATTTCAAAATGAATTAATTTGTTTTGACTATCACAGTGTGAATTAGATAGTCTTTATAGTTCACCACATTATATAAACACTGAGATATATAAGAACGTGTAAAGCACTGAACATGCCGGGCCCCTTGAACCGACAGAATCAACAATAATTAAAATCGTTCTTGATGAGAATCAATTTTAAAAACATTACTACATCAAACAACAAAGTTAACGTTCAGTTTAAGTGGTTGATCAGTTTGTAAGGCTTGTTGATAGGCAAGGGGAAAGCTTAGACTGCAGGTCGGGTTAGAAGTTCATTTTTGGTTCGTAGAGTGACCACTCTTTAAATTTTGTCCGATCCGGGATGAATGTGTGTAATGCGAGCTAAGGGCCAACACATTGGAGGAGTGAAAGCGTTATGAACTATGACTGAATCTCCAATTTTCAAGTTTTCAGACTGTTTATTCCACTTTCCACACTCTTGAAGGGTATGAAGGTAGTCTCGACTCCAGCGATCCAAATGTGTGAGATCCGGTCATTGCATCGAAAGTCATTAGATCGAAAGCCACTGGACCGACACAAAATAAAGTCATTAGATCGAAAGGCGCACCGACAGTCACTGGATCGAAAGGCACTGGACCAACAGGCATTAGATCGAAAGGCACTGCACCGACAGGCATAGCTCCGACACTGTCGGAACAGTGCATTTCGATCTAATGCCTGTTGGTCCAGTGTCTTTCGATCTAATGCCTGTCGATCTAGTGCCGTTCGATCTAGTGACTGTCGGTGCATGGCCTTTCGATCTCATACTTTAATACAAAAACCAGTCTAATAATATCCCCTTTATTTTTCCTCGCAGTAAAAAGCTAGTTTTTATTGCTATTAATTTATAATTACTATAATGCCATCTATGCCCGGGTAGGATATTTTTTTTTATATAAATTCATTTTTATTTAATCTCTCTAAAAACATTTTGATATTACGTTTACACTAGAAAACAATTTGAGTGCCTCAAAGGCAATCTACTATTATTTAACTAATAGTTTTTTCTAAATTTTTTTAATAATGGGTATTTTGAATTTGATGTGATTGGATGTTTTCTCCGTTGCGAAACTTGTGAGGACAGTATTGCCGGAACATTGAATTTAGAAGTATAACTGTCGGAGCGGTGCCTTTCGATCTAGTAGCTGTCGATGCAGTGCCTTTCGATCTAGCGACTGTCGATGCAATGCCTTTCGATCTACTGCCTGTCGGTGCAGTGCCTTTCGATCTACTGCCTGTCGGTCCGGTGCCGTTCGATGTTAAAACTTTCAAAAGACGAAAATTAGCTTACAATAATTTTAAAATAATCACGATTTCTCAAACTAAATACAGATATATCTTCGAAAGGCACTGCATCGACAGTCACTAGATCGAAAGGCACTGCTCCGACAGGCATTAGACTGACAGGGCACTGGACCGACAAAAATGTCGATCCAGTGTCATTCGATCTAGTGACTTTCGATCTAATGCCGGCGCCCACAAATGTGTTGTGTAAACGCCTGAAGTTGCTGCCACCTTTTGAGTTTGTTAAAAGGGATATTTGAGGAATTAACTTCAGAGACAGCGGTGAGAGGGGCTCCAATGAGGAAGTGTCCAAGTGTTAAGGCTGTTAGGTCTGAGGGATCTGAAGAGAGAGGTATCAGAGGCCTAGAGTTAAGAATAGCTTTGATTTTGGATGTTACAGTGTTATAATCTTCAATTGTTAGGACAGACTCTCTTACAACTCTTCTGCGATGGAATTTCATGCTTTTAACAGCAGCTTCCCAAAAGCCCCCTTGATGGGGGCTTGAAGGCGGATTAAAGTGGAAGTTGATGGAGTTCTGGGAACTCCAAATTAAGTGAAAATTGAGTAATTCTCTGCTGATTGTCTTGATTGTTCAAAAAAGAATTTACTATTGACTTTAAAATCTTGTTAGCACCTGCAAAATCTTTTCCATCATGGCAGTAAATATTTTTGCACAAACCCCGTCTTGAAGCAAATCTTATTAGGGCGGAAATGAAGGCTGAAGATGACAGTTCAGTAATAGTTTCAATTAGTACAGCTTTGGTTGAGAAGCAGACAAATATGCATATATATACCTTAAAGAGGCGCAGTGATCTCAGATTATGAGCTTTAGCCGTAAAAGGACCTCAAAAGTCGACTTCACTGTCTAAGAAGGGTCTTGAGAGGGTTATTCTGGGTTCTGGGAGCTCTTCCATCAATAGAGATTATTTTTGGTTTGTTGCGGAAACATTTAATGCATTTGAAGATTCTGGATCGAATTAAACTCCAAGCAGATAAAATCCAAAAATGCTGAGTCAATAAAGATTGTAGAATTTGATGTGGGGCGTGTAGATACTTTAAACGGTAATGATCCACAATCAAATTAACAACATGATAGTTCTTTGGTAGAATGATAGGGTGCTTGACATCATAGTCCACAATGGAATGTTCAAGTCTTCCTCCTACTCTTATTATTCCTGAATCATAGAGAAAGGAATCTTAAGCACACTTTATTGCGATTCAAATTATTAATTTCTTCTGGAAAGGCTTCACATTGAATTAACTTGTAAATTTTTAAGGAAGTGGTTTCCAATTCATCCACAGACAAAGGTCCTGATTTGATTTCTTTCTGATAAATTAGTTCGATGAAGCAAAAAACATATGAGAATACCCTTACGAGTTTATTCATAGTTCTTTGCCTCCAAAACTGTGATATGACTATAATATATAGGTTTACATACCTTCAGTCAACAGTTTTATAATGTAGAAATTTCCCACATATGTTTCAAAGCATTAAAGCATCATCAGGGATTTAAAAATGTCTATAAGTACATCACACGAATTTGTTTAACATTTAAATAAATAAAAATAAAAACAAATTACACTTAACACAAATGACTAGAGCTGGCCAGCAATAGACACCGACTGAAACTGAGTGAACAGGTATTAACCCACTCCTACTTGACCTTGAACTGTTATCAGGTGACTGGTTGATTTGTTTTGAATGTAGGAGATTCTGTAAAATAATCTATCTTATATATTAAAAAAACTTTTGTAAAACTAATGACAGCGAGCCTGGCCGTTCTCCTGGACCGATTTTCATGCGGTTTGTACCAAAACGAAGGTTATCGGCCCTATATGTGCAGGTTTTATTTGAATTTCCAATTCAGTTTCCAATCTTCTAAAAAAATGTGTGATGGAGAATTATGTCACCTGTGAAACACTGAAACCAGGACGCGGATTGATGGAAATTTTTAATGATTGCCATGCGGAAAAGTTAAGCAAAAAAGACTTTGTTGTTATAATCGCAGGAGCAAATGATGTCTATAACAAAATGGAAAATGTTATTTACAGCAAACTTGAAGGCATAATTGACAGTCTCTCCAAAACCAATGTCATTATAGCGACAACACCGTACAGGTTTGATCAAATACATGATTCAGAGGAAGTGAACATGAAGATTACTGCAATAAATGCTTACATTGAAGAATTAGTATTGAGAAAAAGCAACGCACAAAAAATTTCTCTCGATCAACTTTCAAGAAATAACTTCACTCAACATGGATTACACTTGAATAAACGAGGAAAAATCAGAACCTCTAAAATGATTTTAGACCTCATTGGAACCAAAGACAGTATAATCAGTCGCAAAAATGGAAATAAAATGAGACCTGCTTATACCTTTATTAAAAAACATCAAAGGACTGTTGCTACTCATCTAGAACCATCAACTAGAAACAGATATGAAGCTCAAGAACTTCATCAATTCCAAAATGGAGCAAAGTTTGCCAATGGAAACAGAAGAACTATCTACAGTCCCAAACTACAATACCCATCTTCACACATAGAACAATTAACTGGAAACAGATATCAAGCTCAAAAATTTTATCAATTCCAAAAGAGAGCGAAGTTTACCAGTGAAAACAGAAGCACAATCTACAGACCCAAACTACAAATTCAATCTTACAAAGTTCCAGATATTCATTCTATGAACGATTTCCCACCAATAAATGCAAATATCAAAAACTTGGAAAGATGGTATCAGAATACCAACTTTGCTGTGAAAAAATGTAATGAAAGATCTCCTGGTGTGCTACTAAACTTACAGTCGCCAAACTCAAAGACCTACAAAATCACCAAGGCTCAAGAAAATCTCCAAATATTTAATGCTACTACAACAAGATCAACATTAAACTCATCTAATTCGGTTTTTTAAAACAACCTAGTTTAACCACAAACTCTATAAACAAATCAGGTAATGATAAAATTTCAAAGTTAACTATCCTACATCAAAACGCTCAAATAGCAACCAATAAAACTGATGAATTAGAAATAATCGCTGATGAAATCAAACCTGATATTTTTATAATCACTGAACATGGTTTTACAAAAGAATCAATTAATGTATTTAAAATTCAAAATTATAATTTAAGTGAAGCATGTCACAGATGCTTGCTTTAATGGGGTGGGGTTGCCATATTTACTAAAACAAACTTAAATTATGAACAATGCAAAAACATACCTTACTGTGAAAAAGATTTTGAAGCAATCGGTATAAGAATTTTAAGCAATGACAACAAACCATTATTAATAATTGGTTTATACAGATCTCCATCAGGAGATGTTAATAATTTTTTTAATAAACTAGAAGGAACCCTTAAAAAATTCTGTCTAGATAAGCAAAAGTTTGTTATAATGGGGGATTTTAATATTGATGTCCTACAAACTCAAAAACCTGAAACCAAAAGGTTAAACGATTTACTAAATACATTTAACCTAAAATGGTCTATAAATTCACCAACACGTGTAACGTCCACATCAGCCACAGCAATTGACAATATCATAACAAATATTCAAAATGCAAAAATTTCTGTCATACAGACAGCATTATCTGATCATGATGCTCAACATATAGAAATTAATTGGAAACCAATAAAAGAACCAACAAATTTTTGTATAAAACGACTGACTAAAAAATCGAATGTATCACATTTATTACTAAGTCTTGAAAATCAAAATTGGGATTTTTTAAACTCATTTAAAAATCCTAACGATATGTATTTACAATTTAATAACTGCTTCATAGCTCATTTAAATACTTGTTGCCCTTTAAAAACCATTAAAGTAATCGAAAAGAGTAAAACAACTGCTTGGATAACCCAAGGAATCAGGGTATCTAGAAAAAATCTTAAACTATTACATAAAAAATTTAAAAATACAACTGATGAGAAATTTAAGATATATTTCCGCCTATACAAAAAAACATATAGAAAAATAATTAAAGCTGCAAAAGCTTATGACATAAGTAAACACATTACCAACTCCAACAATATATCAAAAACAGCATGGAACATAATAAATAATCAAAATAATGTTGAAATAAAAAGAAAAATTAAAATAATAGAAGGTAATAAAAACATAGATGACCCTCTTAAAATTTCAAATATATTCAACTCTTTCTTTTCGAATATAGCGACTTCTGGGTCCTCATCTGTTAATGATAATTTGCCTACACAAAACCATAGCCCTGCTATGCTAAGTCAATGTTACTAACTCCTGTAACATCAAAAGAAATTCTGTCTATTTTCCAATCAATTAAACCAAAAAAATCCGTTGATTTCCAATACATACCATCATGGTTAATCAAAGAATGTTCTTACTACATTGTGGAACCTCTAGTTAAATTAATAAATTCATCTTTTGAAGTTGGAATCTTTCCAGACTGCTTAAAATCTGCGAGAGTCGTCCCTATCTTTAAAAAAGGTGACCCGACTCAAACTAATAACTATAGACCTGTCTCAGTCCTTCCAGTTTTAAGTAAAGTTTATGAAAAATTATTTCTAAATAGATTAAGTGATTTCTTATACCGCACAAAAGCAATATCAAACAAGCAATTTGGTTTCATTCAAGGAAAATCTACGAATGATGCTATCGTTCATTTAATCAATCACATTGTTACTGGTCTAGAAAACCATAATTCGACTGTTGGTGTTTTTCTAGACTTATCAAAAGCGTTCGATTGTGTAAATCATAAAATCCTATTGAACAAATTATATAACTATGGGATAAGAGGTATACCACATAAGTGGCTAAAATGTTATCTTCAAAATAGAAAACAACAAGTTGACATCAATGGTCAACTATCTGAATCCGCAGAGATAACATCTGGAGTCCCTCAAGGATCTATTCTTGGCCCAGTGTTATTTTTACTCTATGTTAACAACTGTGATTCATCTATAAAATTTTGTAATCTTACACAATACGCTGATGATACAACCTTGTGCATTTCAGATAAAAATGCAAATCATCTTGAAGAAAAATTATATGAAGATTTAAATTCCTGTATTCAGTTCTTTTCTGACATAAATTTAAAAGTTAATTTAGAAAAAACTAAATATATAAATTTTAATACAGATCCAAAATGTCAACATAGTCCAACTGTAATGATAGGAAATAACGCAGTTCAGGAAGTTGACAATATAAAATTCCTTGGGATACATCTTGATAGAGGACTAACCTGGAAATATCACATTAGTTATGTTTGTTCCAAGGTATCTTCAAATATATATGTCCTCAGAAAATTATCAAAATACTGTGATATAAAAATCCTAATGATAGCATATTATGGACTAATATTTAGTCACTTATCATATGGAATCATAGTATGGGGCCGAAGTGCAGAAAATGAATTAAAAAGATTATTCATTCTGCAGAAGAAAGCCTTGAGAATTATATTCAAATTGAAAAAAACCCAGTCTTGTAGAGACATTTTCAAAAGAATGGATTTATTAACTCTTCCTTCAATTTACATTTTGGAAACGGCAATTTTTGCACATTTTAAATGTAAATTAACAAAAGGAAGAGATATCCATAATTATCATACTCGATTTAACCATAATTTTAGGCCAACATAGACTAAATATTTTTCAAAATTTACCATCTGAATCTGGAGCTAAATTTCTAAACAATTTACCATTTCATATAATAAATGAAAAGAATTTAACACCTTTCAAAAATAAGTTAAAACAATTTTTAATAGCTAATGCCTTTTACAGTGTTAGTGAATTTATAGACCATTGTAAAAAACATAAGCAATAAATTAATAGGGGGAAATTCAACATGTCTTATAGAGAAAACTAGGTTAAACTAGGTTGTCTTAAACTTAATTTTAATTTTAGTTTTACTTAAGTTTTTTTAAAATATATTTCAATCAAAATTATTGTTAACATAAACATTGCTTCCGACTATTAACTGTTGTAATGGCAATAAAATGAATTTGAATTTGAATTTTGAAAATGCTTATGTTAACTGGGTCAAAAATGGAAAATAAACTTTTCTTATGGAGATTTAACATGGGGGAAGAAATTTGAAGCTTATGACAGCGAGCCTGGCCGTTCTACTGGACCGATTTACATGCGGGTTGTACCTTAACGAAGGTTACCAGCCCTATATGTGCAGGTTTTATTTGAATTTTGAAAATGTTTATGTTTACTGGGTCGAAAATGGAAAATAAACTTTTCTTATGGAGATTTAACATGGGGAAGAAATTTGAAGCTTATGACAGCGAGCCTGGCCGTTCTACTGGACCGATATTCATGCGGTTTGTACCAAAACGAAGGTTATCGGCCCTATATGTGCAGGTTTTATTTGAATTTTGAAAATATTTTATTGAAATGGATAAAAGATGAAAAATAAACTTTTCTTATGGAGATTTAATATGGGGGAAAAATCAACTTTTCCAATACTTTGGACAGTCGTCTGAGACTCCCAGTGGACCCATTTTCATGCAGTTTGTACCAAATAAAAGCTCAACTTTCCTATATTTGCAGGTTTTAATTACTTTTACGTTACCTTACTTTTTAAATTTAAAAAATCGACATTTCCAAACCTTTGCAATGATATAATTTGACAGTCATTCATTCAGCTGATTGTGAAGACATGAGGTACTTTGTCTAACGACAGGAAAAGAGCAAACGCTCAAGAAGCATTTGGTTTATCATGGTCAGTACATCCCATATCAAAAAATATGCATTTCTAATGCATTTTTAAAAATGCATTTAAATACAGTTTGATGCATTTTGTGAAATGTATTAGAAATGCTTCATAAAAGTATAAATTTTGGAACAGTTATAATTCATTTTAAAAACATTTAAAATGTATAAAATATGTATTTCAAATGAAGTAAAAATGCATTCAAAGATTAATAAAATGCATTTTAAATGTATTTATATATATACAATTAATACATTACAAATGCATTTTTAATGAATATTCTTGAATATTTTGTATGAATAAAATACACATATTTTTTCAATTTAATTGTAAAACTTCTTCAAAAAATTAATAAATTGATAAATAAATAAATAATAATAGCCTTACATTTGATTTTCATGAACAAAAAAATTGGATGACTCCGCTGGGATTCGAACCCCGGACCCCCACACTCTATCAACCCTTCGCCTACATCCTAACCTAACCTAACCTACGCCTTAAACCGCTCGGCCATTTCGACTTATGGGTGACATGGCATAACTTAGGATGTAAAACTGATTGGGAACGCTGTTTTCTTTTGGAGTTGGAGTTTCAATGTTTTTGCGTTGTAGCACTCGTCAGACAGCATTCAGTAATTAAATAGTTGTTGTTGTATCTAATACATGTTGCATACTTAAAGTTTATCATAGGAGTTGGCGAAGACTGTAAATGTTCTTTGTATCTTATATGAAAATTTATTCTAAAGTTTGTCCAAAATAGATGTTACCGTATCGCAGTTCCAACATTTACGTTCATACACTCCCCAGCATGGTTTCGTCAAGTCATCTTTTTTCTTTTCTGCTGTTGGTTGTGATCGCTTACAAATCGAATGATTTTTTTACATCGAAAGCATTTACAGGCTATTTTTACTTCCGCATTTTTAAAAGTCTCATAAATGCTTTGTTAATCGTACATAATCTGATTTAGCATTGTGCATTACATTATGTGTTGGGTGACAGTATATTGAGATGTATTTCAATTGTGTTCCGTTAAATATAAAACATCATATATAATTATAGGATTGCATACAAATTGACTAAGAAATATCAATTGTTTCACATGTATTTTTTCTTTGTCATTTTTATATGAGTACATTCTGGTCAGTACTTTTACGTTTTCATTATGGGTGTAATTATATTTTCTTATACAGGGTGTCTATAAAAGAATTCCGGGGTTTTGAGGCAAAATATTTTTATGAATCAATAAGCTTATGTAAATGTTTTATACATTATAAAAAAGGTTGCATTTTCAAGTTTCTTTTAGCAATTTCATAAAGTTCAATATGGGCCCCCACGGCGGCACGGCACACATCGTAACGATATTCCACCTCCTCATATGTCCTGGCCGACATTTCTGGGGGGGGGTTTGTCACAGAATTAATTAATTATTCGTTGCCTAAGATGGTCAACATCACGAATTTTCCAAGGATTTCTTTTCTTTATATATTTCAAAATATATTCCTAAAATCATATATACTTGATAATATATTTTTCATATATATTGGTATTTTTAAATAGATTTGAAATATATTCAAATATATAGGCCTACCTATCCATGTGGGATACATTCCATATATCTTAAAAAATAGTTTATACGTGATATAAAAATGTATTTACTTTGTAATTGCAATGCTATTGGAATGCTTAAAAAATTATACATAAATGTCCACAAAATACATTTCATTTACATTTAAAATGTGTTTTTTAATCTTTTTCTTAATGCATTCTGAACACATTTTACAAAATGCTTTTAAGATGTATTTTTAAGGGTGTAAAATAAATGCATTTAAAATACTATTAATATACAGTTAAAATACATTTTATTTACATTTATAGTGTTTTTTTTTCTTTTACAGAATGCATTCTGAACACATTTTATAAAATGCTTTTAAGATGTATTTTTAACGTATTTTTAAGGATGTTAAATAAATGCATTTTAAATACTATTAATATACAGTTAAAATACATTTTATTTACGTTTAAAATGTGTTTTTTACCTTTTTCTGTATGTATTCTGTACACATTTTACAAAATGCTTTTAAGATGTATTTTTAATGTATTTTTAAGGATGTAAAATAAATGCATTTAAAATACTATTAATATCCAGTTAAAATGCATTTTATTTACATTTAAAATGTGTTTTTTTGCCTTTTTCTGAATGCATTCTGAACACATTTTACAAAATGCTGTTTAGATGTATTTTTAAGGATGTAAAATAAATGCATTTAAAATACTATTAATACACAGTTAAAATGTTGTATTAAATCATTTATCATACTTTAAAAAATAATTTGGCCAAATACATTTCACAAAATATATTAAAAATGCATTTGCATTTTTTTAAATGCATTAAAAATGTATTTAATTGCATTTCTTTTTGATGTGGGATTAAATGTATGCATTTTCATGTATTATCCTTTAAATGGAAAGAAAAAAACAGTTTTATATTATTTAAATTATAGAGTTTTATAGGCGTAAATAAAAAAATAATATTTTATTGATAAATTGTTTAGTATTATAACTACTTAATTATGTGAAACAGCTGATTTCAATAACGTTGATGGTCTAAATGTTAATTACAATGACAAATTGTAAAAGGTCGGTTTTAATGGTTCACACTCAAATTAAATGTCATTTTGAGACCTAATGAATGCTACATTTGAAAACATTTATGTTAATCGGGTTCAAAGAAAAATAAACTTTTTTATGGAGATTTAACATAGGGAAAAATTTAACTTTTGGCAGTGAGCCTGACCATACTATTGGACCTAATTGCACTCGGCTGGGACCAAATAAAAGGTAATGGTATCTATATTTGCCCATTTTGCTTCGATTTCAGCTGTTACTCCACTAAATTTTCCAAAAACAGAAATTAAAATCACTGCAGACAATAACATGGGGTAAAATTTTTAGTTTATTTTAAGTGCGATCCGGAGTTCCATCGGAACGATTTACATGCAGAATTGACTCTATATGGCCCTTTGCCCGAAAGGTTTAACATTCCTTCAATTTATATTTTATAAATGGAATATAAAATATTTCCATTAGAATTGTTAAAAATACTATTCATTAGTATTGTTTTTACTGATCAACTGAGTATAATAGCACAGATCAGCTGATAATAAAGCTTTGTTTTAAAGCACATGTTTTGCTGTCATAACATGGTTTGTTTATGTTGTGATTTTTACTTTATTAGTAGGTTAGTGGTAATTGAATGTGTAAAATTGTGTTTCAAAGAACATGACAAATAACATATAACTTTCTTGGTGTTGTACCATTGTTTATAGGTACTGAATGTCCAGCCTTATTTTTTCCAAGCTAACTTTTTCATTTCATGTCTGACAGGAAACTTCTTTTGAGGAAACCCTTTATTTTTTATGATTTTTTGTATGTATTTCAATTTTTTAATTTTCCTGTCATTTTAACTTTTTCCCCTTTACCATAGTATATGGAGAAAGTATTTTTGTCAAAATTTTTGAATTTGAGTCGTTAGTGGACTCATTTGTTTTAGTGTTCCCCGAATCCAAAAATATGGTTTTTGTAAAAATGATTTAATTTGAGTTGTCAGTGGATATATTTGATATATTTGTTTTAGTGCTCCCTGAATCAAAAAAGTGGTTTTCAGAGTGGTGTCTGCCCACCACGTGCGTGCGTGTGTGCGTGTGTGTGTGTGTGTGTGTGTGTGTGTGTGTGTGTGTGTGTGCGTGCGCGCGCACGTGCAAGTGTGCATGCGCGCGCGCGCGCAAACAGAGCTAGAGATGACACCAATGGCCCGATTTTCATGAAATTTGGCTGTAGCTATGAAACAATAATATCTCCATTTCTTTAAAATTTTTTAAGGGTATTTACCCCATAAAAACCCATAAGAAACTACAAAACTCCACATTTTTCCAAAACTGCTTAAAAGATTTTGTTAATACTTTCATGTGTTTTAGAGCTTAAGATGCCAAACAAAATGACACCTCCCGCATGACTGTAAAAATTAAAGTTAAGAAGTTATAAGGATGTAAGTGTTAACAATTTCAAATTTTTCTGTGTAGAATCCAAAAACACCATAAAATACCTGGTACTATAAGAAAAAATTATGTTTTCCGCCATATTAGATAATTACAGGGAATTCCAAAAATTGAAATACATACCTAAAAGGAGCAAAGAATAATAGAAAGAATAAAAACCCTTATGAGAGGTTTAATGGCATACATAAAATAAAAAGTTAGCTACTGGAAAATTTAGGCTGGAAATCCGGTACAGTGAAGAATAGTCATATGCCAAGATTGACCGACGGTGATAAAAGAGTTTTTATGGCCGCAAAATCACAAAATTTCTAAGAAATAATCAAGAAATCTACCGACGGCTACACAATTGAGAGATTTTCCTGCCTCAGTTAAAGAAAATTGTGTTTACGCATATTTTTCCATGTTTGGGAGAAGCTTGAGCCCCCCTGGGTTCGTGCCTGCTAACTTCCTTGTTGTAATTTATTTAATGTAATTTAAGTAGTTCAGTGGTGATTAAAAATTAGAATTGTGTTTCTAATTACACAAAAAATGACATCAAATTTGTTTAATTTTTTAGATGTTATATTATGCCAGTGTCTTTATAGTGAATACTAGAGTTCCGGCCAAATCATTAGGCAAGTGGCGAAAAATGGAAACTCCAGCTGTATAAATGACTTGATGTTAAAGACACATCCACTCCTCTACAAGTTGAACATATTTCCAACAGAGAGAGGCACACTTACTTGGGTATGTTTGAAGAACTTTCTCAGCTGATTTGGAGAACATAAACAAAGGGCATAACTGTCTATAACTTCAGGTGGGTAAGTGATCGGCCAAAAACATACCGTATTTCAAACGCCAGCAGCGCACTTACTCACCCGCCTAATGATTTGGCCAGAACTCTAATAGTATAAGTTTTAATTTTTTGCGGTGCTTTGCGCTGCACGGGGTTAGTCTAGTTGGAACTGTATTTTAATTTTTCAATCAAAATATTGTCAGGATCCTTTTTGAATGCATTATAAATTTGGAGCTCTTCAAGAGTTGTCATGAGGGCTGATTTCTTACAATTATGTAATATCTTCAAGTTTGACTCCAAGTTGATGATATTATGATTACTCTCGGCTAAATGTTCAGGAAACATAGATTTTTGGGACAACAATTTAGGTTTAGGCATGTGTTCAGCAAATCATTTCTCAAATGATCTGCCCATCTGTCCGATATAATATTTAGGGCAATCTGAACAATTTATTTTATATATTCCATTTTGGTCGGCTTTATTGGGTTTTGACTTGTAGGTATGGGTGTTTAGTTGTTTCTCCAGTCGGTTTGATGTTTTACATGGTAATTTGATATCATGTTTTTTCAATTCATTTTTCACTGTATTGCAAAGTGATTTTCCAAATTTAACTGAGACAAACCGCTGGTTCTTTTCCTCATTGTTTAATTTTTGTCCATTAGCTGAGCTGTTAATCTTTATTTTCTGTTTTTTAATTAATTTATCTACTAAGTCACTCTTGTACCTATTTATAACCGCTAAGTACTTTATTATTATATTGTGACTTCATTATTGTAGTCTTCCTTATCCATGGGTAATGATAAAGAGACGGTGGACCGTACTGTTATAAGCTGCCATTTTATGTGTTATCGGGTGGTAGGATGAGGCATGTATCGTATGGTCTGTTACAGTGGGTTTGCGGAAAATGGAAAACTTAATTTTACCGTCCGTCTCTTTCTTCAAGGATAAATCCAAAAAGTTTATGTTGTTTTCGTTTTCTAATTCTAATGTAAATTTCAGATTGTTAGAAATGTTGTTCAACTTTTTATTCAAAAGCGGGCATTTCCTTTATAAAATAGCAAAGTGTCGTCAAAGTATATTCTGTAAAAAATACGGCTATTATGAACATTATCTGAAGAAAATATATGTTTATTCTCGATGTGATTGAGGTAGATTTCTGCCAAAATACTTGAAAGCGGTGAGCCCATAGTTAAAACATCTTGTTGAATATAAAATTTATTGTTGAAAGAAAAATAATTCTGGTTGAGTATAATTTCTAGTAGATTCATAATTTCTCTTATGGCTTCAGGGCATAGTTGAGATTGCTCTTTGAGATTATTTTCAGTAATAGTGAGAGTTTCTTTCACAGTCACATTTGTAAATAAATTTACAACATCAAATGACGCCATGGTGTATTGTTTAAGTAATGAAGCTTGTTCAATCAATTCCGTGAGTTCAATACTATTGCGGATGCTGTGATTGTTTTTTAATACTATATTTTCTCTCAAAAGTTTATCAAGTTTTTTGGCAAGTTTGTAGGATGGTGCGGATGTGAAATTAACTAATGGTCAAATAGGAATGCTATCTTTGTGCACTCTGGGTAAACCTCTCAAAGTCAGGGCCTTCGGGTCTATCATTCTCAAGAACCTTAAGTCCTCTTTAGGGAACAAATATGTAACCTTGTTCATATGGCATTTTAGAACATTGTTAAACTTATCAGTGGGGTCATTCTGAACTTCATTGATGTTGTTATTCATGATAAAATCGCTTACTTTGTTATTGTAATCATCAATAGGCATGACAACAGTGGACTGACCATTATCAGCTTTAGTGACTAAACATTTATTATCACTTAACTTACTTTCGATGCTATCTAACAACATTTTTTCATTTTGATTAATCCTATTATTTCAGATTTTATTATTTCCATTTAATAAATGCATTTTCCTATCCAAAACATGCCTAGCAACTGTCCTATTCTGGTCATCCTTTATGTTATTAATTGCTGTTTCTGCATTAATAATTTCGGAAATAATTTGTCGCTTCTAATTATTGTTAGCAAATTTGTGTTTCAAGCCTCTATTCAAAACTAGTAAACCCTTTGCTCGGAATCGAGCAATCTTCATGTATTTACTTCTAAATGAAAATAATTATGGTACAGTATTCTAGAACTATTTTATCAATGATATAGTTAAACTTCAAAGCCTCTTTCAGTAATACTGGGATTGTGTACTAAAGTTCTTTACAAACAATATTTCTTGTGAATATTTCATCATTTTTCAGGAAATGATTTGATTTAGGTTAAATTAAGGATAGTTAAAGTTTATATGGAACATCCTTACTACAAAACATCACTTAGTACCAAAATTATTTTTAAAAATATATGCTTTTTATAATATGGATTTTTTTACATAAACTATAACTAACACATTAAGTTGAACAAAATAAAAATAGTTTAATGAAAACCTTACAAAGTGTTATATTTATTCAAAGATCTAGCGCCTTAATACAGCTACGTATTTTAATTTTTAGATCATCAATTACAAACAAACTTCATATATTAACCATCACCATAAACTCCAAGAAAATTAGATATCAATCGTGTTCACCAAGGCTCCTTTTTCATACTTAAATTTTTAGTATAAATTAAATAATTATTACAGGCAACGTAATGTAAGAAAACGAACAGTTATTTGGAAATCGATTGCAAGTTTTTTTTATACCACATAAATATTTTTAAATGGGTTGTTTTTAAATAGATAATGATGAAGAAAATTATATTGTAAAAAAATAATTTAATATATTTTATGTTATTATTGTAAAAATTGTTATAGTTCAGTTTCTGTTACTAAATCGTAACCCTTCTTAATCTTAACCTGGAATAAAATGGCTCACTAAATCTATACTAACTCATAAATGAATTCTTAAAATCTGCTTCAGTAAATATCTACGATATATTTGTCAAATACGACTCACCTATCATCGCACAGCCCAAACTGTACGACCTAGGACCTTGGAATTTTGCGTGGACGTTCCTTTTAGGGCGTAGGCATCCGCTAAGAAAGGATTTTACATGATTCGTAGTATAAAGGGGTTTTTGGCGAGGTCGAAGTTTTCAAATTTTCCTATATCAAAGTGTTTGGATGATATTTTGTTTACATTTTCAACAGAGGCGGATTTGGAAATTTGCTGCCCCTGGGCTATCCAGATTTTGCCGCCCCCTCCTCCCCACGAACACATGCCATATGTTGCAGCCCATTGTATTCCCATCAAAACGAAATTTCGGGCAGATTCCGCAAGGCAAGAGAGCGCTAACTGAATAGAGGGATTTGTTTCCTTGACTTTTAGCAAGCCGCGCGGCAAGTCTGTCTCATTCCCTCAACTTAGCCTGTTTATATTAGGCGGGTTGCTCGCGCGGGAGATCAGGTGTTGCGAGGAAGCCGCGACCGTCCACTTAGTGCGAACACTAAATTCGTCGCTGATACAGACACTAACACATTGTTGTCGTTGTTGTTGGTACACGAGGCGTTCACATCAAGCTTGTCAAATTGCACTACAACTGAAATCAACTCAACATGAGCGGCGACCGCGGCGCAGAGCGCGTGGTTGGTCGGAAAGGAGTAGCAACCCAGCAAACTCACCTGACGGCGCCGGCGGGTGCGGCGACTTCAAACAATACCGCCTTCCGCTTCGAGCGCCACTACTACCCCAGAGCTGACGGCTGACAGTTTGCGGGCAAACTAGATCACGTCTCGGAATCCCGTGATCTTTTTTCGGGAGTACTTGTGACAAAAAATACATATTTTACAAGCACTAATGTAAGTGCAAAGTGAATTGTTTTTGTTTGCACTTTTTAATTTTTCTTTCCCTCTAAAATTTGCCGCCCCCCAAATTCTGCCGCCCTGGGCTATAGCCCTTTAAGCCCATATGTAAATCCAGCCCTGATTTTCAATGTTCATTCAATCAAGCAGCTGGGAGTTAGCTTCACAAATGTACAAAATACGCTGTTACAGCTGATTATAATTTGCTTTCTTTCATCACGGTTTTATGATTTTTTTTGTTGATTTATTTTACGGGACATAATTATGTACTATACAAAAGTTACATTTAGTTTAATTTTAAAACCTAATCTGTTTAATCATAAATTTAGTATATTACACCATCTTTATTTCGGCAGCGGAAGTTGTAATTATGCCTGGTACGATGATTTGGCGTTTAACCCTAGAGAGCTCGCGCGGGGTAAATTTTCTCCAGGCACGTTTTAAACACAAGAAAAAGTATGCGAAGACGCACCTCAGTGCTTTCTCCCCCTCAGTACCTTCTAGTCGACTCGTCTAGTGGCTGACCTGTAAGTCTAGGTCGATGTAACGCCAAATTTGTACCGGCCTGTACATCTTGTACACGAGATTTGTACTGATATCCCCCCGATTTCAGTACAAAAATACCCGAGGCAAGTTTTTTGCATACTTGTTCAACATGAGAGTTCTAGTTGAGATGGCTATCAACAGAAATGCCAAGAAATTTTGTTTCACAAACTTCTTCGAGAAAGTTATTGTCTAAACAAATATTAGTTACTCTGCTCTCTCTCGTTTTTTTTCTGCCCCAGATATCTCCAATCTGTGACACTAATACTGTAAAGTCAGTCTATTTTGCATTTATACATAGTCATATATCATTCGGTTTGTTTATATATGGTGGCACTTCAATTGAAAATCTTAAAAAAATCCTGGTATTACAAAAAAAAGCCTTAAGAATAATATTAAAATTAAACTGGAATGAATCCGTAAAAGAACATTTCCCAGCTTTAGGAATAATGACTGTCTTTAGCCTTTATATATACGAATTAATACTATTATTGAAGAGAAATTCTGACTGTTCAACTCAATTAGGTTTTTTTCATAATTACAATACAAGACATAGAAACGCCTTAAGTTATAATACCCATAGGTCCAAATTTTTTGAAAAGAAACCTTCATACGCAGGAATTAAATATTTTAATTCGTTACCATTAGAATTAAAAAATACAATAGAATTCAATAAATTCAAGAATAAATTAAAATCATTCATGATGAATAGGCCACTGTACTCTTTGGAGGAGTTTTTTGAATAAAAATGTATAACAATTTTTGATTTCAGTAAATAATTTTATTTTTAAGCACAGATTTTTTTGTTGAATTGTTTGGTTTGCAACTGCTATATATACTTAGGATATACTAGTGTATGTTTGTTAGGTTAAGTTTGACGCCATTCTGTACAGATTCTGTATGCCATGAATAAAGATTATTTTGACTTTTGACTTTTGACTTTTACAAGGACCGTGTCCCATGGGATCATATCTGAAAACTGTGTTCATGATAAAAGGTAAGTTAGGCAGGTTCAAGGTGAAGTTTTTCCCTTGTAAAAATGATAGGGAAGAGACCACCTGCTAATAAAACATCTGGGTCCAGGGTGGGGGATAGAAGGATCTGCTAGAGTGTAAGATTTAACCATTTCTATCAGCTCCGGACTAAGATTAGATTTAGGCATGTCTGAGCTGATTCTGTCTAAAATTAGCATTGGATGGTTTTCAGATATCTTATCACCACTGAGAGTTTTGATATCAAGATAACCAAGCCCTTTAGAGGTTGTAAGAAACTTGAGAAATGCCATTAGTGTGAAGAGTAGATTTGTGACATTTAAGGTCTAACAGCTGAGCTGCTCGTTTGGTTACAAAATCACATTGACTGCAAAAGTCAATAAGAGCTCGAAAAACATGGGCATTTCCCCCCCCCCCCCCAACCAACCAACCAACTTTACAAGTACAGTAGCTAACAGATCAGTATTACCTTTCTGTAACTGTAGGAAGTTAGTAGAGATTCCAGCAAATGTATTTTGTTCACTGAGAGATTTTCCAGAGGCTGGGGTTTCTAAGGCTGAATCTTGAGGCGTTTTATCTTGCAACTCTAAATGTAAGATTGTTTGGTGTTTCTTGTGACACTTAGCACAAGAATTCTTTGACTTACAGGTACTAATCAAGTGACTTCTGAGACAAGAAAAACACCTATGATGTGATTTAACGTTCTCATATCGCTCTTGAGGAGTTTTTGCTTTAAAACTAGGGCACACATAAACCTTATGTCCTTATGAACCTTATGAAAAGTTATCATGGTCTTGGGCTTAGGTCTCACCATGAGACCTACGGTAATAGCTTCTTCCCTTCAGGGGAAATTAACTAAAATCAACACAAAGCTTCGTTTTGACGCGCTAAGACCTTTTGAGTCTATTTCCCAAACTCTAATCAATTATCAATCATTCATAGTTATAACTAAGCATTTTTGGAGAGAAATTGAGAAAATTAAAAAGGGACCTTTTTCAAGGTAGAATATTTGAGGAATGGAATGAAAATAAATGCTGATGGGTGTCTGGACAATAATTTTTGGCACAAAACAATATTTATTAGATACATTACTGTGAAATGGCGACTACCCAGGTAGGTATTTTAAGCCAAGTATGAATGACAGATGAGTGAAGGATGATTGTGGCGCGATCTTGTAGTCTTGTTACTGACTAAGGCCGACATGTTCCTTAGACAATCTTCTATGATGTTAAATTGTAGCGTTCACTCCTGCTGATAGATTTCAGTATGCCACAGACTACTCCGTCGTACAGGCTTGTGCATTTCGGAGGTAGGAAATGGGACCTGAGGTTGGCAGCCATGATGTTCCCATTTAAGCAAAAAGAGGACCCTTTTCGTTTGCATAACATGTTACTAAATTGATGTTTTTTTCACATTAATCGGATTCTTGTCACTAAAATAATCTATTAACCCTGTACAGGAAAGGTTGAAAAATCATATTTAATGAAACCTAATTGATATAATTAACCTGAATCATCAAAAATGCCCTTACTGGAAATTTTAATTCACCAACAAGACTTCTTCACTTTCCGCATCAAATAGCCTATTGCTTGAGGAGTGAGGGGTTTTTCTACATTTTTATCTTTAAAAAACTTAGGCTTAAAGACAAATTTTAGAGGTTGAAAAGACTACTTGACCTATTCATACTATCATGTGATTCATTTGCCTCTTTTACCTAAATAACATTTTCATTAACCAAAATTTGTTTTTGTCCACAGCTTAAGATTGATCAAGTGCAAAAAGTAAATAATAATTTTTTGGAAGGAATGTATCAGTTAACTAAAGCTGAATACGTCTCTCGCCATGGAAAATGTGAAGAGAAAAATATTTTCCATGTTACTGCTGCAAAAAACGTAAATTCAATAATACAAAATAATCTAGATTGGAGGAAAGGTACAAGATGTTCTTATGGAATGGCAAACTATTTCTCAGAAGATCCTTGTTTGGCTAATCAAATTTGCAATGCAAAAGCTGGTCAGTATTTCAACTATTATTTTTCCTTTTTTTAAAGTAGGGAAGATAATTTCTATTAATCAACACATCCAAACCATATTCAAATAATTAACAAGTTTGTCGCGCAACACAAAGGTGAGTGCTCTTATTCCTTGTCACTACAGTATCTTGCCACCACAGTATGCTCACCGTTAAGTGCATCTCATGTCACCAAAACCATGCAGATGTGGTGCCTATTTCTTTGAATTTTTTCTTTGCTTGGCAATACAGAGCCAATACAATGTGAGATTTTGGCTGCTACCTAACGCTAACTTGTGGAGCTTTGTCCAACTCAGCTAGAATTTTAAGCTTTACACTGTGGGTTTCACCTTGCTTCTAGGGCGGCAGCAAGTTTGCCATTTCTGGCTGCGCACAACAGGGGTGCCTAGAATGGGGGGATATGGCGCTCAGGGCGCCATGAAATAGAATTTTGGGGGGGGGAATTTTTTGAACTATACAAATTTATGGAATTTTTTTATCATAGTAGGAGTAGGCATTATTGGAAATTCAAGTATGTTCAGAAGGATGACCAAAACTAATAATATTGACAAATTTATTGTTATTTAAACAATCATTAACTGTGATACAGTATCACGCTCAATATTATACACTCGAATAACTACAGGAATGCGAAAAACAGCGGAAATATGCGAAGGATGACCAAAACTAATAGTATTGACAAATTTATTGTTATTTAAACAATCATTAACTTTGATACAGTATCACGCTCAGTATTATACACTCGAATAACTACTGGAATGTGAAAAACAGCGGAAATATGCGAACGCCGTGGAGAGCGACAATCACAAGTAATATCGGCTGCGATAGTCGGCTGCAAAATAGTTCGGCCTTAGATTACAACAATAAAAATAATCAGATCTGACTGAATAAAGACGCAGAAATACTTTTTATGAAGAAATTAAGAAATAGTTGTTTAACACGTTCGCTGCTAGCCACTAGATGGCGCGGCTGCGCCAGGAGCTGAACTAAGTGTGTGTGTCGCTACGTAACATTGCCTCTGTTACTCTGAACTATGGTGAAAACAATGATAGTCATGTCGGATAGCAATGTTCAATATCAAACCGGTTTTGTACATAGGACTTGGTGATTCTGATAGATAGCAGAATTACCTAGGTTGCAGTCTGTAAAGTAGTGTTGCTACGTAACGGGAAAGAGGTGAGACGAGCCCTTATCTAAATGACCCTGGTGGTAATTAATGGAAATAATGTTTTTTATTGTAGGAAAAGTATGTCCCCAAGAGCTGCAAGGAAATATAGAACGCTCATGAGGAGCTGGCTAATCCATGACAACGTTAAACAACAATGAACGGTGCCGTTCCGGAACGTTCGTAGCTCCTGGCGCCATGTTCCTGGTGATGTTCCGGAACGTCCGCAGCAGCAAACTTGTTAAGAAGGTCAAGAAGTAACTGCTTTTTACACAGTTAACAAATGTTTTAGAACAGATTTTTTTTCCAACTGTAAAAAAAGATTCTTTTTGTGAAATTTTAAAGATATAATTCATACCTTATCAAGGTTCAGAAAAATGTATTTTGTGAGGTATTTACCTGAATGTTTCATTGGATCAGGACCAAAAACTTAAACTACACTTTAGACCAGCGGTTCTCAACCTTTGCGAGCCCGCGACCCCCTTTTTAGGTATTAAAATGTTGGCGACCCCTTATACCTTCATCCTACCCTAAACTTTCATTGTTAGGTGTGTACCGTAGTGAGAGTGGAATTCACGTTGATTATCAGTTTATCTAGCACAGAAAAGACAGTGGTTATAGGCCTACCTGTTTTTTCTTGTTGAAGTACCACCACTAATATATAGTTTGTATACTTTTTATTTCAATTAATTATCATGGTTTGAAATATCCTGTTGCTTTTTACAGATTTATTATTTGAATTAAGATTGGATTGACAAAACAAGCTTAGATTTTTCTTTCAAGCTTAAGAGTTCAGTAATATGGTTTACTTTACATTTATTTAATGTGTTTTCTGTTAACAAATAAAGTAAGCCTACTATTTTTATAGCGGCTTCAGAGTTTTCATTTGCAATCCCCTTTCCAAAGTGTAGGTAGATGTTTATCAGTTGGTATTGGTAACGGTCCCGTTACTATGATGATTTTGACTAAGGCCTACCTGACAAAACGAGCGTCTGCGTCGGGCATTGCGTCGGCACGATAGTTGCGGTCGGCACGGCGGCGATAGCCTGCTGCGCCGGCGCCGCGCCGGCGTGACGAGTTTGTTTGCTTTGTGTCCGTCAAGAGATATTTTATTAAGAAGCGTAATCGATACCACCTATGAGATTTAATTGTGTCTATTTTATATCTCTTAAACATATTATTGCTCAAGAGATTACAGTAAAAAAATCTTAAAGTATAAAAATGAGATATTTAAATCTATTTTGGTCCAAGTCGGCCTACATTTTGAGCAAAATAAATATTCATTTTCGGAGCTTCCGCGACCTCCCGGGACCCTGCCCGCGACCTCCAGGTTGAGAACCCCTGCTTTAGACGATGTGAAAAGAATGACTTTGACTTGTCAAACTTGTGCTGAAATAAAGCCGAGATTCCATAAAGTTCAGGGGAAATTGATAAAAGCTACAGCCCCTTTTGACCTTATAAATGCTGACTTCAAAGTACCACTTCCATCTAAGACTAGAAATCGTTATCTTTTTTTTATCAATGGTTGATGAGTGTTCTCGCTTTGTATATTTGCTTACCCTTGTAAGGATGTTAGTTCTGAGACTGTGATCGACTGTTTTTCGGATTTGTTTTCGATGTTTGGAGCTCCCGCCTACATACACTCAAGGTTCAGATCCAACATCCAACTCAGATCGAGGGTCTTTTATGTCCAAGGTATTGACAGACTTCTTTCATAATTATGGAACAGCTACAAGTCATACAACGCCTTACAATCCCCGGGGGAACTTCCAGATTGAACGTTTTAACGGTACAATTTGGCGAACCATCTTGCTGGCATTAAAAACTCGTAACCTGCCTGTCACTGATTGGGAAAAGGTATTACGAGAAGCCCTTCACGCTGTCAGGTCTCTATTATGTTCTGCGACGAATAGCATGCCCCATGAGAGGTTTTTCAAACATAGCCGAAGAAGTGTGAATAGAGAGTCATTACCATCATGGCTGACTACCCCTGGTCCAGTTTTGTTGAGGAAAAATGTTCGGACCAGTAAGTACGATGATCTTGTAGAGTAAGTCGATCTCCTAGAGTCAAATCCACACTATGCTCTGATCAGGAGAAAAGATGGATCGGAGTCTCAAGTATCATTGAGACATCTTGCACCTGTGGGTCTCCCAAGTGATCTGCCTTTCGAAGAACAAGGTGAATTTGAGGGCGAGCAGACTGATGCTTTAAGTTCAGAAGTCGGAGAGAGTCAAGAATCAAAAATCAGATATCGGAATCCCCTGCTGAAGGGGAACCGTTATATTCTCAACCCAGGAGAAATATTAAACCTCCAGCCTACCTCGGAGACTATGTGTGCTATACATATTTTAAAAAGTAGTGGGGGGAGAATGTGGTGATGTTAAAATCATTACCTGCTAATTTATTCATATGTTTTGCATTATTTATATTTTGTTTTCTGTAAACAAACATGACTTGTGTTTTGAATGAATAAAAGCCACACTTTTGGTTTATTTGGATTTTATTTTATAACACATAGTGAAACAGTTCTTGTTCAGTCAAGTAACTTTTGTTGGTCTTTTCTTGGTTCAAGTAACTTTGTCAAGCTAATTTAACTTTGACTTGCACTAACGTTCAGTGAAAACTTTGCCACAAGATACCTTGTGAGAGTAAAGTTGAACGAGTCATGCTGAACGCAACACTCGCAATTGCTTGAGAGCACATTTTTTTGAGCACAGGTGAGATTCACCCTGTCCCGACGAGAGTGTATTTGAGCCAAAAGGACTTCAGAGGAATTCAGCACCTTACTTCAAATGGATCAAGTTTACCATCGCTGAATCAGTGTGAATCTGACTTGGCCTATTGTTCAGAAAGGATTTTACCGCATGAGGCCGACCGCATGAGGCCGACCGCATGAGTTATGCCTAATGAATCAGTGCACGCTTACATTTCCTCAGATTCGCCATCATTCAGCGATTTTTTTATATATTTTCATGTCTGGATTGACGATATACATTATAGGGAAATGAGACAAAACTAATTATCCAAACTCCTAATAGATAGCGCAAAACTGTAGGGCCGGATTTATGAATTTTGGGCCCCAAGGCTCACTCAGTGGTGCGGGCCCCCAGGACTAAAGTGCCCAACCGTCCGTTTTTAGGAGGACATGTTCTCCTTTTTAATCATTGTCCTCAGTCCTTCCTGACTTGTCGCTTGCATTGCGGCCGACAAAATCAAGCCTCTTGTTCTTTTTGTAGCCGTCACATCTTTTGGCCTTATCGTGGCCAGAAAATCTGTCGTTTATACAGCAGCTAACGGGAATATTTCTCGGTCGTTTCGCGACTGCCAAGTCTCTCGCTCTTTATTTGTCCTATCTACTGACCACACTGCAGCCGGGAAATCTATACCTGGTCGTTTATATCGCACCTGGAAAATCTGTCGGTCGAATCGCGGCTGTCAAATTGCAGTCCTCGGTCATAGTACCACGGCTGGCAAATCTCTCGGTCATACTGCGGTCGGAAATTCGTCCAGTCTTTTCGTGGCCAGCAAATTTCTCGGTCACATTGCAGTCGGTAAACCTTTAGACATATCGCATATCGCATCGCGGCCGTCTGTATTTTACATCAAAGATAGTGCTCAAGTGTTCGATTTAAAAGCTACATTACTGATTTTACTGGTGGTTTTTTTAATGGTCTGGAAAAGTAAGAAAAAAGTCGGAAATTTAATATGTGAAATCTAGTGGATTCCCTGCTTTAAGTTTACAGTGGCTAAACAGATTTCTTGGTCACATTAGGGCAATAAAAAACAGCTTTTGGCGAGGCTAGGTTATATCGTAACCTGTGAACATCGGTCGTATCGCTGTTGGTAAATCTCTCAGACCTTTCACAGCCGTCATATATTTGGCAAATATTTTTCAACAAAACAGCGTCCAATACAGGGGTTCTCAACCTTTGTGAGCCTGCGACTCCCTTTTTAGCTATTAAAATGTTGGCGACTCCTTATACCTTCATCCTACCCTAAACTTTCATTGTTAGGTGTGTACCGTAGTGAGAGTGGAATTCACATTGATTATCAGTTTATCTAGCACAGAAAATACAGTGGTTACAGGCCTACCTGTTTTTCTTATTGAAGTACCACCGCTAATATATGAATGAATAAATTTATTTCCTCTTTATAAAACACAAATACAATTTTTAAAATGGTTTGGAAATTAACTGACCACTTTTGCCAGTAAGTGTGGCCAGTGTACACTTATCAAGTTAATCAGAAATGTTATTGAGTCCAGTCTTAACAGTTTTGCACTTTGAAGTCCTAAAGACTGCTTCCTGTGGCGATCTAAAGTAGTATAATTCTAGACGGTGAAAAGTAATTACTATTAACTAGAAATTGTAATACATTTCAGTACTTATCTAAGAAAAAACAACAAAATCATATACAATCATTGTTACTGCAATATGTTTCTTAACAACCAAGTATCACTTATCTCTGCTAACCAGTTTTTCAGATTTTTACTAAATAATTTTAATGACTTACACTTTTTTATTTCAATTGGCAATTTATTGAAAATGAAGGGTCCCAGAAATTCAAAAGAGTGTTTGAAAAGTTCCTTGTTGACTTTAGGAGTTTTAAACAGCATCCTATCAATACTTCTTGTATTATGATAAATATTTTCATTCCCGTTATTCCCACATTTCAAGTAAAACAATCTTAAGACTTTGAATACAAAAAGATTCTGGATTGGTAGAATTTTTAGCTGTAAATAAAGTGGAAATGAACTTTCTCTTATTCTCTTTTTTAATATTATGCGTAAAAAGTGATTCTGTGTTATTCTTAACTGATTTATTATTGTTTTAAATGTTCCGCCCCAGCATACTAATCCATATTGCAGCCGTGAGTTGATTAAAGCAAAATAGAGAGATCTTAGTAAATTTTCTTCACAAATATTCCTTAAAAAATAGAATTTTCTTATTGCTTGTTTCATTTTAGTACGTAATTGTTGAATATGTTTTTCCCATGTCATCCTCTCATCAAAAGTTACACCCAAATATTTGAATTATTTTACTTCTTCAAGTTTTTCACACTGACAATTTAAACGAGGACAATCATGTGAGTGATAAATAACTGGTGACGAAAACTCAAAATCACGGAAATCAAAATTTATATATTTTGTCTTACTGACATTAACTTGCATGCTATTTTTCGAGCACCAGTCTTGCAGGATATTTAGATCGAACATCATCATTGTTTTTAAACTTTCCTTGTTCTTATGTGAATAAAGAAAACCTATATCATCAGCAAATGCCTGAATATTACCATTAAAAGTTTTAACAAGCAAATCATTTATGAATATAAGGAATAGGACTCCAGACGTCACCGATCCCTGAGGAATCCCTACGGTGACGGGTAGAGGCGCACTGAGGCAGCCTCCGCCCCGCACGCGCTGATCCCTTCCCGACAGATAGCTGCGGAACCACCGGAGCGCCACACCTCTGATCCCTGCCGCCTCCAGTTTACAGAGCGAAATGTTATGATTAACCAGGTCAAATGCCTTCCTGAAGTCAACAAAGAGACCAGTAGTTTTATTGCTATCATTTATGCTTGTATAAATCGAATTTGTGAAATTTAGAAGGTCGTCCTCTGTGGATTTACCACGTTGAAAGCCAAATTGCTTTTTCGAAAAAAAGTTTATCTTATTTAAATACTTGACCAATCTATTAACCATAATTTTCTCTAAAACCTTAGAAAATATAGATAACAAACTGATTGGCCTTATGTCAGTTATTTTTATTGAATTATTCTTCTTAAATATTGGTACGACAATACTAACCTTTAAAAGATCTGGAAATATTCCTTGGCTAAAACTTAAATTAAAAGTACGAGTCAAGATAGGCGAAATAAATTTAGCTATATTTTTAATTAAGAAAACATTAAAACTGTCAAAGCCAGATGACTTTTTATTCTTTAGCCCATTAATTACCCCTAAAATTTCAGTATCAGTTGTCAGTTCCATAAAAAAAGAGTGACAGTATTGCTGGAGACTCAGTTCGGAATGTGGGGCAGTGAGATTATTAGACTGAACTATATTCATCAGATAACAATTAACGTTATCTGCAACACTCTGTGGGTCACATTCTACTGTTCCATTTTCTAGCTCCACCTTATCAAGTCTGATTACGGCGTTCGCCCGTTAAATTATTAATGATTTTCCACTGTTTAGCTGGGTCTCCATTAACACTACGGATCAAATTGGAATAATATTGCTTTTTTACTGTATCAATTTCAATTTTTAATTCCTTAAAATACGTTTTATAGTGGTTATTTAAAACCAAATCATAAGGCCTCCTTTTAGTCAATAGGTATAGTTTTTTCCTTTTTTCAGTTTTATGTAAAATACTTGATGTGATCCAAGGGCTTACTAATTTTGCTCTTGCAAGTTTTTTGTTTGGATGGATGGTATTAGAACTATTTTTAACAATATTTGATAAAATATTATGAAAAGTTTCATAACATAAATTAACATCATCCAACATAAATAATTCATTCCAGTCTATAGCTCTTATACTATCAATAACTTTATTTAAATTAATGGTTTCTTTACTAGACGCTGAAGGTATATCTCTTACATCTACTCGTGCACCCACAAACCTGAGCCCTAATAAACAATGATCTGTAATATTTAGATCAAATATTGCACATTTCAAATTACTTACTAGTCTATGCTTCACAAATATGTGGTCAATAAGTGTTTTGGAAGTTTCTGTAATCCTAGTTGCATTTTTTACCATAGATGAAAACCCGTTGTTCCCCAATAAGTTAAGATAGTTTTTTGTATTAATATTTTCATCTAATAAATCAATATTTATATCTCCCACAAAAATAGTATTTGAATTAAAATAATCCACATATTTTTCCAGTTCCGCGATAAATTCTTTTAGCGAATTTCCCCCTATAGGGAAGTAGCTATTACCGTAGGCGGCACGGTGAGACTTAAGCCCGGGACCATGTTATTTTTTTTCATTTTGAGGTCCCTAGACCCCAAAAACACCGTTCGTTAATTTTCATATATATGTATATGTATATATATATATATATATTTACATGTGTATATATATATATATATATATATATATATATATATATATATATACCTGTCCGTAGGCGCGATAACTTTTGTAAAAAAGGTCCGATCTTGATAAAATTTGGAACAAGCGTGTAAAGCGCCATTCATGACTTCGCGTTTGAAAACCAGTAAGATCGGTTTACTGTAAGAAGGTTTTTTGGCAAAATAAAATTTATTTTCAAGATTTAACACCTTTTTACTAATAATTTAGAAATTTAACTGTCAAAATTGAATTCAGATTAAAAAAACAAACAATTTAGCATTTTGAATTATTATTCTACGTCAATCCGTTGCTTAAATATTGGATAATATTGGATGTGCTAAACACAGTACGTTGTCCAATATTATTTTTAATTTTTCCCTCCAAAAGTATAGCCACACTGATTTAAGATGTTTTTAAAAAATACAATTCTGAACATATGATTAAATTTTCATGTGATGAATATTTTATTTGTGTTTATTTTGAATACTTACAGTTCATTGATCAAGATTTTGCAGAAAATATATACTGTATAAAAAATACAAATTATTTTTAAAATTAATAAAGAAAGTATGAGCATGAGGATGAGTAATATGAGTAAAGTATGAGCATAATATGAGAAAGTATGAAAGTATGAGGAGGGGGGGGATGTCTTGGTCTAAACTGCCTGAAAATGTAGCATAATATATTATGGTATGTTTACAATGATGAGTATTGATAATATATTTTACTGAAATTGGATGGAGATGTAGGTCTGTTGCAACAGGGATTTTTTAACTACTGTACAACTGACTATATGATTAAATTTAATTTTTCATGACATTTCATGGTCATATTTCCTCGTTGATACAAATAATTGTTCAACTTAATTGGTGTACTAATGCATTTGAACATACTAAGTAATTTTCTAGTATAGGTAGGAGTCAATGTCTGTTTTACGATAGAGGACACTCCGATCGATGATGCGGCATCACTAAATTGCAAATAACAAGGTGCCAAGGGGGTGTGGGAAGGTAAAAATAGCTTTAGGGGCTTCCTAGAATGAGGCGTGTGAAGTACAAAGCCGGACATGACTGCCAACACCAATTATAAATGTTTATTTTAATAAAAAAACCATGTGCGGAGGAAAACTCCGCATGCACACACTCGAGGGTTAAAATTAGTAGTATTGAACATCAATCTGACAATAAGTAAACGAGGCGAGGCTTATACTTCCAGTGCCCTTGGATAAAAAATTAGGAATCTCAAATACGATTATAGGCCTAAGTTAATTTACTTTTATGAAAATCATTTAACGTAAATTTATTTTCTTTACTCCTAAATAATGATAGGATTATACCTACCTCTGAAAGTTGAAGACACAAAAATTACCTCTCTACACAAAGTCAAGTTTATAGGCTAAATCAAATTAAATAATATGTAGTTTACGCCATACCTTCATGTGTCAAAGTTTTCTCAATGGACATCTACATTTTGAAATCAAAGCGAACAAGTTACAATGTTTCGGTGAATCATATTAGGTGTATGCAGGGCCACACTAAAAAGCAGGCCATGCAGCAGAATTCATTACATCAAACCAGTAGGTAGGCTGGCTGAGAATCTGGCTCAGGTCTCACAGCTGTGCAGCTGTCAGTTTCTTTCAAAACAAAACATGAAAATGTAAATAAATATAAACATAGGAAACGTAAATAAACAAGGAATAATTAATGCTCGGTTCCACATTCACCTTTCAGTAGAGGATTGCCATAATCAATGTATTTCAAATTGCAATTTAAGTTGTACTAGCCAGCCTATGTTATAATCAGCGGATAATTTCATACCGTAATCATATGTCATGAATATTAGTAAACAACCATACCCAACATAGGTAATAGAATAGCATTGCCCCATAAGGCCTGTACTGAAAGGTGATGTAGAATTGAGTATAGTGATGTAGGATGTTAGTTCCCAGTATACTTATGTGACGTGTCACAACGATCGCTGCAGCATGGCCTGTTTTAGCGAATCTCCCCTATAGAGAAGAAGCTATTACCGTAGGTCTTATGGTAAGACCTAAGCCCCAGACCATGATAACTTTTCGTTTTGCAACCCCCAGAAGCAAAAAACACCATTCGTTTGAATTTATATATATATATATGTGTCTGTTGGCACGATAGCGGCCGTAAAAATGGTCCGATCTTGATGAAATTTGGTACAGACATGTAAAGTGGTAATTGATTGGACGAGTTCGTGAACCAGCCCGATCGGACCACCGGAAGGGGGGGGGTAAAGGGGGATAAACCCCCTCAAAAATGGGTTTTTTTTAGATTTTTACATAGAAAAATAACATTTATCAAATTTTTGTTGGTACCATTGAATTCAGCTCAAAAAAATAAACAATTTAGTATCTTGAATCACTGCTCTATGTCCATTGGTTACCGAGATATTGAAAGTGGTAAACACAGTACGATGTCCCAATGTTAATCTTATGGGAAATAAGTAAAATTCTATATCTCGTTTATTTCTCAACATGTCTTGATAAAACTTGGTAAATGGCTTCTTCTAGTTCAGATCTACTAAATATTTAATTAAAACCAACCAGTTTAAACATACCTGTAGCAGCAAACCTGCATACTCAATCCCCATGTCAATCTTACGGAGCTTACAAAAACATGTCAGATGCTATGTTAGATTAAAATATATTGTTTTGCATTTGAAATTCGCTGAGTATGCAGGTCTGCTGCAACGGGGGTATTTCTGAATATTCTTGTAATCTATACAAACAAAATATATAAAAATATACTTTATTTATTTTAACGTCTAAAAGAAGAGTGTCTGCTGTTCTCATGCTTTGCACATTTACTTCAGTTGCACAAATAGAATCTAGGACATAACAAACAACTCCTCCTGACCTATAAGACTCGTTACAGTGAGCTAAAACATTATAGTTAAGTTGCTAAAACATTAAAAATATAGTTTGTATACTTATTTCAATTAATTATCATGGTTTGAAATATCCTGTTGCTTTTTACAGATTTATTATTTGAATTGAGATTGGACTGACAAAACAAGCTTAGATTTTTCTTTCAAGCTTAAGAGTTCAATAATATGGTTTACTTTATACTTATTTAATGTGTTTTCTGTTAACAAATAAAGTTAGCCTACTATTTTTATAGCGGCTTCAGAGTTTTCATTTGCAATCCCCTTTCTAAAGTGTAGGTAGATGTTTATCAGTTAGTATTGGTAACGGTCCTGTTACTATGATGATTTTGACTAAGGCCTACCTGACAAAAAGAGCGTCTGCGTCGGCACGATTGTCGCGGTCGGCACGGCGGCGATAGCCCGCTGCGCCGGCGCCGCGTCGGCGTAACGAGTTTGTTTGCTTTGTGTCCGTCAAGAGATATTTTATTAAGAAGCGTAATCGATACCACCTATGAGATTTAATTGTGTCTATTTTATCTCTCTTAAACATATTATTGCTCAAGAGATTACCACTCCCATCTTAAAGTATAAAAATGAGATATTTAAATCTATTTTGGTCCAAGTCGGCCTACATTTTGAGCAAAATAAATATTCATTTTCGGCCTGTGACCCTGCCTGCGACCCTCCTGGGGGTCGCGACCCCCAGGTTGAGGACCCCTGGTCTAATACATTTTAAAGGGGAAGGGGGTTAAAATTGAGCTGTAGAGCAGAGGTCTGAAAATCGTGCCCACCCCCAGTAAAATTGCTGAATTTACTCCCATGAATAATTTTTATCCTGTCATGTTGTCTAACTCCCATATGGCACCAAAACTTGTGACTACAATCGTAGACTCATATCCAGTTCTTCAAGCTCTATTAGCCTATTGGGTAAAATATAGTTTAAATGAGGTGTCAGGAATATTCTTCCTCTCATTGGCTTACATTAATTTTTGTCCTAGCTGCAGGTTATGTTTCCAGTCCTCAAATGACGTCACAATTTGTTTACATTTTCGACTGAGATAGCATGAACACTTTTATTATTTTCTTCTGTTCACCACTACAAACCTTGCCCCCCATCCCACCTCGAGAATTTTGCGGCCTACAAAGCAGCGCTGTCCGCAACAGCTTACCCTCAGTGGACTTGATGTTATATCTTTTGAGCTGTCTGCTACTCGTATTTAAGTACTTTAATTACGTTGTTCATATTTCACGTTCAATTAGGATAATAATTAATAATTCTTTTTTATTCTTGGTCGAGGTTTATTGAGTATCAAACGACGAGAATTCCTGGATTTAAAAATTTGTATATATTTTTTGTGGTGCGGGCCCCTAGGCGCGCGCCTATGGCACCTATGCTTAAATCTGGCCCTGCTAAACTGTCAACAGAAGATAGAACGACACGACGATAATAGAATAAATATCTGTGGTATGATCCTTATCTGATGGTGCTAAAAAAAAATTATCTCAATAATAGCCGACTGCATGCCGACAGCAGACGAAACGGGAACTGTAGTCACACCTATAACATCAATTTTTCTGAGAGACGTCACCCTCTCAGACGAAAGTATTAGGACATAAGTAATGTTTTATCAAAAAGAAAGCATGGAATTTGATCTTTTCAATTTTATACTTTTTTTAACTTAGAAAATATTTCCTGTCAATTTCTTAACATCGGAAACATCTTAAATAGGCGTTTGCATAAATTAATCTTGAAAACCAGTGCTGGAAGGGTGTTCGGCGTGTTTCGACACCACTACATTTTTCCTCTCTAAATTAGTTTTAAATTTGAAAAATTACTTAATCACAGTTCTTAACCCCCCCCCCCCCCCATGCACATCATCCTATCGTCATTTCCATTCTGGACCCCTCCCCCCTATTTTCAGATGACATAATTTACGGACGGCCCCTAACTATCTAACTATAACCTGAAAATGTATTTTGTTAGATTCAATCATGAACTGTGAAACTTTATTGGTCATCTAACCTTAACTTGAAAACCGAAGGTCTGACACCCATAAACCCTATACTTGAAAGAAGGGTCTCGGTGAGAAAACCTTAGGGAAAATAGTTTTTATGATAAAATCTTCTGTAAGGTCACAAATATACTGAATAGGACTGAAAAGCATTTGATTTAATTACAACTAACTGACCCGATGGACGTTGTCCTGTCTTCTTTATGAATAATTTGTTTTAGTTTGAATAAATATCAAACAAAATATTCACATCAACAACATAGCTTTTATTCTAAAGCTTTTTTAGTATACAACATTGTTGGTTTTGTTTTCTGGCGCAAAAATTATATTTTCAGTGTTCTGACACGGGAACAGGCGACATACAATTGGCCATGTGAAAATCATGGATACTCAAGGTTGTTTACACAAACATTCAACGACTGTCCATTTAATTCGGACATTCCGTATTTCTTGAATCTGTTTGAAATTTGTTGTGTCCTCATTCCAGTGTAATTAAATGCTGCATATTTCTTAGTTTCTTCTTTTCTTCCGTCTAATGTTGTGGTTTCACAAAGGCGCTCTTGATTCTTTATTTTTCTCTTTATTTTCATTGAAATTTCTTCGATAGTTCTTGACTGGAAGCCATTACATTTCGCTATCGCCTTTATTGTATTTATTTCTTTCTTTCTCTTATCTTCGGTCAGTGGAATCTTATGTACTCGGTAAAAAATTTATGGTTTTTTCAAGATTAGAACTTACAATCATGTATAATTTTTATTCTAATGTGGTGCTTAAAAACGTTATTCTATCCAAACGTGGTGCTAAAGAACGTTATTCTACTCACTTCTTTTGTGGGCAATTTTCCAGGCATTGGCTTCTTAGTTTTTGAAACATTGGGTAATTCAGCTTTTCTATATTCCTTCCTGGTCTTATCCTTCCACTTTCCAATATTTACTTCACGTGTTTTAATTTTATTTACACGATTTTGGTCGCTAGGCTACAACGCAATGACCGGCGGGAAGTCTATCTTTCGGCGAATAGAATGTTATTCCCCAGAAAGTCCGTGCAGTCCCGGAAATCACACCAACTTTGACAGACGAAATCAGGGCTATCAAACTCAAATATAAAAAAAACCAAATATACCACGGTGTAGCTCGTGTCCTGGGGAACCTTTTTCACTGAATATCTCCGATCTTGAAATTTTGCCGGTTCGAAGGTTTTAGGGGGGACCCTTTCAATTATTGTTTAACTTTTTATGTGTTTGGTGTTGCAAAAAAATTGAGGATTTTTACAAGTAGACCTCTGTTACAATTATAAAATGCCACAAATGAGAAATGAATATATTTTGTTTTAGTAAATTAATTGTTAGTTTTAGTTAGTTAAGATAAACATTTTGACGCTATTTATTGTACTGAAACGAGTAAAGGATGTTTATTTTATTTTATTTATAAAAATCCCAAAATAACCATAACGTTTAAGAAAACCATAAGTCTGACACCCATCAACCCAATGCAGTAGACTCCCTCTTATCCAGACAACTTGGGACTGAGACCCATCCGTGTAACGAGTTTTCCAGTTAAACCGACATTCCCTTAAACACGTTAAATTATAACTCAAATGCATACTGGATTAACCAGACCTCTAATTTAGACATGAGATTACTGGTCTCACATCTTTCCCACGAGAAATGTCGATACAGTACCATCCATTCCCTGCTGATAACGTCCGGTCAAACTGCTGTGTTGATAACAATCATCCATTAAAAAAGATTGATACAGTGTACAGTGTGGTTCGGTAAAACCAATTCCGGTTAACCAATTCGGTAAAACCAATTCCGGGAAGATTATTTTTTGATAATAATGTTCCCTAAGGGTACAAATATAAAGGAAAGGACTAAACACTGACACTGCAGGATGTACTTTGCTTACGTCCAGTCTGTATTACAGTATGGCACTCTGGCGTGGGGTGGGACTATTTCCAATGTTCTTGATTCTTTGGCGATTGCAATGTTCATTAATCAAAGCTGCATTGAAAAAAAACCTGTTCAGTATCCAACTCTCTTGATATGTTTAATGAATTTAAAGTACTAAACATACGACAAATATTTTTGAAATCACCTTTAATTTTTATAAAAATAACATTTTTTTCTCAGTAAATATTTCTTAATGACTAAAGAGTAAATATTTTTGAATGAATTAATGACTAAGTAAATCGTCAATATTCAACCAGCCAGGGCTTCATTTCTAATGGAAAAGTACAGGAGCCCGAACATACTCCCGTCGGGGTATGGAACAGGGGGCCCGAGGGTCCTCCTCCGGAAAATTTGTACAAATTGCAATTCAATTTGGCGCCTTTTTAACGTTTCTGACCACTGTGTATAATGTTTAGGCCGTGTACACTTTCGCGCTAGCTAGGTTTTGCCCTGCCGCAGCTATAAAGTTCTTGCGCCATAGTAATTATGTATAGGTTGTGATCTGCAGCGATAAGTGCGCTAGCGCCACTCACGACTCATAATGGGAATTTCCTTTCATCAAACAAGGGCACATCTAACTTGTCCTTGACGAACTATTTGCCGCATGAGGCCTTATAAGAACGACTTGGAAACGAGTAATGCCGAACATACCCAGTCCACGCTCGTATTGGCCTGGGTTCGATTCGCCCTTGATCGACGATAGTAAACTCTCACCATCACTCGTTAAAGCCGATCTCAAGTTTGTTTAGTGATCGGTATCCAGAATAGAGGTTGAAAAAGCTGCCTTTTATTACCATGCGTGCAACTATGTAAAGGAAAATAGTGTTGTAAAGTTGACTTAAGTAATTCCCAAATTGGAACAAGTTGTACACTTGCACAAAAATCGTTTTCTAAACAATATTAATAAATGATGTGGCTAGAAAAAAAGGTTCGGAGCCGCATCGGTGTTCTGAGAAGTGCCGAAGCTGTGCTCCGGTGTCCTAAAAAGTACCGGAGCTGTGCTCCGGCTGAAATTAACACCTGCAACTAGTGTGCTTTGATATTATACGGAGGCCACCCTTATACAGCGCACTGCGGCGGTTATGTTAGGTTAAATTATTATAAATATGTTAGTAGGACTTTCCTCGTTTCGTTACAAATCGAACGATACCAGAAGTGTCATATTTTTGCCTGCCAAGTCCCGTTGACAATAGACAATAGACAATAATTCTTTATTTACATTATTTATTGAGAACAGTAAATGTGTCACTAAAACTAATACAAAAGATACAAAGGTCAGTGTTTTTAAAAGTTCTGCCTCCAGTTTTCAAACTCATCCACTGTGTAGAAGGGGCGAGGGGCGCTGATGTAACCATGCGATAAGGTTTTTTCTTAACTTCTTCTCACATTGGACATTTTTCACTTCCTCTGGCAGGATGATGAGGAATTTTGCTCCCAGATGTGACGGTTGTTTTCCATAGAGTGTGAGATGATGGATCGGAAGTACTATGTTGTTGGCTCTTCTAGTGTTATAATTATGTGTGTCAGTTCCTCTCTGCAGGTTTTGTCTTTTAGCATACAAGGCAGTTTCTAGGATGAAAAGGCTCACTACAGTTAACACCTGTAGTTGTTTAACCCGCGAGGACTGACTTACCTGTCTAAAAGACCGGGTTAGTAGTTTTTTCGATGAAAATTGTATTTCCGGGGTTTCGGCAGGGCTGGCCATCACTATACCTCTTGTACGTCTTTCCAGGAACATCATGACTCACTTCCCGTCATTCTCTAACCCTTACAGTCAGTTCAATGAAATTTTCTTTAGAGGTCTGGTGTTTTCGACCGTGAGTCAGCTAAGGCTTCATGTTACATATAAATATTTTGTGTGCACATATTTCTTATATAAAATATTCAAAACACTAATGTATAGTAGGATTCACGTAAGTTGGCCAAAGCATGTACTAATCATCTCATCAAAACTTTTTATACAAGTCACATTGAAAACATTGTTGGTTACACATGGTGTCTGTTTACATTTTCTCAGAACTATCAAATCACCACGTTGCGTTTGTTTACAAGTTGTTATAGGTTAAAGAATGTTTACAATATCACCTATTTTTAGAAGTTTTTATTTCCATTCAACCTTTTGACATAGCTGCCAAAGTTTAATTTGATTCTATTTTTTGATTTACAAATATTTGAGTTTGTTTAACTGCTTGTTTATTTTTCCTGGGCCAATTTTAATAAGTTTTGACCGCAATAATGAAACAATCTCTCTTTTCAGATACTGACTTGCAGCAAGTAATACTGGCTATTCAAAAACTCACCTATATTTCTTTGTAAATATTATTTCATTACAAAATCTTAGACTATTAACCATGCCGCATCCATGACACATCATCTCCCTGTTAATACATAATTTATGTGGAAAAGCCCCTTAGTAATATTTTAAGCCGCGCAAGTGAACTTCCAGTTGCAAATTGCATCAGAACTTTCCCTTTATTGAAAGTGCTATACTAAACAGATGTTCGTTGACAATGTTTTCAGCACAGCTGGATTTTATGGTTAAGTTCGTAAGAAGATAATAGTTTGTTTACTTTCGTTTTGGCCAACTTAGGTGAATCCCACTCTACAATACTTTTGTGGGGTTTTTATCAGTATAAACACATCATTGTACAACATACAATGATAACGCAATAACAATAATTATTGAAGTACCTACTGCAGTTCAACATATATATTTTTTATATACATAAATATTTTGTATGCACATATATCCTACATAAAGTAGTCACAAAACCAATGTAAAAGACTTTAGTGGAGTTATTGTGCAAATAAACTCATCATTTTTCAATATACTAACTTTTATATAAAACCTGGTCAAAAAGACCGTGAGTCAGTCATCGCGTTTTCAAATCGAAGTCAGTTCTGCCGGGTTAAAGGCAGTGCGGCATGATTCTCTAGGTCCAAGGCAGGCTAGAATTCGAACTGCCTTTTTTTGTAGAACTAGGATCCTTTTTGTGTTTGTTCTAGTGGAATTTCCCCACACCGCTATCCCATATCGGACATGTGATTCAAAGAGAGCAAAGTACGCTGCTTTTGTAGTTTCATCACTAAATATGTGTCTTAGCCTCCGTAGCACATACAGAGCTGAGCTGAGTTTACTGCACAACTTGTCTAGGTGTTCAGACCAGGAAAGTTTATCATCTATTACTACTCCTAAATATCTTACTTGTGACACTTGCATCACATCTGGCAGTCCTGCTGCTACTTCTCTTTTTTTCCCGATGATAATCTGTTGGCTCTTTCTCTCATTCAGTACCAGACTGTTAGCATGACAATACTGTTGTGCCATTCCCAAAGCAATATAAGATTGTATTTCCAGATCAATGGGATTTTTATTTTTGAGCAACAGTGCGGTATCATCAGCATACATGATTGTACTGCAGTGGTCTTCGAGGTAGGGAAGATCACTTGTGAAAATTATGTACAAAACAGGCCCCAGGACTGAGCCTTGGGGAACTCCCGATTTGATTATTGCTGGTTTGGAGGTGGTTTCCACGAAGACATCTGTTTCTAAGTTCTTGACCTCTACTGCTTGGGATCTGTTAGTTAAGTAGCTTTTAAACCACTCTGCTGCAGTGCCCCTTACTCCCATGTTCTTTAGTTTTTTAAGAAGCAAGTCATGACTGATACAGTCAAAAGCTTTGCTAAAATCTAGGAAAATTGTGCTGGTTGTGTCGCCTTCTTCAATGGCTTTTATGATGTTTTCTATTATGGTTATGATGGCGGTATTTGTTGATTTACTTGCTGTTAAGCCATGCTGTTCTTCTACCAGTAGTTGATGTGAGAGATGCTGCAGTAATCTTGTCAAAACAATTTTTTCAATTATTTTTGAGAAGGTAGAGAGGAGTGATATTGGTCTATAACTTTTGGGTTTCAATTGAGTCACCTTGTTTAAATTTTGGATACACTTTGGCGATTTTGAGATTATTTGGAAATTTTCCCTTTGCAAATGACTTGTTTATAATATTTGTTAGTGGATGTATCAGCTCGCTTTCACAGTGCTTAACAACCTTAGATGGAACACCATCAAAGCCACTTGAGTTTTTTGATTTGAGTGACTTGATAGTTTTGCTAACTTCACTTGGAGTTGTTGGCTAGAGTACTAGATCTTCTTGTACGTCATGTGCAGCTTCTGCAATCTTTGCTTTACAATTGGGTATCTGCGCTAAGACATTGGTGCTAGCATTAATGAAGTAGTAGTTTAAGCCCTCAGCCACTTTTTGGGGATCGCCTGTAACTTTGTTGTCTATCTTTAGCTGAACAGGCTCATACTTTGGACGTTTACTTTGCTTTTCAGAGTTTATGACTTCCCAAGTGGCTTTTGATTTATTTTCGGCTCTGTTTATGAAGTCAGCATTTTGTGATTTTCTAATATGTTTAAGGTGGAGATCATATTCTTTCTTTTTAATAGCTGCATTTTCTTTGTTTTCCCTTGTTCCATATAAGAGGTACATTTCATTTGCCTTTAGAAAATTGTCTCTTTGTCGTAGTTGTTTCGTCAGTGGGCAGGTTTTTCTTCTTCTTTTTGGGCCCGTATTTCTTTATTGGACATGCTATGTCAAGGTTATAAGTTATAGAGCTGATGAAGTTGTCATAGGCATTTTCTACACAGGTTGGTTCATACACATCTACCCATGCCTCTCTACTAAGCAGGTGTTTTAGTATTCGGAGGTTCTCATTGCAAAAATTACATCTCATCGAGGCAGGGGTTGCCACCTCATTATTTGTGACCAGTACTGAACAGATCTGTCCTGTGTGATCTGAAATGAAGGTGTTAAGGACCGTCACTGTGACCTCATTAGAGTGCATGTTTGTGCAGCCTAGGTCTATAGAGGTGGCGCTATGCGGGGTAATCCTGGTGGGTGGCAAATCCAATCTTTTGATGTTATAAATTGCTAGGAGTTCTTTTAGCTCAGTGTCCTTTTTCCTGTGCCTAACTCTGTCGACATTTATGTCTCCCATTATAATGACACTGCTTTTCCATGTTGTTATATTTTCAAGCAGGTCACTTAGGGACTCCAGGGCAATTTCAAATGTGTGATCAGGTCTGTAAATTCCAATAAGGTAGACATGGTTTTTTTGTATCGATATCTTTACAATTGACAGCTCACATTCAAGTTCCTTACTGTATCTTGCATCGTTAACTGAAACTGCCTAGCTTTCTAGATTTTGCTTGACATAAATTGCAACTCCTTTAATATGGTTTTTTCTGCAAAAATAGTCAATCAGGGTGTATCCAGTTACTACTGTGTTTAGTAGGTTAGGTTCTGACAAACCATGTTCAGTTAGGATGACAACATCTGGGTTGTTGATCTTTAATGAATCATTTATGATATCTTGTTTATTTGATAGGCGGTCAACATTTTGGTGAAATATTTTTAGTTTTTTAGTTGATTGATTAGCCGAGTTTCTTTTATTAGAGTTGAGTTTAAGAAGTACCTCGTTTTGTATTTTGTGTTCCTCTTGTTGATATGGACTGAAAAATTGTCCTGGTGGGATTGGTCATTGAGGTGAGTTTTCTGTGGTAGGGCATGTTGGTGGTTTTTTCCGGAGACCTTATCAGCGTATGAGACTGGGATTTTCCCATGAACCATTGTGCCTTGGTTTTCTTGTGTTGGCTCTGCATTAGTGGCATTTATATCATCAATGTTATGGTCTGGGAAGGATCCATCTTCAAGTTGGTGAAAAAGAGGTTTTACTATGAATGTTAATGCCGAATCACCTCCAGTTTCGTTATGTGAGTTAGTGTTTTTTTGGTTCTGAGTCTTTCCTAGCATCTGGTCCGTTGTTGAGCTTGACTGTTTTTTAGCAGGAGTTTGACAGACTCTCCCAGTTTTAGTTGTTGTTGTGTCTGGCTGTTTTTTAGCAGGAGTTTGACAGACTCTCCCAGTTCCACTTGTTGTATTTGACTGTTTTTTAGCAGGAGTTTGACAGACTCTCCCAGTTTCAGTTGTTGTTGTGTCTGGCTGTTTTTAGCAGGAGGTTGACAGACTCTCCCAGTTCCACTTGTTGTATTTGACTGTTTTTTAGCAGGAGTTTGACAGACTCTCCCAGTTCCAGTTGCTGTTGTGTCTGACTGTTTTTTTGCCGGAGTTTGACAGACTCTCCCAGATTCAGTTGTTGTTGTAATCGACTGTTTTTTAGCCGGAGTTTGACAGACTCTCCCAGTTTCAGTTGCTGTTGTGCTCAACTGTTTTTTAGCCGGAGTTTGACAGGCTCTCCCAGTTTTTGCTTCCTTAAAATTTTTGTTAAAAAAATCCTCTATGCTTTCATTTTCTTCACGAAGTTTGGCTGATGTAGGTGGAGATTTATATTTGTTAATATTTGAGTTTTCAGGCATCAGTAATATTACAGCTTGTGATTTATTGTTTTTATTCTTATTTACTTGATTCTCTAGTTCAGTGATCCTATGTTTTTCAGTGATTTTAAATTTGTTAACTCTTAGTGAGACGCTGTATTGGTTTTGTACTTTCTTATTCGGGGATTTTTTGTCAGAAGGTTTGTCACAGAAAAAATTTATTTTCTTGCATATTTTGAGGGGGGTTTTGATGTGTTTCATGTCTTGATAAGTTTCTGTTATATTTTTATCAGTCAGATTTTTGAGTATTGTTTCAACGTTTTTGAGTCTTTCTTCTAGTATATCATGGCCTTTCCTCAGAAGTGCCGTTTCTACTAGAAGCGAAGTTGGGTTTTTTATCATGGTTGGCTGCTCTGTTTGTGTTTCAATACTCTTTAGAAGTGACGTTTCTTGGTTTGAATCGTCTTCCTTGAAGGATAATCTTTGTAACAATGCAATTTTTTTCTCTAGGTTGCAGATCTTAGTTTTGTAGTCAGATAGAAGCCGTTCCTGCTTTCCATCATGATCTTCGAAAATGTTTTCCATATCGAGAAGATGTTCTTTTTGCTTTGAATTTTGTGCTTGTAATTCAGTATTTTGTTGTTGTAGATTTTCTATTCTGGAAAGATACATTTCTTCACTTTGTTCCAAATCTTCGATTTTGGCTTCCATGCTGAGTAGTTTGGTTGTAAGTATACAATTTTTTTCCTTTATTATTTTGTTCTCTTCTAATAATGCTGCTTCTATTTTTGCAGCAGTAATTAAACTTTCTTTTTCGTCTCCTGGCTTGTTTTCCATTAGACTTCTTTCAAGTTCATATACTGTTGCGTTGCATGGGTTTGTTTCCTCAAGTGTTGGGAGCGAGGAAACATGCGAGTCGCTTGAGGTCCTAGTAGTTAGAGTGTCACTGTTATCTAATTCCTGATTTATTGACTGATACTTTGAATCTTGGGGTGCAGTTAAGATGTTATTCAGCAATGGTTCTTTACAGGAGCTGCAGGTCCAAGCTACAGGGTTCATTTTAGTCAGTCTTAAAATCCTTACTGGAGATGTTAGCACACTGAGCATGGTACCACTGCTTACAGGTTCCATTACAAAGGATTCCTTTGTGTTTAACGCCTATGGTACAGACTCCACATGGGTATTTTGACATGTTTTTTTTTTGTGCGATCAGTATTTTTTATTAATATTAATAAAAATTTACTGCTGCTGTTTATCAGTATTTACTACATATGCATAAAATTGTATATGTAAGAAACTACCTCTGATGTTGTTTTATATTTACAAAAAAGAGAAACTATAAAATAGTTGGCTGTGAATCAGAGTTGAGTTGAGGTAGTAAGTCAGCATTTAGGTCTCACAAGAGGGCACAGTCAGCAGTTTGATTTGTTGTGGTACTGTGAACTGTTGACACAATGACAGCTGTGAATGATGTGGCTTACTGGCTAATTGCATCATTTTATGTTTCCATATGTTGTGATTTTCCTTGTGTTTTCTTAATTGAGAGTGATTAAAAGCAATTCTTTAAAATTTTAAGATAGTCTTAACACTGCTCTCAAAAGTTTGTTATTTGTTTAAGTGGACTTAGATCTGACAAAAAGAAAATCAATGAAATGTTATTGTCCTTGCAGTGGAAGTCACAGTGTATGATTATTGTCCATAATTCTTGTTTAAATTTAGTATTATCCTTTTGTTTATCTTCTTGGTGTAGACTTACAGTTTAGGTGGTGTTTGATGTGCAGCTAAGTAGGTATTTCATTGTTTTTCCCACTTAAACTTCACTAAAATTGGGGAGCACTTTCACACTAGTTGATAGGTGTCCGCCATCTTGAATTGACTCCATGCGCTCTGGTCAACGACCTGACCTTGGCTTACGTCAAGGGTATTTGGCAGGTGAAAGTATGACTCATCTGTTATCGTTCGATTCATAGGAAACAAGGATTCGTTGAAACAAGGAAAGTCCTACTGACATATTTATGATAACCTAACTTAACACAACTGCCGCAGCGCGCTGTATAAGGGTGGCGATCGAGTGAAGTCGGTAGCGGCGTTGGCGACTCGTTCAGCTCAATCCTCGCCAACATCGCTGTCTTCTGGGAAGTAGAAAACAAAGACCGTTCATCATAATTATGTTCAATTTGGCCAGTAATTATGTCCAATTTGGACAGTAAGTAAATTAAAGTATGTTCTTTCCAATTATGAAGTCATTTTTGGTACTCAGTAAAAAAATCTCTCAAAAAATAGTCGCCTCCGTATAATGCAGAGACCACGACCAAGCGCCAGTTGGGCGTTAGTTTTAGTTGTTACTAGAAATGGGTCAAATTTCGGTTTCTGTTTTCCTCGTTTTCAGCAAGCTATTGGCATAACAAACCCATTCTATCTCGCTCACATAGTTTATCGCAACATTCCGTCCGAAATAGAGTTAGCAGAAGGTGGCAGCGAGGCTAGGTTCAAACACCTTGTTACAAAGTGGTTGCTGGACATTGGCCCCGATACAGCGGAGCGGCTTGTTCAGTCGGTCTATAGATAACACTACAAACTCTCAACCCTAATTAATTACGTAACTTTTTTATTTATTTAAATTAATTACTCTCAACTTTACTCCAGGTTTTTTTTGTCATCCGATTATAAGTACTAGTAAACCCGATGCTCGAAATCGAGCAAGTGTTATGAATTGATTTCAGAATAAAAATAACTATGGCACAGTATTCTAGTACTATTTAAGTCATTATATGCTTGAACTTCCTATACTGGGATTTTTTACAAAAGCTTTTTTCTCTAAGGAGATGTCCGTGTTTTTTAGTGTTTTCTACGAATATTATAAGCTCCTCAAAGGTGTTGGCTCGACCTGCCGCCACATGTATAAATACATGAGAAAGTACTGGGTAGGGGAGGTAATTTCCAACTTTTGCAATGGATTGACCCTGAGCTATACCTAGTCATAGCGAGTGCTGAAATTACTGGAAACTTGGTTCTTTATATTACAGAACATCTCTAAACACAAACAAAATTGTTAAAATTATATTATTTACATGTTAACATCATTCATGGTTAGCATTTCATAGTTGAACTAAATTAAAAGTCATTTACGTTTTCATGTAATTTTACTTTAGGTAATTGCTCACATAAACTTCACATTAACATTCACCACAAACTCCAATCGAATTGTATATTCAACCAAGTTCATCAAGATTAATTTGTCATACATGAATCAATTATTTGTTGAAATAATCACCCAATGCACAATATGAAAAAAATGAACCAAAAAAATAGTTATTTTAAAATCAACTACAAATTTGTTTAGACAACACTTAAATGGGTTGTTACAAATAGGTAAGAAAGAATTAAATTATGTTTTGTAAAAAATAAAGTTAGGCTAGTTGGTTTTGTGGGTTTTACGTTGTTTTTATAAAACTTTCTGAAATTCAGTATATGTGACTAACCCGTAAGTAGCGTATAATCCGTCTTAATCTCAAACCGAACTAAAATGGTTCAATAAATCTACTCATAATGAACGTTAAGTCTGCTTCTTTCTCTTTTATTTTCTTTTAGCATTTTTCTTTGGAATATAAACATAATATGTGAATATTAAGACCTTTACACATGTGATTCAAATGCTTTTAAAACTGAATTCTGACCTTAAGTATGTAATAGGATAATAGTTTTTTTATTTACATTTTCCGTCAACTGAAATACCTCCAGCTCTACATGCAATGGTTTCAACTCCATTAACAACATAATATGGCTTTGCTGAAGAACTTTGTCTGCTCCAATCAGCTGCTTCATTTGAAATTTATATTCCCATGTTAATTCTTATGGACAAATATGAAACTTTAAGGGCGTCTAGGGTTCTTCCCTTTAGTCTACCCTTTTTTTAATTTTATTTCCTGCAAAACTTCACACCAAGCTCTTTCAAATGACACCTAAATTATTAAAATCGGCCCAGAACTTTAGGAGTAATGATCACAAAAAAACCCTAGCCTATTAAATAAGTATATAGATATAGATATATAGATTTATCACAAATAAATAAAAATCAGGCATCTTCTTTTTAATAATTTATGTTTTTTTACTTGTATTGATGTGTGATGTACACGGCTCATTCCCACACTCGAGCAATTTGCTTATGTGGGAATTATTATTTCACACAATGTTTTATGCAATTGTAAATATTTTCTGGAAATAAATTTAATTTTGAATTTGAACAGTTGATACATTTGTTTTGATTTAAAATTATTATCCAGTGAAGCGGGAAACCATCAGCTCGTATGAAGCCAAACTTCAAATGAGATCCTGCATCTTTCTGTGATGAAATAAATATTCTTGATCGAAATGACATAACAATTTTTGGGCGGGGCGAATATATTATTTGTAATTGTTTGGCAACACCCACCTTATAAACAACTTGACAAGGATCAGCACATCATTAACCCCTTATCTGCTGTGCACAAGTCAGCTCGTGGTATTATTCTGAAACCCGCGACAGCTGTGCACGAGATATCTTATGCAACACTCTCGCTTCGTCAACTGTGACGCCCGAGTTTACTCGGGTTTGATTAATTAATTCTCAGCTGATTTATTTCGTTATTTGTTGGTACAACTGTTCTGCTAGGTTTTTTTCATTCTACGACTGTATAGTTGACCCTGACGAGTTGCAGACCGTTTGGTGCTGCACTCTAGTAGATTTTTCTGGAACTACGTCCACGCCACGAGTTCTGCAGTATCGCGTTCGTCGCGTTGAAATGAAAACCCCGCAATGTGGTGTTGATCGTGTAATTAAACTGCGCACTGCACGTAAAAAACCGGGGGGAGGGGGTTAAGGGGTTAAATTTAGGTGATTGTTGCCCAAGAAATTCAAATAATGAAATAAGTATTACGAAGTATTTTAAGTAAAATAGTTCAAAGTAGTGTTAAGTAATAATAATAATACGTTTATTTATCCATTATCACCAAATACAATACATACAGTCTTTATATACATATTCTAAGAGTACAAATAGTTGAAAGAAAAAAGATAAATTCTTTCTGTATGATGAATAAATATAGGGCCTCCTAGGCAGTGCCAGTTTTGAGGCTTCCTTCACTTAAAGTAATTATTTGAATGGCTACAAAGGTCGGTTAATTAAAACATAATTGTAATATACATGAATTAACACAAGAATAATATAGCTTTCTGCAAATAGACTACAAGTATCTCATAATGTTTTGTTTTTAGGTAAAAACCGGGCAATGATTATCTGTAAGGTATTAGTTGGCAAGTCTACTACATGTGGCAGTTCATCTAGTTACATGTTACCCAATGGAATTGATACAGGGACTGCATATAATGGTAAAGTATTTGTTAAATTTGGGGACAATGAATTCCTCCCAATTTTCGTTGCATTTTATGAATATGATAAATGAAAATATACTACATAAGTAAGGATCAATTATGGATCAACTGTGTCTGTTATACCAGTGAAGGTTAAAACTGTGATGCATCTGTCTTTGACACTTTCTGTAAATACGGTTCTGTCCAGTAAAACTTGGACTATCCTGACTTTAATTATTCCAATTTAAATTTATGTTTTTCAAATCTATGATTATGTTTGTCTTGATTTTATTAACTAATATTGAATTACTTTCAAATGTTTGAAATATAACAGGTTTTTAACCATCTTAAAATTTAGAATTTTTCCTAACAGTCGACTCTTGATAATCCGTCACTCACAGGAGCGGGGGGGGTGTTGAATCAGGCCTACAGAAAATAATAAAAAGGTTACCTCTATGTTGAGATGTTTATTATATACTCTTAAACGATTAGGGTCTCAAATTAATCAATTCAGGCATTAATTTTGTAAAAAATTTACCGAATACAAAACTTGGGCCAGTTGGTTAAAAATAATAATAATAATATATAATATTATTAATATTATATATATCTCAAGTAAAGTTCAAATAGGCCTTAATAAACAAAGTATAACCAATATTCTACTCTAAATGAGATCAGGCCTAACTCTATGTATTTGCAGCCAACATTGCTTATGCCCAAATACACGCTGGGATAGGGCGAGACCAGAGAGGTCCACTGTGTGGTTAGCGTGTCTCTTCCTACTGTATTTCGCTGTCGCTAGATTCGCCCTGTCCCGGCAAGTGTGCACATTAGCAGAATGTACTCACTGCTGATCAGATGAAATAAGAACCATGAAACTATGACTTGAAAGAAGAACAAAAATCTAAATTCATTACTGTTCATATGACAGCTAATGGCCCATTTATCGCGTCAGATTACCAAGTGTGTGTCGGACTGACTAATGTTGAGGGTCAACTGTAATTTTAGACTAATCCACGGTATGATTAGGGAAAAGATAATTTGTTGTAAAGAGTACTACATGTTTTCTGCCAAACCCTCGAACTCATAGGGAACACCTTGGTTTCTCCCTCACAACTTAAGTTTTTTATTTAAATTGTATTAAGGAACTTAGAGTATAACATAAATGGTGTTTATTAACATTTTTATTGCATTTTTTATATTTAATAGGTAGAAATTTATTCAATATGACAATATAACGTTTACAGAATTGTATTTACCTACCCTTTTTAGTTATCTTACCCATGTTTTACCTTTAACTTGGCAGTCTGAGTTACAAAACTACCTTTGTGGTTAAAATGTATTCATATAACAATTTCAAGTGTCAACAATACTCACCATTTCAAAGAATTACCACTTTTACTTTACTTTTTTTAAGTCTTCATCTTCAATACTATTCCCTTATTTAAGAAATTTGTTATATCTTCTGAAACTAATACAAAGTTTTAGGGAATATAATAGTATCTATTTTAGGCCAATGATATATTGTACTTAAAGTTTTTTTTTAATTTTGACAACATCTGTGTAAAGGTTATACGAAAGACATTGACATTTTAATTATTTAGTCTAAATGTACTTCACCTTAAAAAACTACATATATTTATTGTTGTTATTTTATGTTAAAATTGTAAAATAAAAATGACTTAAAAACTGTTTATACTCTTCTACTTTTCTTATTGACCTACACACTTCTATGATATCTTTGGCTGCTGAGGGCTGATAATATCAACCCATAAGTATAATAAATCATTAAATTTATTCATCACTGTAATTGAGTTGATAACTTTATTATGATCTAGTGAGCCGGTCCCTCTACCACACACCCAGCATAGAGTTCTATGAAGCCCGCTAAGTTCAAAATCAAACATTTTTCTTGGGTGCGGAGTTTCTGGGTAGCTAAGGACCTTTGATTTCCTGTCATTTTGGGAGCGGATTTCATTAAGCATACTGGCCTGATTTCAGACTTAGGTAGAGGCCAGTGTTTCTTCCAATTCGCGAGACAGGTGTTAATTCCTTTTGCCGATGAAATTAACGGTGGTGCCGCTGTGGTGGAGCCTGAGTCACCCAGCGAGAAGAAGATTGATCCTCTGGGGCATCTGACTCCTGGTGAGGCGGAAGCGATTAGAATCCTGTGTTATCGTTTCCCAGAAGTGCTGACGCCGAAACTGGGGGACACCAACCTTTTAGAGTGTGACATTCGCCTGACTGACACCCGTCCTGTACGTTCTCACCCATACAAGTTAGCCCCACCCAAGATGGAAATCCTTCGTACCATCATTGATGAACTTCTGAAAAATGGGGTTATTGAGCCTTCCCGCTCAAGTTACGCAAGTCCAGCATTTCTCGTCCCTAGCCCAATGGCAAGTCTCGGATGGTCCTAGACTATCGCAAGTTGAATGCACAAATTGAAATTGACTCCGTGCCTCTCCCCGATTTGCATTCGGCATTCGATTGGTTCAGTAAGGCCAAGTATTTTTCTGTCTTCGATTTAAACCAGGCTTATCACCAGGTTGTTGTTTGAAACCTGAGTCTCGACTTCTCACTGCTTTCTGCGTTCCGTGGAACTTATATCAATTCACACGAGTTTCGATGGGTCTAGCTGTGGGGGCCCAGACTCTCACCAGACTCCTGGATTCCATTTTTCACGACATCAAATTCAAGTTTGTGTTCAATTACCTCGACAATCTTCTGGTGTACAGTGAGAGTTTCGAAGACTATTTGGCTCATCTGGAGGAAGTCATGAGTAGATTGCGTAGGGCTGGCCTTACCGTAAATCCCGACAAAGTTAGTTTTGCCCAGGCTGAAATTTCTTTTCCTGGCCATCTTGTTTATTATCGAGGCGTCTGCATTGATCCGGCAAGGACCCAGGCCATCAGGGATTTTCCTCCTCCCAAGGATGCCAAGGGAATTGCCAGATTCATTGGCATGGTAGGTTTCTACCGGCGCTTCATACCCAACGTGACTGAGTTGGCAGCCCATCTCAATGAACTTCGCAAGAAGGGAGCCAAGTTTGTGTGGCGTAAAGCACAGCAGACGTCCTTCGAGTTACTGAAGGAGGCCATCATGCAGCCTCCAGTGCGTGCTATGCCGCACTGGAAAGAGTTTAGAAAGAGTTTTTGCTGGAAACCAACAACCAAGCACTTTTGTGGCTCCTCGCGTATCCCCGCCAGCTTGGGAAAATCGGTCGTTGGGTTGTCCAAATATAGTCTCTTAAGTTTCAAGTCCAACATGTCCGAGGCACACAAAATGTCATTGCCGACACTTTATCTAGGATTTATCACTCACCCGACGACAGGGCCGCGACAAGGGATTTTTCTGGGACATGCGAGAGCCTACATTGGCGCCCTTTCACTAGATTTATGTATCAGTTACCCATCGTCCCTCAGGGTGGATAAAGCTATCATTTGCAAAATTCAAAAGAATATTTTGAAGTTACTGTGTTGAATTTTATTCATCACATATATAAAGGTTTTTTATTGATGGATACGGTTTTGTATTGCTGGATATATTAAGTCAAATTAAATTATCTAAGTAAGAACAGGCACACCGCTAATCGGGCGATTCTTGCTTCAACTTAAAAAAATTAACATTAGAGCCCAGTCAAATTAGACCAATCTAAGAAGCAATCTACTAAACGGCTAAAAAATATCACAGTTGTTCGTTGCTCAAAAAAAACCCATTTAAACCACTTGCAAAAATTCCCTGAGGACGAGGTTGAGTTTGAGTTTCTAGATGTTTTCAGTTCCCCAGGTCTTGGTTTTGAATCTTAAAATTTATTTTGCAAACCAAATTGCAAATTTAATTTAATTTTAAAGGTATTGCTAAAATGAAACTGTGGTGAAAACGGAACTCTTTTACTTCACTCATTCATTTCAAATTGACATTTATTTTGTTCATTATTGCAGCTATAATTCATATATCCAAATATTTACATTTTGAAAACAACGATTACTCCACGGACGTGGGTAAACGGCCACCAAATTAAATTGTTTGCGAGTTTTAAACACTTTTAAAGACGCCACAGGTGTCAGTATGCCCCATCAAAAAAAAGCATTTTGCTCTTTGAATAGTTTGAAACTCCACCGGCACCGGCAAACGCCTCCTATACTCATATTACGCACCTTGATTAATTTCAAAAGGGCTCCAGGCGCCAGGGCTGGCTAACACCTCCAAAATGGCGACAAATCGATCATGTTATAGCGCGTTGAACAATTTGTAAATGCTCCCAATCAAACCCGCCAAATTACATGATTTACACTTTGGCCCGCATTACACTATCAAATATTTTATAAAAGATTCTTTTATAAAAGATTTATTTGCCCAATCAGAATTAAAGATTTTGTTTTGAAAATAAGCTGACTTGAATTTTGATTGGTCAAATCAAATCTTTTATGAAATATTTGATAGTGTAATGCGGCCCTTTGAACCATATAAAAATGCTCCACGAGCCCCGGTAGTTGGAGAACGCCACATAAATTACAATTTGGCAAGTTGAACAATTGATAGACTCACTGAAGTCGGCAAACACCACAAAACATTAATTGATTTAGCTCTTTAACAAATTGAAAATGCTCCACGGGCTCCGGAAAACGCCTCCAAGACGAATATTTTGCACGTTAAACAAAATTGTAAACTACTACCCGGGTGTCAACAAAATCCACCAAAGTACATGTTCAGCACTTTAAAGACTCCTCGGGCGCCGTGCCGCGCCGCTGCGGACTCAACACAGCGCCGGCCTCGGGGGCGCCCTCTCCCAGTTGGCGCCCCATGCGGCCGCATGTTTCGCATGGCCCTTGTCGCGGCCCTGCCCAACGATCATTCTTCTTACCCGGAGCAGGCAGGTTGTGCCATGCTCTTGGATTTTCCCCTTGCTTTTTCGGATTTCATTCCACACCAACTTAAAGATCCCGAGCTGGTTAAATCATTGGTGAGCTTCAAGATGGGGGAGCCAACCCCCTTATTTTCTATCCCAGGGTGCTCTTTGCTGCCGAGCTCGGCAGCGGGGCAAACCAAAGGTTGTGCTGCCTAGTCTTCTGATACCGATGGTCTTCGAGTATTTTCACTCTTCCCCTGTGGCTATTTAGGAATTCACAAGACCATCACCAGAATTAGGGAAGTGTTCATCTGGAAGGGTATGGACCGGGACATTGCTGTGCTGGTACGTTCTTGTCAAATGTGCTCGCTTAGCAAGCCCGCTCAGAATACTAAATTTGGGTTGTTGTCATCTGAGGTGGCGGAGAGACCTTTGGAGAAGGTTTCCATCGACTATGTTGGGCCTCTCCCACGTAGCAAGTCAGGAAATAAATTCCTGCTTGTTTGTGTGGATGCCTTCTCCAAGTTTTGTTGGCTTTTTCCCTTAAGGAATGCCACTGCACAGCTCACCGTGCAGGTACTTCGCACCCATCTTTGCCAACACTTCGGAATACCCGCCACCATTGTGTCCGATAACGGAACCCAATTTGTTTCCCATCTGTTCAAGAAGATAAGCTTTGGACACGGCATCTGCCATGTGACCACTTCGCCTTATTACCCACAGCCTTCTCACGCTGAAAGGTTCAACCGAAATCTTTGATCCGCTCTCATAGCTTTCCACGCTGATAAGCAGACCACCTGGGATCAGGAACTCCCCTGGCTCCAATTTGCTTTCAATACTGACCATCATGAGAGTCACAAGGCGGCCCCTTTCGAGCTTTTCTTAGGCTATCCGCCTATCAACCCTTTAGCGAATGTGTGGGGGAATTGGCGACCTTCTGCCACCTCCTGGCACATCTAATGTCAAGGCAACTTGGCAAGCGGCCAGGAGAAATTTGATCAGAGCTAGGGAATTGGTCCGGAGGAAGCATAATAGAGGTCGCATTCCTAATCCTTTCCAGGTGGGGGACTTGATGTTTTGCAAGGCTCATCCAGCCAGTTCGGCTGTGAACAAGGTAGCAGCCAAGTTATGTTACCGGTGGACTGATCCTCACCGCATCTTGAAGTTTCTTACACCTGTCACCGTTTGTCTGTGTGACCCGCAGGACGGAAAGATTGTGCGGAGGGCTCATATTTCACATTTTAAGCCTTTCTGTGGGATTCCTTAGTCACTCTTGTGTCTGAGTGGGAAGTGAGCTGGGTCAGAGAGACTGACCACCTCTTCTGCCCCCGTTCATTGCTGATGTTTTCCCCTCACTAAATTTTTCTTATCCGAGTGCTGGCCAGCACAAACTTCCAGTGGTGAGTTTTCCCTCTGGTTGGTAGACCCTTGGCAATCCCCTCTCAGACACTTTAGTCCAGGCTGATGATGTGATCTTCCGAGATGGGGAGAGGCTTTGCTCATTGCCCCATTTTGGAAAGGGAGTGTCCTCTTTTGGGGAGGGAGGTTGAGCTGTGACATTGACCCCCCAACACGAATGTCACTGCTCTAGTATAGTATGTGTTTGTCTTGTTGTTGTGGCTGTGGCGCTGCCGGTAATCTCTGTTGCAACTCTTGTGTATTCGAAGTTTTTACTATTTTTACTTACTTTTTACTATATTAAGAATAACAACATTTTATAAAGAGTGAACTTAGAAACCTTCTTTATTCTTTTAGTTTTTAATAAGTTATACAGTAGAGTCCCGCAAACCCGGACTTCGATAACCCGGAATTCTGGATAACTCGGAAAGCCTGCCAGAGCAATAAAGTGCATTGAGATTCATGGCCAGAGCACGGTGTGACACATTTAAAACAGTTTTAGTTCTTCTTTAAGTTTTTTTGTAACTAATATAGTTTTTATATTTTTTTAGTATGCAATAAATAAATGATTTCTTATAGAAATAACAGAAACTATTCTTATTTTTTCTTATTTTTACTCATTTCCCGATAACTCGGAATTTTCACAAACCCGGACACCTTTCGGTCCACATTAGTCCGGGTTTGTGGGACTCTACTGTAAAAGTAAATAAACAAAACCATATGTCTAATGACATTTTCACATTAGGAAGTCAATTAGCAATAATTCAACACTCCCCCTTAATGTGAAAATGGCTAAAGATAAGAACATCAAACAGACTCCATGATAGATCTATTCTTCACCAAAATGTCTTTGATTTTTCAAACTTTGGTTTGGTTAGCAGTTTGGTCAATATATCTGCTACTTGGTCTTCTGAACAGCGATAGTTGATATTAAACAGTCCTTGATGAAATTCTTCACTTACAAAATGATATCTGACATCTATGTGTTTGCTCTTCCTGTTCATTTGTCCTGACTTAATCAACTTGATCGCACTTTGATTGTCTACATGAAGTGTTATCTTGATTGGTTTGTGAGTCAATTCCGAGACTAAAGATTTCAAATACTTTATGTCTTTACAACATTCAGCAGCAGAAATGTATTCAGTCTCTGCTGTTGACAAGGCAATAATTGGTTGCTTTCTTGAACTCCAAATTACAGGTGCTCCTCCAAATATCAAGACACATCCACTTGTACTTTTTCTATCATTAACGTCTCCTGCATAATCTGAGTCACAGTAAGCTTCAATTGTATACTCATTCTCTTCATATGAGGAAGGAAAAAATTTCCCATTTGTTGAGTGCCTTGTAAATATCTTAACGTTCTTTTAACATTTAATTCATTTTTCTTTGTTGTTTTGTCAAGAAAACGGCTTTCATAATTTACCGCAAATGCCATGTCTGGACGTGTTTTGTTACTCAAGTAGAGTAAGCTTCCAATTGCTTCTCTGTAGGGGAAAACTGTTGAATCCCCATTTTCAACGTTTTTGTCTTCTGTCACAATTGGTGTTGGTACCTGCTTGCAGTCAGACATTTTAAAGTTAGCTAGTACTTGATTTGCATATTTTGCTTGTGAAACAAAAATTCCTTTGTCATTTTGGGTTATTTCCATTCCGAGGTAGCTTGTTGGTTTCTCATTTCTTGTCATTTCAAATTCCTCTCTGAGTTTAACCAATAGACTTCTCAATTTTTCTTGATCTTTTCCAAACATTATGCCATCATCAACATAAATGGCTAAGTACATATCATTTTCAGCATTTTTAAAGATACACTGATCATTTTTCAGTTGGATTAGCCCTTCTTGTCCCAGAAATGATGTGAGCCTTTTATTCCACTGAGAAGGGGCTTGTTTTAGTCCATATAAGGCCTTGTTCAGTCTGCATAATTTTCCTTTTTCCTTTTCGAATCCATCTGGTATTCTCATGTAGATTTCATTTTCTAGAGTTCCATAAAGAAATGCAGTTCTCACATCAAAGGTTTGAATATGAAAATTTTCTTGAGCGGCTATGGAAAATAGAACTCTTAATGAAGCACTATCAACGACAGGACTAAAAGTATCTTTGAAATCCAGGTTTTCTTTCTTCTGCTGGCAACCTCTGACAACTAGTCGAGCTTTGTACGTCCCATTTTCTTTTATTCTAAATACCCATCTGCTAGTTAATATTTCTTTTCCTGATGCTTCTTCTTCATCAACTATTTCCTAAGTTTTATTCTTTTTTAAAGATTCTTTTTCTTTATCAATGGCCTCTTTCCATTTTTCTTTGACATTACTTTTTATACATTCGTTAAAGGTCATCAAGACTTCACCATCTTCATAAGTTCAGGATACTTAATGCTCTCCCTTGGTCTTAAGTTGTAATGATGTCCTTCTTCTTGTAGTTGGTTTTCCACTGGATCAGCTTCATTACTGTCACTTTCATTTTCTCTTGCACCTGTCTGGTCTTCAATTCTGTTTTCTTGCATATCTTCCTCTTGCAATTCTGATTCTACATCTTCCTCTTCTTCATTCAAATTTACTCTCTCTCTCAGATCAAAACACTTTTTAAGTGTTGATTCTGAATCCTTTTTAAAAACTACATCCCTTGAAACAAATATTTTTCTTTTTACTGGATCCCACAACCTATATCCGTTCAGTGTGTATCCAACGAAAACTGCCTCTTTACTTCGACTGTCTAACTTCTTTAGAAGTCCTAAAACTTTACAATATGCTAAAGAACCAAATACTTGAAGTTTAGATAAATCAGGCTGCTTACCATACCATTTTTCAGCTGGTGTCGTATCTACAGCAAGAGTAGGACTCCTATTGAGTAAATAAGCTGAGGTTAGAACTGCTTCTCCCCACATATTTTTAGGTAACCCCGAGTCAAACATTAGTGCTCTTGCTTTTCCCAGTAGTGTCTTATTCATTCGTTCAGCCTTACCATTGAGCTGAGGCGAATATGGCACTGTATAGTCAATTACAATGCCCCTTGATTTGCACCATTTTCTTAAATCAGAAGCAACGAACTCACCTCCGTTATCACATCTTATTTTAGATGTTTTCAAATTAAAATGAGCTTCTGCCTCATTGACGTACTCTTTTAAATAAGAGAACGCTTCATCTTTATTTCTTAGCAAATAAACCTTACAAAAATGACTAAAATCATCAAGGCATGTTAAGAAGTACCTTTTGCCATCATAAGTCGGAGTTTCTAAAGGACCACAAATATCAGAATGAATAATTTGCAAAAAATTTGAAGCTCTTTGACGTTCTGAGTTAAAAGGGAATCTTACTTGTTTAGCTTTAAGACATATGTCACAGAATGTTTCTTCACACATTTTCGTGTTAAAATTAATTTTAATCCCTGATGCCATTTTGATAGTTTGTTTAGACTTGGAAAACTTATATGCCCTAATTTTCTATGCCATTCTATAATTTCTGACTTATTTTGGTTTTCTGTTTGTTTTATACCTGCATTACTTTTACTGATCTCATTCTGATTGTTCATAGTACACACAGCGGCTGCTTCTTTAAAATGTTCACCAGTCAAATTTACCTCGTACAAACCATTTCTGTTTTTGTTACCTTCGATAACTACAGTTTCATCTTTTAGTACATGAACCTTATCTTTAGTAAACAAAACTTTACCACCATTTTCAGTTATGGCATTGACAGACATTAAGTTTTTACTCAAATCGGGTACATACGAAACATTTTGTAAAATACACTCTTCTGAATTTACTGAACCTATAGCTGAGGATTGCATAGTTTGGTTCTTTTTAGCAACAGATATATTTTGCTTATACATTTTTACATCTTCAAGAAGTGATATATCATTTGTCATGTGATTAGGAGTGCACCCACTGTCTACAATAAAGGTTTTAGAAATATTATTACACTGATTTGTTACCATTTGGTTTTCATCATCACTATTTGATGAATGAGTTTGTGCTGTAAAAGCTACCTTATTTCTAGGTTTTGAAACAAAAGAGTTTTTATTACGAAAATAACAATCTTTTTTAGTATGATTCATTTTCTTACAGATAGTACAAGATTTTACATTTGACTTAAACTTTAAAAAACAGTCATTTTCAGAGTGATTTGACTTTTTACAGATAGTACAAAATTGTTTGGTTTTCAAATTTGGACAATTACTGCGAATATGTCCGGTTTCATTGCAAGAATAACATTTTACTTGCTTACCTTTAGATTGTGCTTTAACCTTAAAAGCAACAAGTTCACCTGAGTCATTGGCTTTCTTAGATTCTTCATGCATAAGTCTAGCCTTGAGGCTTTCTGACAAAATGATTGAATCCCAAGCGCTCGAAAAATGTTTGTAATTTTCCGGTAGAATAGTCAAAATCTTCGTTATTAACATAGTATCATCAACCTTTTGATCTAGACGATTCAACTTGAATGCAACATTCTGAATGTGGACTACATTGCTCATCATATCCTTGGTCATGTCAAATTGATAGTTGTAAAATTCTTGTAGAAGTAAACATTTTTGTTGTGAGGTGTCTCTTTGAAAAACTTTCTGAAGTGTTTCATACATTTCTTTAGCAGTAGTACATGATAAAATATGTAGTTTTACTGAATGGTCTATTGTCATAAGTATTATATGTTGTGCCTTTGCATCCTTGGCTTTCCATTTCTTTATCTTTTCTTGATCATCTCCTTGATCTTTCAGTGTTTCCGATCCATCAACAGTATCCATAAGGTCTTTTGCTTTGAATAATATTTTAACTTCAAATTCCCACATTGTGAAAGAATCAACATCTCTAAGTTTCTGTATGTTGTATTCATTTTCTTTACTTGTCATTTTTTTTTATTTTACTGTAAATATTACTTCAAAATATTATGTTTTACTTTATTTTACTTTTGTTTTGCCCATAACCTATTCAAAGTTTTACTATTTTTACTTACTTTTTACTATATTAAGAATAACAACATTTTATAAAGAGTGAACTTAGAAACCTTCTTTATTCTTTTAGTTTTTAATAAATTATAAAAGTAAATAAACAAAACCATATGTCTAATGACATTTTCACATTAGGCAGTCAATTAGCAATAATTCAACATTGTGAACCCCAGTTTTGTTGACACTCGAAGTGGACGGCAAAATTGTCAAAAGGTCCGAGGCACTGTTGCAGCAAAAAGTGTGAAATAACAATAATAAATATAAATATGTATGAAGATTAATGGCACAAATAGAGGATCATAAATAAGTAATAAATATATATATAAAAAAAATAAATAAATAAATACGGGCACGTATTTCACAGTCAGTTGGTGATGGCATCACGGGTTATCACAGTCGGCTTAGTTCATGGTGGTGGTGGTGACCCAGCGGAAGCCCCCATATCTTCCTCACTGGATGATGAGATGAAGAGGAAGGGGGGGTGAAGAGCAGGTGGTGGTGTCATACCCCCAGATGGTAGACGCCCGCAGCTGGGCAGGTCGATGGCCAGCGGGACACCATGGTGCGTCTGCACCGGGACCCCTTTCGACGATCACGGCAGGATTAACAAAGCATAATTTGTAACTATTTATTTGCTCACACACACTCGAAGTGGATGGCAAAATTGTCATAAGGTCCGAGGCACTGTTGCATCAAAAAGTGTGTTTATTTGCTCCTGCATTTAAACCATGTCTTTCCATCCGACCAAAGTTAATATTGTGAGCAAATAAACACACTTTTTGCTGCAACAGTACCTCGAACCTTATGACAAATGTTGCCGTCCACTTCGAGTGTCAACGAAACTGGGGTTCACAAGAGTTGCAACGGAGATTACCGGCAGCGCCACAGCCACAACAAGACAAACACATACTATACTAGAGCAGTGACATTCGTGTTGGGGGGTCAATGTCACGGCTCACTAGTTATATATATTTTTTGCACATATCACCATTGGCTCAGGCCACATAGAATCAATAAATGTTTGTTACATGCAGCACCAGTGTGTCATTGGCCAAGTCTTCCCACTCAGGAATGAATTTAATGGGCAGTCCACTTAAAAAAGGTGTAATTTTTTTGCATGTCAATATGTTTACCATTTAGCATTTTAGCGAATTTCCCCTGTAGGGAAGTAGCTATTACCATAGGCGGCGGTACGGTGAGAGTAAATCATAGGCCATATTATTTTTTCATTTTGAGGTCCCTAGACCCCAAAAACACCGTTCGTTCATTTATATAAAAATGTATATACGAGGTACAGTCAAAAAGTTCCCGGAATGAATTTTTGTAGACATTTAGCGCGATCGCCAAAAGGAAATTCGACTTGCATTAGTTGGTACGACTCCTGGGGAGGGCATATCGGTAGTGGGGGTATAGCTAACTTTCCGTAGTGCAGCACTGGAAAGCCCTTTTCGTGTTCCTGCAAGTCTACATTGTCGAATTTTGAAAAATGGTATTTCATAACCAGCGTGCGAACATTAAGTTCTGTATTTAACTTAAAAATCACATAGTGAGACTCTTGAGTTGTTAATTCAAGCTAATGTAGAAGAGGCGATGAAGAAAAGTCAAGTTTATGAGTGTCACAAACGGTTCCGTGTAGTCCGTGAAAGCATTGAGGATGACCCTCGTAGTGGACGACCTTCAAACATCAGTTAATGACGAAAACATTGAGCGAGTACGACAAGCTGTGCATGAAACTCGGAAATTAACGATCAATGAAATTGCATTTCAGGTAAATTTATCACATGAAAGTGTTCCTTCATGATCATTTGAACATGCATCGAATTTGTTCACTTAACAAACAAATCCGACATTTTGGACATGCAGGTACAGGAAAAGCGCTTTCCAATGCTGCTCTACGGCAAGTCAGCTATACCCACATTACCGATATGCCCTCCCCAGGAGTCGTACCAACCACTGCAAGGCGAATTTCCCGCTGGCGGTCGCGCTAAAAGTATACAACAATTCATTCCGGGAACTTTTTGACTGTACCTCGTATATGTGTGTGTGAGTGTGTGTGTGTGCAGGCGCATAACCCAGGGGGGGCTCAGGGGGCTCAAGCCCCCCCCCAAACTTATGAAAAATTGCAAAAAAATTGTAAAGAAGTGTTTTTTTTTATGATGGGACTGGAAAATTTCTCGGGCATGTGGCATTTTTGGGATACTGCTCGGACATTGCGCACCCGTCAAATATCTCCAAGGCCTCATATACAATACGAATGGCAGGCGTTGAGCGGCAACGTTTGGTTTTCCGGTAACATTTATTTGTCGACTGGTAATTTTGGTGGCAGTGGCTACGTCCGTCCCATGCAGCGAGCGGAATTCTGTAGAGGCGTGGAATTTAATGAGAGGTTTAGTGAGAGAAAAATATAATTTATTTATTAACTCACAAAATTTAAAGAAGCAATTTTATAAACATCAAAAACAATAAATATGAAAACATATTTAAATCACATCATATGTTTTCATAAACATACCTTAGAAAATAAGAGGGGAAAACTAAATATACATTCAGTATCTCAACACCCCTCCATTAATTATTGTTCAGTTCTTTAATTGTTCAGTTCTTTAAACCAAACTGATTTACACGATTTTCATGTTTTACTCTTGGTAAAGCTTTTGTTAGAACGTGAGCCGGTATATATTCGGTTTCACTGTCATCATGTTGGTTTGTTGCGTAGCTCACAAAGTCTGTCATTACTTTTGGCTTCTTTTGGCGCAGTGATCTTCGTAAGGGTCGCTCTTCTTCTTGAGCTGCATTTGCGCTTTCTTGTCCTTCCTCTTGTTCTTCGTTTCCAGTAACGTGGCATTCCATTTAATGGCTTTCTTTTTCAATTGCTTCATTTTCTGAAAGAATCTGGATAGTATTTTTTTTTAATAAATTGTAGGTTTAAGTTACCTTAACGTCATCCAGTTCTGAGTGGGTCGTATTTATTGCGACCTAGGTTTCAATGCGATTGCATTATCTTCAGGCATACAAAGTTGTTCAGTCCATTAGACGTCGTAGAAAAAGATAAAAACTTGCACAAGTAGTTTTGACACATTTAACATAAAACACAAACACGGACATTGAGAATAAAAACCGATCGGTAACATTTAGACAGACGCACACGCAACTTGATGTCACCGGCAGCGGCGAGTGAGATCCTGCCATCAACTGACTTGCTCCCTGGGAGGTCGACCTGACCTTTGTCCTCTATTGTACTACACAGCTGTTTCCCGGTGCCTAGATAGTGTCAGTGGCGGCTTCATTTGACTTTCTATTAATTTATTAAAAATCAGGTTGGAAATGAGGTGGATCTGATCGTTCAATAAATTAGTGGCGTCTGTTTCAGCTGCTTTATATATGTGGTACTCTTCAATTGTATCCAATAAAAATCCTTATTTGCAGCAATTAAGTATTGTGACATTTTCCTCTGCCTTACCCATTCTGTGTTCGCTGTCAACCAGGTGTAGGGCGTAAGTAGATTTTTGCTGGATAACTCTATGATTAGGTTTATGTTCTTTGACCCTAATAGCAAAGGAACGGCCTACATAGTACTTGTTACATTCGCCACATTTCAACTTGTAAACACCCGTTTTATTTAATTTATTATTATCAGAGGCTGGTTTTTTATTGCATAACATTTGTTCTATTTTATTTAAAGTTTTGGACGTGTAGTGTTTTGGCCAAAAATACTAGTGTCCTATATATAGGACGTCACTTTTTTTATTTTACTGGCTTTCAATTCTTTCCAAATGCCAAAATGTTGCTGTCTGCTTACAAGCTATGAAATTCCCTACAGACTAGTAGTTATTATTTTCATTTGGTTTATTTAGTTTTTTATTTGTTTGATTTTTTTAATTTATTTTCTTAAATTTTATTTTTTTATTTTAATTTTTTTATTTTATTTATTAGTTTTTAGCGAATTTCTCCTATAGGGAAGAAGCTGTTACCGTAGTACTCACGGTAAGACCTAAGCCCGAGACCATGATAACTTTTTGTTTTGGTGCCCCCAGAAGCAAAAAACACCATTTGTTCATTTTCATACATACAGGGTGTTTCAGAACTCCCTACCAATATTTTAGGGCATTGTTCCTGGGTAAGGAACATATCTAAATATCATATTTAAGTTGTCCCGGAAGTCCTTAGTTACTCACACAGCCGCCATTTTTTTTTTCACTTATTAATTAATTTCTAAAAATCGGTTAAACATTCACAATTGAAACTTTGCACAAACATTTATGTCAACTAGGCAAAGCTACAAAAAAATTATGAACATTTTTCAAATTCATAAAACAAAATGGTGGCCATATTAAATTTTGTTTCCTAAATAACTAAAAAACCATTAATTTAAAAAAAATTTACAAGAATAATGTTTTTTAGCTAATTTAATTACAAATCGATTGACACCTTATTTTTAACATAGGACGAATATTAACTGAGATATGGCAGCTTTAGTGATACGTGACCGCTGGAGGTTAGTTGCAGTGCATGCTGAGGCATGCGGCTAAAGTCTGCCATAACAATGCAACAGTCTCCTTCCGCTTTGCATGTTATTTGTAAGCGATTTTAGATTATTTCAAACAATAATAAAATATTACATAACCTCAAAAGTATCCTTTTTATCAATTACCTATCATTATGATGGCTTAAAAATTTCACTCCTTTTTACTATCTTTAAAATTCTCCCAAAACACCTAAACTTTTTATATCAGCTGTGGTGAAAGTCAACGTACTTTTAACAAACTAATCAGTGGCGGTTCGTGCATAGGAGCACATGAGCACGTTAACCCCCTATGAAAAACCACAAATAATGTTATTTATTAAAATACTTCTATATAAACGCAGAATATCCCAAAAAATTAAAAATAACAGTAATACGCAACAGCGAAGAGCGCACGTCTCACCAAACGTTGTCATTAGAGCCAGTGAGGCGAGACTGAGTTTGGAGCACAGCTCCGCGGCTACTATAGGCGAAGGGTGAGTCCATTTGTGGCAGCGGCGGGGGAGGAACCATGATTGCATGGTGCCTTATGGAGCTTCCCTCGGAGCTGCTTTCTATTGTGGCAATGTGCGTTTTAACGAGGCTTGAAACTTGTTGTTTTTTGGCTCGGATGATGTTAGAGTTTATTAATATAATATTGTGTGTTTTAATGTTGTTTGTAGTGATAAATATGTATATTTTAGTGATTTAGTTCGGTGTTTTTTTATGATATACTCTGATTATTAAAAGAAAACAATTGGCGTAGCGGCCGCGCGATAGTTGACCCTCTGCAAAAATATTTATTACGCTCCTGACTAATGGTAATGGCATTTTTAATTTATTGCAAATGTATTGTTATTCGTGTCAAAACATAACTGGCTATGTAAAATTATATTTTTTTGGGCAGGAATTAATTACAAATTGTTTAAAGACTTACGTTATACTATTTACACGAATAAAATTTACTAAAAGCGTGTACAATTATTTAAAACTTGCTGCAAAACTTGTATTGTACTTTTTAAACGAATAAAATTTACTACAACTTGTAACAAAATATTTTAGTTCAACAGTATGTAATAGAAGGAGTCAGTTCTGCATGGTCGCGGCCGCGTTTTCTTTCGGTAATCAAGACATAGTCGTAATTCATCGTAGGTTAATGATTTTTATTTTCAAGGATTAATCAAGAAGAAAATTAATCAATGATGGAGGATAATAATTGTAGGCCTCAGTTCACAGTTAGTTATTTAAATAACATTCGGTTTTCCGATTTATGGTTATAATATTAATTATCTCAGTATATTTCAGGATTACAGATTAATAATAAAATTGGTTTTAGTCATTTATTAATGTTCAACATTAACTGTGTAAGCCTTATTTATATGTTTACTCTGAATAATTCTCTTTTAAAATAAAATTATGGTTATTTTTATCTGCAAGATTAAAAATGAAAATTACAGTCAATAAAAATAGTGAAGAATTATGTTTAATTTTGGGTTAGTATCATACTAAAGTGTAATAGTAGCACAATACAATTCATAATCGTCAAAGGAAGGGGGGTGCCTTATTAAATTTAATACTTTAAGTATTACACTCGTATATAACAACAGGTATCTCAAGAAATGCAGGCGCTGCAGTCTTTTAAGCGTGTAACGTACTCAAATACCGATTATTTAATTTTAAGACAATAACTCCAGTATAATACATTGATATCATGTGTATATTTTTTAACTGCGAACCCCCAATACATAAACTCACGAGCCGCCACTGAAACTAATCAGCTGATTTTATTGTTCTTTTCAAATAAACAGTACATTTAAACAGCAAATAAAAGTGACTGTAAAAAGTTAGAGGAACTGACTACATTGAATAAATGATTACATTTCAAGCAACAATACAGGGTGTTTCACGATAACCCTGACAAACTTCAGATATGGTTCCTTGGGTCAAAATGAGAAAAAAATTACCAGTTACCAGTAAACATAGGTCCTAAACTCAATATTTTTCTATCTATTAGGGAAAATAGAATCTTTTAGGATTTCAGTGTACCTATTGAACTTTGACTCCTAGATTGAAAAGTTGACAAAATATTTTAATAAATCCTTCATAGGTAGATAGAATAATAAATTTGAAAGAGATTTCATAACTATTTTATGCAAAAAAGATGAGTGTGACTGAGAAAAGTTGTCTAAAAATCAAATGTTTCCTTAAAATTCCAGAACCAAAAAATATTTTTTGTTTTTGACAGCGCTTCATAGTGTATTCGTTCGAGTGTTTGGCTTACAACTTTACCAAAAATTTTAGAATTCAATGGAGAACAAAGAAATATCAATTTAAGTATGCTTTGTATGGGTATTATTTTTGTCAAAATCCAAAATTTTGTGAGGTATCAAAAAGTACTAAAATTTGGAGAAACTTAAAAAAATGTATACTTTGATTATTTTTTAACATATTTGAATCAAACTTGGAATTTGGCTTCAAATAGCTGAGAGGAAATGGTTTTATTAAAATATTTTGTCAACTTTTCAATTTAGGAGTCAAAATGTTTAATAGGTACACTGAAATCCGAAAAAATCCTATTTTCCTAAATAGATAGAAAACGATTGAGTTTAGGACCTAAGTTTACTGGACATTTTTTTCTCATTTTGACCCAAGGAACCCTATCCTGAAGTTTGTCAGGGTTATCGTGAAACACGCTGTATATATATATATATATATATATTCGCGCAAAAATGGTCCGATCTTAATGAAATTTGGCACAGACGTGTAAAGTAGTATTTATTCAGACGAGTTCGCAAATCACCCCATTCGGACCACCGGAAGGGGGGGTAAAGGGGGATAAACCCCCCCAAAAATGGGTTTTTTGAGTTTTTTCCAGAGAAAAATAAAAATAATCCAATTTTTGTTAGCACCATTGAATTCAGCTCAAAAAAACAAACAATTTAGTATTTTGAACCTCTACTCTATGTCTATTGGATACCGAGATATTGAAAGTGGTAAACACAAAAAAAATACTGTTGTTCCAATGTTATCCTTATGGGAAAATAGGAAAATTCTATATCTCGCTTATTCCTTAACATATCGCAATAAAACTTGGTATATGGCTTCTTCTAGTTCTGATCTACTAAATATTGAATTAAAACCATCCAGTTTTAACGTACTTGTTGCAGCAAACCTGCATACTCATTCCCCATGTTATTCTAATGGAGCTTACAAAAACATGTCAAATCTCGCTGTTGGATTGAAATATGCTATTTCGCATTTGAAATTCTCTGAGTATGCAGGTCTGCTACAAGGGGGGTATTTATTTTTTTTGTTCATTTAGTTTATTTTTCATTTTTAGCGAATTTCCCCTATAGGGAAGAAGCTGTTACCGTAGTACTCATGGGAAGACCTAAGCCCGAGACCATGATAACTTTTCGTTTTGGGGCCCCCAGAAGCAAAAACCACTATTCGTTCATTTTCATAAATATATATATATCTATATATATATATATCTATATATATATATATGTGTCTTTAAGCACGATAACTCGCGTAAAAATGGTCCAATCATAATGAAATTTGGCATGGATGTGTAAAGTAGTAATTATTCGGACGAGTTCGTAATCCAGCCCAATCGGACTACCGGAAGGGGGGGTAAAGGGGGGTAAACCCCCCCAAAAATGGGTTTTTTGAGTTTTTTACATAGAAAAATAAAAATAATCAAATTTTTGTTGGAACCATTGAATTCAGCTCAAAAAAACAAACAATTTAGTATTTTGAATCACTACTCTATGTCCATTAGTTACCGAGATATTGAAAGTGGTAAATACAGTACGTTGTCCCAATGTTAACCTTATGGGAAATAAGTAAAATTCTATATCTCGCTTATTTCTCAACATATCATGATAAAACTTGGTAAATGGCTTCTCCTAGTTCAGACCTACTAAATATTGAATTAAAACTACCCAGTTTTCATATACCCGTAGCAGCAAACCTGCATACTCATTCCCCATGTTATTCTTATGGAGCTTACAAAAACATGTCAAATCTCGCTATGTTGGATTGAAATATGTTGTTTTGCACTGGAAATTCGCTGAGTATGCAGGTTTGCTGCAACGGGGGTATTATTATTATTTTCATTTTTTTAAATTATTTTTATTTTAGATGTCTAAAATGATCTTTATATTTTGTGACACTGTGTTTTTTTTTCTGTGTGTATGGTTTTTATGTCATCAGACTTCAGTAATACCTGACATTTCAGTGCTAATTACGGAAACGGCTGAATTTACAGTTTATTATCAAAAAGCTATATATCTTCTTTATTTTAGGAGGTAAGTGCCTGAAATTTTGTGTGTGAATTTAAAATAAGATTATCTTTACTGCTAACTCAACTTTGTCTAGTGAAATGTATCCAAAAAAAATTAGTTGTTGGGCTTCAAAAACCAAAATTTAAAAACAATAATTTTTTTAATGTAATAGATATATATAATTGTAATACAAGGTTATGTGTATTTTTTGAGTAAACAACATTTTATAAGAAACAAATAAAAAAAATTAATTTGTCTATGTATTAAAATAAACAAGTTATGATTTTTTCAAACACCTGCAAATTTATTTATTCTGACCTGGTATTTTTTGCCAGTGCTCAACAGTGAACCCCTGGTATTTTTGGCACATACCAAAAAATTACGTCTGGGGTTCAAAGTGTTAAAGAAAACCTCACAAAAAGTGTAACCTTGGAGCCTGAGGCAATAAAGGAGTTAATAACTTTACTTGAATTAACCTCGCAACAAAATTACTTTACCTTTGGCAGTAAGTACTACGTACAAACAGATGGCCTGGCAATGGGCTCGCCATTACCTGGCATTCTTTCAGAAATATACTTGAACCATATCGAAAACAATCACATTTTTAGTAATACAGTACACCTCGGATTATCCGGACTAATGTGGCGGAACACCGATCCGGATAACAAAAAATTCGGATAATCCGAGGTCATTACAATATCACCTAAATAGAGATTGCGTACCTTAACTCCTGCTAAATTGATGCTGAAAACGGCGTATCAAGACTGTACAAAATATTAATCTTTCAAATTTTACGGGGGTTTAATTTTGAAACAAATTTAAGACTTAAACTTTGTTATTGATCGTACGAATATAATGTTAACTTTTACCGTACTTACGGTTTAGGTTTGGAATAAAACACTAAATTAAATTATTAATTTATGAAGATTATAACTCAAAATTACTCAAACTTAGAATAATAATGACAAAACTTAAAGTAACTCAAAACTTATTTCAGTAACTATTCTTAAGAAATAACGTAACACATCAAATGCCAGCAATAAACTATCTCGCAAAATTGCCGTAGGCCTACGCCTTAGTATACGTAGTACGAGATATTGAAAGTATTGCTACAGCGCCCCAAGTAGCAATCCAGAAAACTATGTTCACGAAAATGCTGTAATGTACGTTTAGGCAATGTGATTCATACAATTTGTGATTCCAAATGCGTACAGTAATCTATTATGTTTGCATTTTACTTTTAGAAGGTGCATTTCCCCTGTAAACTCACTAAAATCATGTTTTACCGTGATTTTAATTTTTGAATTTCTCTGATGGACCGGTCCGGATAACCCGGGATCTGGATAATGTGGGGTCCGGATAATCCGAGGTGTACTGTAGAAACAATAGCCTCAGCAAAATAGTATTTTACCACAGATATGTCGATGACACTCCGGTTTTGTTCGATGAGAATCTCCGCCAACTGCAAATATTGAAAAACCATTTAAACAACATAGTCCCGAAACTGCAGTTTACTCTTGAAATAGAAAACAACAATCAGACCAACTTTCTGGACCTTACCATTTCAAAAAATAACAACAAATTTGAGTTTGATATTTTTAGAAAGCCTACAACGACTGCCCAAACAATACATGCCTCATCTTACCACCCTCAAAGCCAAAAAGTAGCTGCTTATAATAGCATGGTGAATCGCCTCTTGAAAGTACCATTGTCACCTGAAAAATATCAGAATGAATTGAATACTATTAAACATATCGCTATATCTAATGGATATCAAAGCAAAATGATTGACAAAATAATTGATACATCTAAGAAAAATAGAAACGACCAATCATCTGATACTGAACAGGCCCCTAAATACATTCCTATAGAATGGCCCTAGGTTACACAATGTTCTAAAAAAAGAGCTAAAGAACTTCAATTTAATCCCTGCACCCAAAACTTCAAATAAAATAGAACAAATGTAATGCAATAAAAAACCAGCCTCTGATAATAATAAATTAAATAAAACGGGTGTTTACAAGTTGAAATGTGGCGAATGTGACAAGTACTATGTAGGCCAGACAGGCCGTTCCTTTGCTATTAGGGTCAAACAACATATACCTAATCATAGACTTATCCAGCAAAAATCTACTTTTGCCCTACACCTGGTTGACAGCGAACACAATGGGTAAGGCAGAGGAAAATGTCACAATACTTAAATTGCTGCAAAAAAGGATTTTTATTGGATACAATTGAAGAGTACCACATATATAAAGCAGCTAAAACAGACGCCACCAATTTATTGAACGATCAGATCCACCACAGTTCCAACCTGATTTTTAATAAATTATTATAAAGTCAAATGAAGCCGCCACTGACACTATCTAAGCACCGGGAAACAGCTGTGCAGTACAATAGAGGACAATGGTCAGGTCGACCTCCCTGGGAGCAAGTCAGTTGATGGCAGGATCTCACTCGCCGCGGCCGGTGACAAGTTACGTGTGCGTCTGTCTAAATGTTACCGATCGGTTTTTATTCTCAATGTCAGTGTTCGTGTTTTATGTTAAATGTGTCAAAACTACTTGTGCAAGTTTTTAACTTTTTCTACAACGTCTAATGGACTGAACAACTTTGTATGCCTGAAGATAATGCAATCGCATTGAAACCTAGGTCGCAATAAATACGACCCACTCAGAACTGGATGACATTAAGGTAACTTAAACCTACAATTTATTGTCTAAACCAGTTCGGGGGCAAAAATCCTCATCTTTACGATGTCTATGATTTTTCTTTTTGTTGCTTTTGTTTCAGGGTTTATGTTTTGAGTTTTGCTCAGTTTTCCTGGGAAAATGTTTTCAAAGAAGTCAACGTCTCTACTAAATATTATCTTCCTTGTTGCTGCGTCAATCAAGCGATATCCTTTTGTTAATTCACTACCCATAAAGATGAGTTTTTTCGACTTTGCGTCCCACTTTTTCCGCAATGCTTTGGGAACATGTGCCATAGCTTGGCATCCAAACACTTTTAGGTGTCATAAATCAGGCTTTTTTCCACTCCAAGCCTCATGAGGTGTTTTCCCATGAAGGAATTTGCAAGGACATCTGTTAAGCAAATAAACAGACGTAGCCACTGCTTCTGCCCAATACTCTTTACTTAGCCCTGCATCAATTAACATAGAACGAGCTTCCTCTACTATTGATCTATTAGTCCGCTCTGCCAATCCATTTTGCTCTGGAGTGTACCTTACCGTCTGTTGGTGATTTATACCAGCAGACCGAAGAACCTGTTTCATTTTCGCATTGACATATTCGGTCCCGTTGTCGGATCGAATTGTTTTTATTTTCTTCCCAGTTTGCCCCTCAACTAAATTTTTAAACTCCTCAAAAGTATTTACGACTTGTGATTTTTCCGAAATACAGTAAACTCCCAATTATCCGCGAGCGGATTATCCGCGCGTGCTACAAAAAGCGAGAAATACGTATTTATAAAAAAAATTAATGATCTGACAAGTTTTAAGAGTACAAAACGCGCGCAGGCTTTCTCCGTCTACCGTAACGCGAAGACGATTTTCGTTTACCGCGACGCAAAGACGATGTTTGTCTACCGCGACACGAAGACGATTTTCGTCTACCGCGACACGACGACGATTTTTGTCAACTGCGACGTGACAACAATATTTATCTATTGCGACAATGATATTCGTCTACCGCGATGACCATATTCGTCTACTGTGGCGCCTACCACAACGACGATACTGGTCTAGCGCATTGACGAACTTTGCCTACCGCGACGTCCATATTTGTATAACCCGACGACGACATTTTTTCTACCGCGGCGACGATACTCGTCTACCGTGACAACGATATCCTGCTACCACGACGATAATTTTTGTCTACTGCGACGTGACAACAATATGTGTCTACCGCGACAATGATATTTGTCTACCACGAAGACGATATTCGTTTACTGCGACGTCCATATTCGTCTATTGTGACGCGATATTCGCTTACCGTGATGTTATAGGATATACCCTCTCCCGAAATTAAATCTTGGTTCACCCCTGACTGTATTAAATACATTGATTTTTAATGGTGAAATCGTTTTTCTCTTTTATTCTCTCCCACTTCCAACTCTTGCGGATTATCCGCGATTTTCGTTTTCCGCGGTAGTCGCGCCACCCAATTCCGCGGATAATCGGGAGTTTACTGTAAAGTACTCAAATATTTTTCTAGAAAAATCATCAATAAAAGTTAGAAAATATTTGCTTCCCCCCCAGGAAGTCATTTCCATTGGTCCATAAAGATCAGTGTGTACCAGTTCCAGAACATCATTGGATCGTGTCTTACCTGCACGAAATGGCAACCTTGATTGTTTACCTAGTACACAAACTTCACATGGTTCATTTGTACAGTCATTTAAACCATTTGACACGCTTTTAGCGAATTTCCCCCTATAAGGAAGTATTAGCGAATTTCCCCCATAGGGAAGTAGCTATTACCGTAGGTGGCACGGTGAGACTTAAGCGCGGGACCACCGTAACTTTTTATTTTGAGGCCCCTAGACCCCAAAAACACCGTTCGTTCATTTTCATATATATAAAAATATATATGAAAATGACAGACTGAGGGATATATATCAGTCCGTAGGCACGATAACTTTTGTAAAAAAGGTCCGATCTTGATGAAATTTGGAACAAATGTGTAAAGCGCCATTCATGACTTCGAGTTCGAAAACCAGCAAGATTGGTTTACTCTGAGAAGGTTAATTTGACAAAATAAAATTTATTTTCAAAATTTAGCACCTTTTTACTAATTATTTTTAAATTTCATTGTCAAAATTGAATTCAGCTTAAAAAAACAAACAACTTAGCATTTTGAATTATTATTCTACGTCAATCCGTTGCTTAGATATTGGATATGGTAAACACAGTACGTTGTCCAATATGATTTTTAATTTTTCCCTCCAAAAAGTATAGCCACCCTGATTTAAGATATTAATAATTAATAAAAATACAATTCTGAACATATGATTAAATTTTCAGGTGATGAATATTTTATTTGTGCTTATTTTGAATAGTTAGAGTTCACTGATCATGATTTTGCAGAAAATATATACTATATCAAAAAATACAAATTATTTTTAAATTTAATAAAGAAAGTATGAGCATTTGGAGGGGGGGATTTCTTGGTCTAAACTGCCTGAAAATGTAGCATAATATATGGTATGTTTACAATGATGAGGATTGATAATATGTTTTATTGAAATTGGCTGGAGATGTAGGTCTGTTGCAACAGGGATGTTTTAATTACTGTAAAACTGACCATATGATTAAATTTAATTTGTTCATGAGTTAAAGTTATTTGTTTGTTTTGAGTGTTTTGAATTCATTGATTATATGTTTGTTGAGATTTATAACAAGATTACAGTTATTAAAAAATAAAAGACTAAGAATTATATTATAAAATGCAAAAGTGTATGGTGTATGTATTACTTATGAAAACAATTGTGGTCTCTTTGTTAATTTTCTTCATGTTCAAAGCTCATGAATGATTAAACATACGTTTTTAATTTATCATTTACTTAACGTATCATTCAAACAATAACAATACTTTCCTTCAAATAGGTTGAATGCTCACATATACAAAGTAAATCCTTTGGAAATTCGCTGAGTACGCAGGTCTGCTGCGACGGGGGTATTTAATATATTCATGCCTTTCCTATTAAGGTGTCCTAGGCGCTTATGCCAAAGAAAGTCATCCGAACAATTTTTGTCAATGGCAAAAACTTTATCTATTTTACCTTTTTGACACGAATCTATTTTATAAATACCATTTACCTTGGATGAAGTTGCGATTATTTTACTTTGCGATTATTTTACTATCTTCATTCATGATTCTGCCATCGTCCTGGTTGAATATTACTGTGTGTGTTGAATATTACTTTTTCTACAATTTTACTTACTGAGAGTAAGTCTGCAGCAACACCAGGTACATACGAAACATCCTTTGCTGGAATGCGGTAGATTTCTTTTCCATCTGTGACTGTAACTTCGGTATTTCCCACTGCGGATACGGCCAATTCGGAGTTATTCGCTGCAATTATTGATGTTCCTTGTTTTGGTGAAGAATCACTCAAATTGCTTATGTCTTTAGTAATGTGGGTTGAAGCATATGAGTCCAAAAACCATTCATTTTCGGTAAAGCCAGAATTCAAAGTGTAACATATTAAGAAGGAATTTTTATCTTCTTGTTTGAATGGCTTCCCATTTTGTTTCCCTTCATTTTTAGGGTTGTTCCAACATTGGTTTGCAAAATTTCCTTTGTTACATATGTGACACTTTGGCGGTCCTTTTGGTTTAGGTTTTGGCTTGAACTTGTTGCTGTAAAGCGATTGATAGAAAATAAATGCATAGATGTTTACATAAAAGCACTTCATAAAAATTAATTTATTGATTTTTATTAAGTGTTTTTTTTGTAAACATCTATATGTAATTATTTTTTATCAATCGCTTTAAACACAATATGAATCACGCAGTACAGTATTTCGCGAAACAACTTGCACTAGTGGCAAACGACCCTTACTACATCTTCAATTTAGGCTATATTTTTACCCAATAGTGATATAGGCTAGGGCTAGGATGCAACCGAAAAAATGGTGTCTTGGTGACGTTGCACGCTCCACAGGTATTATGAGAGTTGGACAACTGAAGGAAAACAATTAAAGTGGTTTATAGTAGTTAGGTAGTCCGTGAATAATTGTATAGCCTAATAAAACTGTTTCTAAGATCCTTTTTACCCCCAAGTACAGGCTTATTGGGAACATACATTTCTTAGTCTAGTGCTTTTAATCCAAAGTTATGTGTTATTCAGTAGCCGTATTAAAAAGGATTGTACCTACTTTTACTGTTTGAAATGTGCTGAATTTTTAACACTCATAAATCAAAAGTTTAGTACAGACCTGTGATGTACTTGTTTTGTATTGAACAAATTAAGATATTCAAAAATTTTAGATAAAAAATCTTGTAATAGTAGATTCTACTAATTTAGCCATTTAACAGACCAAGTATTTTTTAATTGTGATTTTTTGTATTGAGGGGCCTCACTCCCGAACTTTGCCCCCGGCCTCAAAATGTCTTTCGGCGGCCCTGATAACTGGAGATTCCATCAAAGTAAAACTTCTACAAGATATTCGGGTTGAAGATGAAGCTAAGTCAACAAATGATGAAGCTGTTAGCGAATTTCCCCTATAGGGAAGAAGCTATTACCGTAGGTCTCATGGTAAGACCTAAGCCCGGGACCACTATAACTTTTTGTTTTGGTGCCTCCAGAAGTCAAAAACCCTTTTCGTTCAAATTTCTAGATATATATATATATATATATATATATGTGTCTGTGAGCACGATAGCGCTTGCAAAAATGGACCAATTGGAATGAAATTTAGCACAGACATGGAAAGTAGTTATTATTGGGACGAGTTCAAAAACCAGCCTGATCGGGCCATCAGAAGGAGGGGTAGGGGGAGATAAACCCCGAAAAAATGAGTTTTTTAGTTTTTTACAAAGGAAAATAGAAATAATCCGATTTTTGTTAGCACCATTGAATTCAGCTCAATGAATGAATGAAAGAAACGTTTATTCCAAGAAATATACAGCTTCATAAATATAATCATAAAAACAAACAATTTAGTATCCTGAATCAGTGATTCAGGATACTAAATCAGTAACCAATGGACAAAGAGCAGTGCTCTTTGTCCATTGGTTACTGAGATATTTAAAGTGCTAAACACAGTACGTTGTCCCAATGTACCTTATGGGAAATCAGTAAAATTCTATATCTCGGTTATTTCTCAACATATCTTGATAAAACTTGGTAAATAGCTTCTTCTAGTTCAGATCTACTAAATAATTAATTACAACCACCCCGTTTTAATATACCTGTAGCAGCAAACCTGCATACTCATTCCCCCCATGTTATTCTTATGGAGCTTATCAAAACATGTCAAATCTCGCTGTGTTGGATTGAAAAATGTTGTTTTGCACATGAAATTCGCTGAGTATGCAGGTCTGCTGCAATGGGGGTATTTTGTACAGCAACAACAATACTAAGGCCTGTGCAGGTATTTTCTGCAAGAACTTGGACAGCCGCCATTTTGTAACGGATGAACCTTTTAGACACAGTTTCCAGCAATGAACTCCACTTGACCAGCCCTTTAAAATGATGTGCATATCAACCTATGCTTACATTAAAGATTATGTACCTACCTACTCCTCATGGGTCGTCCCTTGGTGGAGGTCAAAAAATGCTTGCAAAAACTAGTTTTCATACATATAAGCTGATGTGAAAGGTTTGAATTTTCTAACGGATTTAGGCCTAGTTAAAAAGATATTAAGCCGTTTCCAGACTTTTTTGTCGCCCCTGGATGGCTAGCGCCCTTGGCTGCAGCATAGTCAGCCCGTCAGCCTAGTGGTTAATCAGGTCCTGGAGAGACACCAGTGCTGATTTGCTAATAGGCCAATTAAGCTTGGCCTGGTAGCTAATCAGTTGAAACAAAAATTACTTCAACTTGAAATAATTGTTTTGGTTTTAGAACAATTTAATTAGGTACTTTTTTCAAATGGATGACATTTAGTCCAATCAAGATGTACATTATAGGTGTCAAACAATTTCAAATGTCTGAATTTTGGATTTGTTGTTAGGACTAAATAGAAGAGTAAAACACCAAGTTTCAGAAACAGGAGCCAATATTAAAATAAATTGCAAAATGGATTGTATTTGAGAAATAAACAATATATTTGTCTGTGAACAATTTCATATGACAAAAGGAAATAAAAGTTAGAACACATGTACAGGATTGTTGCACAACTTCTGTTATGACTTGGAAGGTGTATTTGGACCTTTAAGATTGGTTTAGCCTAGTGCGTACTTATAAGAACCTTAAAGTTAATTTCTTCCTGAAGAGATTGGTTTTTAACTTAAATGATCTAGGATGAATGGCTGCGGAGATATATTTAATTTTACAAAAATCTGATGTAAATAGATGAAAATGAGCGCTCAGTTGCCAAGAAAATGGTTGCCATTGGTTAAATACTTCCAAAAAATAAACCAATAGCATTTTTGTACTTCTAAAGTATCACACTTTACATGGTAAAAATGTGAATAGGCCTAATAATTAAAATATTGAAGCAACCAATTAATTTATTTCTGGACCATTTCATATAGATTGACCCGGTTTGAAAACAAGTTCCAGACTGAAGCAACGCTAGAGCTAGCCTCAATTCGTTCATGAGTACTTCTGGTACAGTACACCTCGGATTATCCAGACCCCACATTATCCGGACCGGTCCATCAGAGAAATTCAAAAATTAAAATCACGGTAAAAACATGATTTTAGCAAGTTTACGGGTGAAATCGCTCGGGTGAGTTTACGGGTGAGTCGGGGGTTATCGGGGGGGGGGGGGGTTAGTGAGTCGGTGGCGCAGTTTTATTATTCATTTATTAGTTGGTAGCGCACTCAGCCCCGTTCTGTGGCGGCAGCATCGCAGGATTGAGTCCCGATGATGTCGCATACTTTTTAACAATACTGTTCATCCTGGTACTGTACCTGCTCACTCCTTGGGTTTGCTTGATAACTTCCACGCACAGGCCTGAGGCCCATGTGGGGGGGCAAATGCAAGGTAAAAAGAGGCGCCACCCTCTTTAAAAAAAATGCGCCTTCTAAAAGTAAAATGCAAACATAATAGATTACTGAACGCATTTGGAATCACAATAATTGAAGAAATCATATTGCCTAAACAGTACATTACAGCATTTTCGTGAACATATTTTTCTGGATTGCTGCTTGGGGCGCTGTCAGAAATCAACAAAGGCGTAGGCCTTGAGCAATTTTGCGAGTTAGATTATTGCTGGCATTTGATCGTTACGTTATTTCTTAAGAATAAGTTGGTACTGTAATAAATTTTGAGTTACTTTAAGTTTCGTCATTAATATTCTAAGTTTAAGTCATATTGAGTTATGATTATTTAATCTTAATAAATTAAATAATTTAATTTGGCATTTTATTCCAAACCTAGGCCTATTTCGTAAGTTAGGAAAAAGTTGACATTATATTCGTAGGATTAATAACGAAGTTTAGGTCTTAAATTTGTTTCACAATTGAACCCCCGTAAAATCTGAAAGGTTAATATGTTGTACAGTCTTGATACGCCGTTTTCAGCATCAATTTAGCAGGGACTAAGGAGGTATGCAATCTCTATTTAGGCGACATTGTAATGACCTCAGATTATTTGGGTTTTTCTTATCCAGATCGGTGTCCCGCCACATTAATCCGGATAATCCGAGGTGTAAAGTATATTCATCCTTATGTACCATACATTTGAATTCCTTAGTGTGCAAAGTTTCAAAATTTGGATTTCTTTCAAGATTGAGCCTTCTTTTCACTGAACTTCTTGAACAAACTCATCCTTATTTTGCATCGTCGGCACTCTTGCACCGAAAGTCCATTTACAATCATGCACCACACAGTGACCAAAAATCAATTAGCCTATCATTGACATGAGTCAGATACCAAAGTTTTGCTTGCCTTATGCTAACAACAATAGGTACAATAACAATAGGCTACAATATCTCAAGTTAGCAGAGTTTTATTATACTTACACAAGTTACTTGGGTACATCAGACTATAAGTAGCATGAATATACTACTATGGGCTTCTAACTTCACTGTGTTTCTTGGACCTTGAATTAGCGACACAAGATGTAAATTCATTCACAACTTTGCTACAATTCAACGTTTGGTTGGCGTTGTTCCTGAAGCAGTCAACAACTTTTGACTTATAATCCTGGCATGGCACAACAGTATTTTTTGGAGCAATTACAGGAAAATTCTTCTCTATTTCCTTGTATGCTTTGTTAAACTCCGATTCCATAATGTGGCTTAACTTGTTCTGATTTTCCTGTAAATTTCTGATTCTTGACTCCCAATAGCGGTCATTCTTTTCCAACTCTTTTTCAACCTGCTCTCTTAACATTGATGAAGTAATGTATGGCTGTGGAATATACACAGGCTGCTGCTGATAATAATTCATATTTTGATGGTTTGTGGACATATTTTCTGAATTTGGATGAGAATAGCTTGGGCTAGAACTTACGCTGACCCCACCACTGTTACTCTTGAGTCGTTGAACAACGTTTTCAGACACTTTAATAACACCTACAGGTTCCTCATTATCGATTTGAATTTTTCTTGTACTTTGTCCTCCGCCCATGGTGGCAAAAATCACTATCGAAACAAAAAATTGTTGTTCTAAAAATTACTAGCTTTATCTTTCCTTACTGCTGATCAAATAGCATAGCTGAGCTCAGCGGTAGAAAGATGAGAGAAACCCAAGAATTATTGACATTACAAGAAACAGAGGTTAAGGTTAAGTTGTTCTTGAGAAACTTTACTTTTTGAAACGAAACGGCTGACACTTTTGGAACAGCTGATCAGCCAGGTGTAACTGACTCGGGTGAAGTTAGCTGGTGACCTTCTGACGAGTAGTTTTAAGGTTAGGTACAAATTATTGATGAAAATGTACAATAAAAAAGTAAAGGAAGCAAAGTTGTTGTTTAGTAACGCTTTTATCTTAAATGCTTGCAATAGGCCTAGAGCAATGTGGAATGTTATTAAACGAAATATATCTGTGAATGAAACACCAGTTGCTCATTCAGCTGGATCCCCCTTGAGTGCTGAGAATTTCAATTCATTTTTTGTAAATAGTATTAGTGATATTGTTGATAATATTTCTGTTAGTGTAAGTAGTTTTAATGATTTTCTGACTAATGTTCCTTCCAATGATGTGGTATTTCAATTTTGTGAAGTTTCTGCCAAAAATGTTCATGAAGCTGTTATGTCGTTGAGTTGCAGTAGCAGCCTGGATGTTTTTGGATTTAATTCTCAGATGTTTAAGTTAGGTAGTGTTTATCTTTGCGAAGTTATTGCACACATTGTTAATTCTTGTATTTCCGATAATGTTTTCCCAGACAAACTTAAGTTTTCGAAAATTGCCCCGATATTCAAAAAAGGGGATAGATCAGACATGGGTAATTATAGGCCTGTGGCCTTAGTGCCCACTCTGTCAAAGGTCATTGAGAGATTGCTGTCATGGCAAATTATCAACTTTCTGGAGGGGAATGGTATGTTTTCCAGTATGCAATTTGGTTTTCGGAAGCACCGGTCGACCACTGAAGCAGTGTTAATGTTCATTCAGGACACTCTTGAGGCTATGGAAAGAAAACAATGTGTTTGTTCTAAATTCTTCGATCTCTCAAGGGCCTTTGACACAGTGTCGCACAGTATTTTGCTTAAAAAATTGAAATCTTTTGGTTTTTGTGATAAAGCTGTGTCCTTGATTGAGTCCTACTTAAGTAATAGATATCAGGCTGTTTATTTTAATGGTTCATTATCTGAGTTTAAACTCACTTATCATGGTGTTCCGCAGGGGTCCATTTTGGGCCCACTGTTATTCATAATTTATGTCAATGACTTGCCATACAATGTCTGTGATATTAATGTGTCGTGTTTTATGTACGCTGACGATGTATGTCTTAATTTTAAAACAACAAAAAATAGCCAAAACAATGTTATTGCTAATACTGTTGATACCATGGTTGAGTGGTGTAAGGCAAATAAATTAAGTCTTAACCTAAATAAAACTCAAAACCTGGAAATATCGTATGATAAATCGAAAAATGTTCAAGCTCCTGTAAAATTCTTGGGTGTTCTTATTCAGTCTAGTTTGAAATGGAATTCACATATTGATTTTATTGTTCCTAAAGTTTCTAAAGACATTTTTATGTTAAGGAAATTAAAACTAATTGTCTCAATTGATGTATTGTTAACTGTGTATTTTAGCTATGTTCATTGTCATCTTATGTATGGTGCCATCCTTTGGGCCAACTGTAGTTATACTGACTCATTATTTGTTTTACAAAAGAGAGCAATTAGATTGATAAGTGGTGTTCCACCACGCACCCATTGTAGGCCTATTTTTAAGAGGTTAGGTGTCATGCCTTTGGCCTGTATTTATATTTTTCAGTGTCTTCTGTACGTTAAAGATAACATAAGCATTTTCTTATGCAATAAGGATGTGCATGACTATGCCACTAGAAATAGGAATCAATTAAAGACTGAATTCTGTCAATATGCTACCACTCAAGCTAGTTTTAAATATACTGCAAATAAGCTATAAAATAAGTTACCAATGAAAGTTCGAGAGCTACCATCAAATGATTTTAAACTTGTAATTAAAAAATTTTTACTTGAAAAATGTTTTTATGAAATAGATGAATTTTTGGTATCAACTTTTGAATTGTTTTAGAATAATATTAAATCTTGAATATGTTTAAATAATTTCAACTTAGCCTAATTGTAATACAGGAACTATAGGCTAGTTTATCTTGACGCATCCAATACACTATTTGTATAAATTTTGTACAAATGTGTCCAGGAATAAAGAATATTTGATTTTGATTTTGATTTTGATTTTAGAGAGGTCGTAAAACTGTCACGGGAGTCCAGGTAGCCAATTGGTATACCTCCATTAAATTAAAAGAGACCACAACCAAATCAACATTACAAGGTTTAGTTCCTATATATTATCGACATGTAGGGGCAGATTACCTTCTATCTATTAGCGTTTTCAAATTTTACCCGACAAGTTTAGCCTTCGGAATTGAAAATCAAAGTAAAAACGATATTTTGTACGGTGAATTACCCGCTTATGAAGTCCCGCTACCACTGTTTAAATGTAACGGGTTTAGCTATTTCTAGTGAATAAACTAAACTTGGTTTATGATTTTTGATTACTGTATGTGAAAGATCAGATTCCATTCTATTATTAAGCGTTTTCAAATTTTCCGACACTTCTGATCTTCGGTTTCAAAACCGACATCAGACCTTGGTACAATAAATCACTTCTAAAATTATCATAATTTTACGTTAATAAAATACAACTTAAGCAAGCACTATGTTTATTATTCTTAGTTAAGAAATCCAATTCAGGAAACCAGAAATATTATATTCATTATTAAAAACTAACACAAATAATACTGTTTTTTACAACTTTTAGGAAACTAAAATAAAGAAAATAATGTACAATGTCTTGGTTAAATTATATAAGTTAGTCTTGGTTAAATTCTTCCCTGACAAAAAAACTAATTATGTACAAAGTGTCTAAGAAACATAATGAGTTGCCTTTATATGAAGAGTTGTTAGCACCCTTCTAATCTTGTGTAAATGTTCAGTCCCGTGACTTGTTAGATTTTAACCATTTTTTGGCCTTTTTCAGTTCACCTCGTTTAGTGTCTATCATTTTGTTAATGCTCCTTATTCTTATAAATGTTCTCACTCTTGAGTACAGGTGGACAGCTTGTGGGCACACATGAGGGTACTTTTCCGTTAAAACAGATTTTAAATTCTTTATGACATCCTTTTCTTTACGGAAACTATCCCCATCACCATGATAATCCAGGAAAACGGTTTCGAATTCATGGATCGTCCTCTTCCACTGATCAGAGGGTACAGTCAGTTTCCCATAAGATAATGTTTTCAGCCATGCTTCTTTATTTAAATTTTCATCAGGAAGATTCCTAGTCATAGTTCCAAGAGATGGATCTTTTTGCCTACATTTAAATGCTATGTATCCCGCCACGTATGAAAGCGCTTCCTCCTCAATCCAGCTTTTTTTCCGACGGCGTGTCCCCCAAAGCTCTTTCGGCACTCGTTACACATTCGGGAAGGCCTAAGTTGTCATGCTCATCCTCTTCTGACAAATTCTCGATATCCAATATATCTTCGTGAGAGAAGGCGGATTGGATGAGTTCAGCCGTTAAATATGTGTCCAAATTGCTATCAACCTCCGCTGCTTCGATGTTGGCTTTTGGCGAAGGCTTAGGCATTTTGTTAGAAAGAATTATTTTTTTAATCCGAGAGATCACCTCTGATGCCGTTGGATGGTCAGCAAAAACACCAGCCCCTCGAATTTGGCAAAAAAACTTTCAATGACGTCTTGAGTTAATCTAGATGTCATTATGTACTTCAATCCTGCTTTTTTCATATCTTCAAACAGTCCAGTCAACGAAATTATAGATATAATGAAAGCTTTTTGGAATGGCAATAACGATTGCCTACCTTTTACCCTTAAGCCAGCCATTTCTTCTTCAACTTTTTCCAAAATTTTCTTTTGAGTATCGTAATATTCTTCGATGCCAAAAGAAGCCCTCATTGGGTGGGAAGCGGTTGGGAAAGGTGTCTTACTGTTCATCACATCAGTATAAGAGTCAATTAACTCAAAAAATTCAGCCACTCTGTTGTTTCCTGTTAAAACTTCTATAGCCTTTGACGTGGTCCTTGAAAATACTGCCTTTGCCGGGGCAACGCGCTGTCGCTCATTTCCTTTCAGAATTAAAAATGAAGGGTCAAGTTTGTGGTTTAATTTGATCTCTCCCGTATCTTTATTCATGACTTCGTTTAAAATTTGTACATTGACCTCAACACCGTCACTTAATATAAGACCTTCGTCTAAAAAATGGTTCCTTAGTAATTTCAGATAGTGGGGCATATCAGCAAACACCCACACATTTCCCTCACTATTGGCAAAAGACGTTGTTTTTAGTGAAATTTTTAACTCTTTCCACAATGTCCCACATCCTCCTAAGTCAGATACTATGGCGCAAACTTTGAATCCTGCTTGATGGGCACGGTTAATAATTCGAAACAGTATATCTTTATTCATGGTCGTGTCGAAATCGAAATATACCGGTTGTTTCCATTTATTGCACAGACCTCTTAAAATTACCACTTGGACTTTTGAGAATGGGCCAAGAATTTGATCTAGTCCAGCGTCGTACACAACCTTACTGTCTATGTGCATTTCATCAAAACTTAATACGCAGTATTTATCTAGCTCGGTTAAATTTTCAGTACAATTAGACATCAGAGTGAAAACGTTATGCAAAAGTCCCGGACGACAAGAAAATTTAGCACACCACCGTCTAAGAGTTGATGCTGATGGCAACGGAAATTCCATTTTCTCTCTCCAAAAATCGTACGATTTCCAGGACATCGCCCTTATCATTACGGCTCGTGAAATGTCTTCACTTGTCCACCTTGTAATTTTACCTTTGGAAGCCAAATTCTTAATTTGTGAGGGGGACAATAATTTTGAAAGGAAGTTAGATACGTTAAGATTATTTTGAAGCTGTTTTTTACAGGAACGTAGACTGTTGTTTAGGGTTCTTACTCGTTGGGCATGTCGTCTTAAGGTTCTCGAATTTGTTTTCTTTTTTTTGTGGAAGCTTTGTACAAGAGATCGTGTTCTTTCTTCATTTGTTTCAACTTATTCTGTAACTCATTTATAGAAACTTTAAGGTTTTCATTTTCATCTATCAGGGCCTCACATCTCACACAAACGGAATTAGACGTTTCGTGACAATTTTGATCTACATTTTCGGATACAAATGTTTCTATCTTCCTTTTCTTCGGAATAGCTGGCCAGATACTTTCTAATGAATTTGGAATACTACGTCTTTTTTCTGGAAGTGTTTTGCAATCATTTTTAACTATTCCCTCTTCGTTATTTTGAAGAGGCTCTTTCACAGATGGAACATCATGCTGGATAATTTGATCACTGTTGTTTTTTGTGACGATTTCCTCGATGTCTGCATTAGGTAAATTCAGTTTAGGGACAACAGACGGTTTTAATATTAGTTTTTGCGGGAGCCCTAATAACCTATTTTTGATGTCGTCGACGTAGTCTTCAGGGGAAAAATGACTACTGCATACAAAAGCAGTTTTAAAATTTATTATTGGGTCACTCCGCTTGCACGAAACCAACCAAAGATTTGATCTTTCTTTATCTTTGAAAGGAAAACGGTGATATATAACTGTGTGGCCACTTCGTTTAGTTTTTCGATAATGATTTTTACACGATATCACAGCACAACTCATCCTAATTAATCACTAAAATTTATGTTACATTATTTACGAGCACAATTCAAATCTTGTAAAAACTAAAACTGTTACATTTACGAGCACCATTTAAATCCTGCAAAAACTAAAACTGTAATCATTAAAATAAAAATATTAAAAAAGTTAGTCATTTTTAAAGATAATTCCTGATATCCGTTTACTTTTATTTATAAAAATCAAAATTGTAAATAAAAATACACATAGCAACCAACTTTGTTGTGATAAACATGCAGTATCAATTAAAGTCAGCTGTTCATACAGCGTATAAATTACATTTACATTAGTTGTCTCAAGATCCAACGGGAGGCAGCACTTGATGTCAAACTAACTACGTCACTGAGATCATATGTCGGCATTTCAAAAAAGATCAAAGAAATGATTCAGCCCTCTTTTTTATCTTTGGCCCTGGGAGAAAGCACTGATTTTGTCCGTGCGGACAATGTTTGTCAGAAGTACGCTAGTGGATGGGCTCGACAAGTACTGATTTTGTCCGTGACGTACAATGTCCGGCGGACAAATTGTCAGTGGTCTCGGCTAAAAACCGCGGGCGGATTTTGTCCGTGGCGGACAATGTTCGCTAGTGGATAGCCAATCCCAATTTTGTTCGTCTGGTCGTCAAGTTTTCTCCCTTTAAAAACCCTTTAAAATATATTATACAGCACCATCAAGCGAATTCTTACATACATAAATAAATAATAAATAACAATAAAATACTAATGTAAAATACGTGCAAATAGTTTTATTCCTTGCAATGATTTTATTATTTTATTTAACGTTAATTACAGTTTAATTACTGTAATGTGTTACGTAATTTACAATTAATTACTTTATATTATTTCAAATTGGGACAGTGTATTTGTTTCGTGGAAAATTGAAACTTCTTGCGATACGTCTCTTCGTTCCGCGTGCCATTTCCGGTCCCACGGTATCCTGATAAAGTTCAGTGGCTGAAGTCATTTTGTAGTAAAGTTTATTGGTGGAATTTTCGTCCGATGTTAATTTGAAAGACTGATTTGTAAACAGAATAATATTATAATTCACACTACTGAGGCATAATTTTTATTAAGTTGCTGGTTAAAAAAAAATAATAAGATATCCATGTTACAAAAATAAATATGGCGAAACATCAATGGGCAAATAGCCTAAGCCACGTAACATATAACCTTGTTAACAATCGCAGGTAGTCATTTTGTAGACAATAATTTTTAATTAATTTTACATATTTAATATTTAAAATCGGTCTGTTGGTTCAATCGGATTTCTTTGTATACAATACGAGTTAATAATTTATTTTAATTAGTTTTATGGAGGCAACAGTGATTTAATATTTACGGTATTAACATATGACGAGGTGATAGTTGTACTTTTACTAAGAACTTCACAGTATCCTAAACTACAGAAACAAAGTAATTGTTATTAATTATGAATTATATAAGTTGGGTAATTCAGTGCTCGGTAAAATATTATCACGAAAATACTATTACATAGAAAAGTTATAACCTTTTATGTTCAGGTGTTAGATAAAATGGATACTGCCGACAAATGTAAAATATTATGAAATTACTATTTCATATTTTTACCTTTTCTGTTTTTAGGTGCAAGGCCAACTGCACATTGCTAACAAAAGGAGTTGCTACTTTGTTGTCTGGACAAAAAAGGACATACACATAGAAGCTATTGAGCGAGATGACAAGTTTTGTAAAGATAAAATGGAGAAGGCGTTATGCTACTTTTACAACTGCGCTCTTTTACCAGAACTTGTAGATCCTAGAACCTGTCGCAGTATGCCGATTAGAGAACCACAAATTCCACTTGCGGAATTCACCTTCAATGGCGGAACATCAAGGGGCAAATAGCCTGTAAATATGTTTCCTGTATGTTTTCATACTGTGCATTTTGTGCATTAAGTAAATGAAGGTCTTTTGCACTAATTATTTTTTATGTATTTATCGTTTTCATGAACTCAAAGGTAACTTTTATTTTAAACAAATGACTTAGCTAATTAATCATTTCATTTAACATGGTGTTATACAGCAACTAAAGCAATGGTAATTTTGTTTGTGGTAACGATAATATTGAACAATGAACCCGTAGATAATTTCATAAATCCTTTCCCTGCAATCAGAGGATTAATTACAAGATGTTATTAGTAATTAGTAGTCTGGTCTAGTGTGCCCGGCCAGAGTGCGAGTGCGACTACTGAGTTGACGAACGATACCAAGTAGCAGCGCCGCGCGTCAAGAGCGGACGGGCAGTTGGCGGTGCGCGGGGGGGGCGCGGGCGTGAGAGAAATAATATCTGTAAAAACCGATTCCTATGCGACCATTTGACCAATTTCATATTTGAAAACGCCAAAATTATTTTAAAATTTATGTTTACAAAATGACTACCTGCGATTTAAAAAATTATGATAATAATCGTATTCTTCTCTACAATTTTTGTATTAAAAAACCATAACATTGTTTACCCCAATAGCGTATATTTCTTGTTCATGTTATGTACAACAAAACTTACAAAACAAAAATCGGTCAATAACTATGCGAATAATCATTACGTAAAAACTATTATTATGTATGGCAAACTTTGTCGTTCTCTCCCACAACAATACCCAGGGTGTACTCACTGACTACACGTATTGGGCTGTGTGTTGTTTTGGAGCTGGGAGCTGCGAGCCGCGAGGAGTTGTATGTGCCTGTGAGGGTTGAGAGAGAGAGAGAGAGAGAGAGACAGAGAAAGCGTGTGAGAGAGAGAGAAGGCGCTACGTCGATGCGTGCGTGTATCTGTCAGCCGTTCAACTAGTGAACAATAACGGTACACAACGTTGGAACTAAAAACGCGTTTCTTACAAAACCGCTCAACCGATTTTTTTGAAATAAACGTAAAATTATTCAAAAAATTTTCCCCTCCAAATGACTACCTGTTTTAGTCAAATTTTAATTTATTGTAAAAGTTATTAATTGTAAAAATCTATTTAGTAATTTTTTCGAAAATTGGGAAGCATAGCGCCTTTAACAACTTTATACTGATTACAAAAAAGTTTTATTTTTTCAAATCGGATGAAAAATAAATGAGTAATCAGTTGGAGTAATTTGGCCCCGACAGTGCTGCTATCTATTGGGCTGAAAACACAACTTTTTTTGTACCGTTTAGCCTTAAATGGAGCCAAGTGGTAAGCTTATTGGAGCGGGTTAGTTTGATGCACTTTATTCAGATGGCGTTGTAAAAACATGACTTTCTTCTTCTTCACTGATTCAGCCAATCAGCGACGATAACGATCTCCTAACTTCCTATTCCGTTTCCCCTGATTTTCTGCCATGACGCGACGTGTACACAATCATAACGAGTTGGAAATAATTTGAGCGTGGGAAAATACCTAAAGTACGTTTGCAGAAAGTCGTTCAAGTGTAAGTTGTTTCGCGAAATACCGTTCTGCGTGATTCATATTGTGCTTAAAGCTATTGATGGAAAATAACGTACATGTTTACATAAAAGCACTTAATAAAAATTAACTTAGTGAGTTAATTTTTACTAAGTGCTTTTATGTAAACATCTACGTATTTAATTTCTATCAACCGCTTTAAGCATGATAAGAATCACTCAGTACAGTATTTCGCGAAACAACTTGCACTAGCGGCAAACGTACTTAATCAAAACAAATCGGTAAAGTCATTAAAATTGAAAGTCTAGCAAACAAAACAAGAAAACGTCAATATAAACAAAGCAGACGACATCGACGACGATCGATATATCGCATAGACAACGATCGATATATCGCATTGACAACGATCGATAGTTCTTTAGCACTATCTTCTTAGTTCGATCTTTTAGTTCGTAGCACTTTATTCAGATAGCGCTGCTGTTCCCTTACCACCGAGTTAACATGGGAGTGCCATCTCTTTACGAAGTTCATTATTACTCTATGGTTCCACTACCACTGTTATAATTCACTATGTAATCGATGTGTAGTGAATAATCTAGACTTGGTTTATGATTTTTGATTACTGTAAAGTCAACGTCAAAGTTAAAACAGGGTTTTCTTATTGCTTGCCTCCGCTATAAAGGAATATACTCGAAAAATGTCGTGCTTCAAGGTTTGGCCTGGGTGTTGATCGGATTTTCTCATTTAATTATATAGATGATTTCATGTTATGTGTATTTCAACGCCAGTGGTATTTTTTAACGTTTTGATCAAGAAGGTCCCCGGGTATCATTTAAAAACATTCATTTGTTAGGGCTACTATATATATATATATAATGATAAAACTAGTTTTCATAACAATACATACTATATATACTGAACACTCATATATGTGAAAACAACCCGATATTTATGAAAATAAGAAATATAAAATTAAATAAATAAGAACAACTAATCTATGACAGTGCACCATATGGATTTTGAATGAAATATCTACTACAAAATATCATTAGGTTAAGTATTTATATTATGACCATGAAGATGGGATAATACCTGAAACATGTTGTCAAATGAAATGAAATAAAATAATTATATTTAAAAAAGGGTATTTTGTCAATATTATGTTCATTCCAATCATATACAGTACCGGTATATATACAGAGTGAGTCATACCAGCCGTCCACCTATTGTAACGGGAGAACTGTTCAACGTATAAACGTCAAATAAAATTATTCTCGACAAATTTACTTATGAAGAATTCTTAAAAAATATTTTCACCGCGATTTATCAACGGTTCTAGAAATGAAAGTCTTGTGTTCGAATCTCCAAGTTTTCTTATGTAAATTTTATATTAGTTTAAAGGTCTTGCTAAAATAAACATTTCGGCGAAAACTGAACTAAATTATCTCAATCAGTTTCAAAATGGAGGCCATTTTTGTGAACATTTTCGATAATTACGGAAACCCCTGTATTTTCTAAACAATTGAATGGATATTTTTCAGTTCTGTTTCAGAATCCTTAATCCTTGGTAACTCAGCTTTACAACGATTTGTCACATGACAATGTTTTGATAATATCCAATTTTTGGAAAAAATTAATTTTTAAAAATGTTGGTAGCCCTGAAAATAAAAAAATCAAACAGCATCATATGCCAAAAAGCATATCATTTTAAAGGCATTCACGATTTCATACAACTCTGTAATTTACACAAGTAGTCAATCTTTTTTAGGTTTTTAGTTATGGGCAAAAAACTTCATTTTTCCCATTTGAAGTGCTTTATAGACACCCTGTATATGGTTCGTGCATAGGAGCACAAGAGCACGTGAACCCCCTATGAAAAATTATAAATAATATAATGAAATGCTTTCATACTAACGTAAATCAAAAAAGATTATCCCAAATGATTTAAACTGGCAGTACCATGATCATCAGGGAAGAGCGAGAGTCACATACGACGTATTCACAATTATAATTTCTATTTAAGCAGAGTTTACATATTGGTTAGTTTTGGTAGAAAACATTACAAACCTTTTAACTAGATGATATAAAACAGTATTTTGGAATAGAAAAAGAAAATTCTTTAATATATCAACAACTTGACACAATCATAATCATAATAGTATTAGAAACAAAATATAGAAAACCTTGTACATTATTATCAGCTGACTGTAGAAATTACACAATAGATTGATTAGAGAAAACATTTTTCAATGAATAAAACATATATACATATATTTTCAACATTCACTAATGCTAGAAGGGTCCGACTGAGTTCAGAGCACAGCCAGAAGGCAGCTCTCGCTCGCTTACGGCGCGGCGTTGGACGAGTCCATTTGTGGCCAGCGACAGTATATATATAAAGCAGAACCATAATTGCATTGTGCTTACGGAACATTTCTGGGAGCTGCTCACAAGTGTGCTCCTGTAAGCATATGCACTCACGCTGTATTGACTCTTGGTTGTTTTCATGGTTCGGGTCAGGTTTTATATAAGTTTAATGATTTGTATTTTTTGTTTTTAGTGGTAAATATGTATATTTTAGTGGATTTTTCGTTTTAAAAATTTCATAATAATTTACGTTATATTTATTATTTATGCGTTTAGTATGACTTTGTCTTTCCTTTCAAAATAACATTTTTTAACCCTGGAAGATCAATGTCAAATTACAGTAAATATGTAGTGAACATTATTTAATATTTAATCTTGAGAAATAAACATTTTAATAGTACATGCCTAAAATGCAATTTGTAATCATCTTAAGGGGAGTCGATACTGAAACTAGTGATTTAAAAAAATCCTTTTAAAAATTATCATATATACTTTTTTAGGTTCATTTAGTCTTAGAAAAAGGTTTACCACTGTTAAGGTAAAAAAAAATTTACATACTTTTTGAAGTTTTTTTAGTTTTTTCGGGGGAAATGGGTTTTTTAAATCTCTTATAACTTTTTATCTACTGAACCAATTTTATTGTTAGATATTTCATTTTAAAGAGCAAAAAAATACAAACTTTTTGTGCATGCTCATGTTTTTTTCTCAATCAGTTTATGAGTTATGACTTCATAAATAACTTTTTTTTTTAATTTCGATGTAATTAAATTTTAAAATTTTTTTCATGTAGTTGTATTTAACCTATTACAATATCCATGCACAAAAAGTTCCTTTATCGTATAAACAATGTGTGGTGAAAATTGCATTTATATAGCTTTATTAGTTAAAAAGTTATAAGAACTTGTTTGTAAAGTAACAAAATTTTAAAGTTGTGGAAAACAGCGGTCGAAGTTTATACTAGTTTACTTAGTAACTATAGATGATGGCCCGAAACCGGTGTGCACGCTCCACTTCAAATATTTTTTTCACAGTGATAAAAATATATATTGTACCATATGTTGTGTTTTTCTGAAACGTTATAAACCATAGAACAAAAAAAATAATAAAAAATTGAATTTTTGTACAAAATTGGTCATTTTCAGTATCGACTTCCCTTAAGTAAGGTAATGTCTAATTATATTAATACTGCAAGCAGTACGCAGCAGTGTATAGCAATAGGTATCTAAAGAACTGCAGGCGCTAGGGTCTCACTGTCTGCTCTCGGGCGCGGGTAAACTCGAACCCGTGAACCCGATTTCTAAGCCGCGGCGCAAAAAACTGGTTATAACTGGATTCAGCGCTTGGACTTAGGAAAACCCGGAGTCCGTGAACCGCCTCTTAAGCATTTTAACGGGTTTAACGTACTTAAATACGGGTTGGTTTAAGACCAAAACTATAATAATAATACATTTGTATCATGTATATGTTTTTTAATGTAAATCTCCAGTACATAAACTCACGAGTTGCCACTGGTGTTAAGCCGGTTGAGAACTTCAACTGGAACAGCTGCTGTAAATAACCTGGAAGTACTGCAGCATAACAAACATACAAAATTGTATGTTGTTATTCATCTTTTTGAAATAATTACGATGGGTCTTGGGTCTAGCTCTACCAGGAAAATTAACATTGAGAACCCAGAACCTCGTCCAAATACAGCATCGAATGCCGAAGCAACACAAGGAAAAACTCCAATATGTATCCCCACTCCGGAATCTAAAGCCTCTCGTTTTCAAGAAAAAACGTATCCAAAGAGGAAACTATCTTTAACGCTTCCATCTCTAGATGACAAATTTGATAGTTATCGTAAAGCATTTGTAAATTATCCCAGTGTAAATATTCCTGAGGGGCTGGATAAAGAAGATTTCAACAGAATGTATGGTGAGTTAGAGAGATATTTCAGTTTTACTAACGAGCATACCTTTAGAGACTATGAAGTTCCATGCAAGAAAATCAAGTTTGCTTTGACAGAATGTTTAAAATCAAGAATTGAAAAGCCTTTAAGTTGCCGTGAAGAAGTTACAAACTTTGTGTCGTGCCTTTTAAAATGTAAGTCGCTTAAAAACGCTTAATATTCAGCTGGTTACCCAACAAATTATTTTGTATTTGGATCCTTGGAGTTTTTGTATAAATTTTTATTATATTATCTAAATTATATTTTTAGGCAAGTGAGTCAATAAAAACGTCATATATATATTCACAAAATAAAATGTAGGGTACATATTATGTACAACAAAAAACCAATTCGCTTTTTTTCGTTTACAATAAGGCCCATTCTGTACAAACAACAAAGTATGCGTCACATATTCAGAAAAGAAAATGTAGGGTACATACTAGGAGTACGCTTATTCTGCGCGTAATGGGATGAGTGAACTCAGATATTACCAAAGCATTATTTTGTTAATTTACGAGCAACGTGTGTTTGTATTGTTTCAAAAGTTTTAAAAAATAAATGACAATCAGACCGGCCGCACACTGAGGCGACAAAATGTTTATTGAGTTTAGTTGTTGAACAGCTGTCGAAATGTTGAACAAGCTAAGATGGTTTGAATGTTTTTTCCTATTAAAATTGAGCAAACCTAGCTCTGCAAAACTATAAGCGACTAATAACTTATGTTTGCCAAAGGACATGACAAGGCTTCGCCCCCCCCCGCAACGCAACCCCTTTTACACAGCCCCACACACCCCCCACCCCCGATTTACTCTGCCTATTATTAACGTCCCATGATGGTTTGAATGCTTTTTTTATTAGTATTGAGGAAACCAAACTACAAAACTATGGAGAAATAATTACAGTTACAAGCCAAAGTAATTGTTTGCCAAAGGACATGGGGGGGCTGCGCCCCCCCAAGTCCCCCCATTACACTGCCCATGATTAAGAAGCCATGAGGGTTTGATTACTTTTTTCTATTAGTATTGAGTAAACCTAGCTCTACCAAACTATGAGCGACTACTAAAAGTTACACGCAAAAGCAGTTGTTTGCAAAAGGACGTGGGGGGCTTCGCCCCCCCACTCCCCCCCGTTTTACTCTGCCCATTGCTAACGTGCCATGATGGTTTGAAAGTTTTTTTGGTATTAAGTAAACCTAGCTCTACACAACTAAGAGCGACTAATAACCGGTACACGCCAAAGCATTTGTTTGCAAAAGGATATGGGGGGCCTCGCCCCCACACCCTCCCCCTTTGCATTGCCCATGATTCAGAAGCCATGATGGTTTGAGTGTTTTTTTTCTACTGCGTATACCTAGCTCTACAAGATTATGAGCGAATGAAAACAGGTACACGCCAATGCAGTTGTTTGAAAAAGGGTATGGGGGGCTTCGCCCCCCTTTAAACTGCCCATGATTAAGAAGCCATGATGGTTTCAATGCTTTTTTCCTATTCGAATTAAGTAAACAAAACTCTACAAAACTATCAGCGACTAATTACACGCCAAGGAAGTTGTTTGCAAAAGGACATCGGGGGGCTTCACCCCCCACACCGCTCTTTTCTCTGACCATCATTAAGAAGCCATGATGATTTGAATGCTTTTCTTCTAATAGTATTGCATAAACCTAGCTCTGCAAAACAATGAGCGACTACTAACAGTTACACGCAAAAGCAGTTGTTTGCAAAAGGACTTGGGGGGCTGCACCCCCCCCCACACCCCTCCCCACGATTTGCTCTGTCCATTATTAACGTGTCATGATGGTTTTAATGCTTTTTTAATTGGTATTGAGTAAACCTAGCTCTACATGACTATGAGCGTCCAATAATTAACAGTCACACGCCGAAGCAGTGTTTGCAAAAGGACATGGGGGGCTTCGCCCCCCCCATACCCCCCTTTATACAGCACATAATTCAGAAGCCATGATGGTTTAAATTTTTTTCTACTGAGTAAACCTAGCTCTACAAGATTATGAGCGAATAATAACAGTTACACGCCATAGCTGTTGGTTGCAAAAGGACATGGGGGGGGCTTTGCCCCCCCTTACACTGCCCATGATGCAAGCCATGATGGTTTGAATGATTTTCTTCTATTAGAATTAAGTAAACTTAGCTCTACAAAACTATCAGCGACTTATTACACGCCAAAGCAGTTGTTTGCAAAAGGACATGGGGGGGCTTGGCCCCCCCACCCCCTTTACTCTGACCATGATTAAGAAGCCATGATGGTTTGAAAGTTTTTTTCTATTAGTATTGAGTAAACCTAGTTCTACAAAACTAAGAGCGACAAAAACAGTTACACGCTAAAGCATTTGTTTGCAAAAGGACATGGGGGCCCCCCTTTACACTGCCCATGCTTATCGAACCATGATGGTTTGAATGCTTTTTTTCTATTAGTATTGAGTGAACCTAGCTTTACAAAACTATGAGCGACACTTAAAATATGTTTGCCGAAGGACATGGGGGGCTACACCCCAGACAACCCCCATTACTCTGCCCATGATTAAGAAGCCATGATGGTTTGAATGATTTTTTTCATTTGGAAACAATCTTTATATGTATCATGTAGTTTACTAAATTAAATTATTGCCCAATGTTTAACTTATGACGATTTTTTGCAAGTTAAAATATAAAATCAGGGGCCTACTCAAATAATACTAAACCAATATGCTTCATAATTTAATGGCGTATTCCCTGTGATATACTAAACGTTTGTGCGAAATTTGGAAATTATTAGTGTAGGGTTTTTGAGTTATCGCGTTACATACACAGTCACTCACAAACACACACAGTATATTTTCCACGGGTATATTTTCCGTTTCCCAAGGATAACACCCCCCTTTGGAATCAGTCTTGTATATAAAATTTTAGCGGCGCAGAGATCCGGGTTAATATCATTTTGGATCCTCAACAGGACCCCGCGTACGTCTGGCTACCCGCCACATTGACTTGGATTGTGTGGCCTTTACACCCAGTAGAATATTTTCGCCACATCTTTTTCGGTTTTATTAAGCTTCTGCTTATTCTTCGCCTTGGCCCACGGAAGCTCCTAAAATTTTAGAGCTCTCGCTCGGGTTTTTGATCTGCTTGAATGGCGCGGAAAACTGTTCACGAGGACGGCGCCCATGACGAGCCGTCTTTGGATCCGTGACCTTATCCTCTTCTTTTCGAATCTGGCCACCCCAACCTTATTATTATAAAACTAATTATCTATATATATAAGCCAAAACGGTTGACTGACTGACTGACTCACTCACTGATCAGAGTTTCTCAAAAACTATAGGGCTTCGGGCTATGAAACTTGGCAAAATAAATCATTATAGGCTCTAGATGCGTACTAAGAACGGATTTTAAAATATATTCTCTCAAAAGCCTAAAATACGGTATATTATAACATTCAGAATGGCGGCAATTTTTAGTTTTCAAAGCTTATTTTGTAAAACAATAAAAGTCTTTGGGCCATGAATCTTGGCTAAAATATTCTTTATAGGCTCTAGATGCATACTAATGAAGGATTTTAAAATGTTTTCTCTGAAAAGACTAAAATAAGGTAAATGCAAAAATCCAAAATGGCGTCCTTTTCAGTTTTTAGAGCTATGATTACAACATATCAACAGAAAGTCTCTATAATAATTTAAAGAGACAATAAAATAGAAATTCCATTTACTAAAAGAATAAACTGTTCAAAACTCTTACGGTTGTCTTATAATTACAGTAGACCCCTCTTAACCGACCTCGTTTTAACCGACGATCGGATTATCCGCCCTTGCTGATCAAATATTAAAGATCGTTTTAACCGACCCTCTTTTAGAACAGTTCGGTTTAACCGCCCTTTTCTAGGAATTGCGGCATTTCTGGCGCGGCGATGGGAACGTTACGCTCAACTCTACATATTGTCACGGGTTAAAATATTTTGGGTACAGCATTTATTAATTTATGAAAACGTAGGCCTACAGTAGATGCCTTGAAAATCAATACCGCATTACAAAAGTACCTGCATTGTTAAAAATATGAACACGTTATTAAAGGTGTTAACATAAGAACTTTTTGTAAACACGTCTACTATTTAGTTCATAAAAAGGTTTTGTTTTGACCGTGTTTTGGGATCATTTATGACATTTATATAGTAATTATTTTGGAAAATAGGTTGATAATTATGGGTTATCTTCTAAATGATCAACGGACGGCTTCAGAATTATGTTAATAGAACCCTAAATCAATAGAGCTTTCATTTTTGGGTGTTTAGAGGATTAGCCGTTTTAACCGACCTTTTAAGTTATCCGACCTAGGTCCGGTCCCGTGTGGGTCGGTTAAGAGGGGGTCTACTGTATATTTTTGTCAGACACCACATACATATGCTACTCGCGTTTTACGGATCACCCGAAGTAATTAATTGAACTAGAATCTTGAAACTCTGCATGGACATATAATTCCGTTATTTTTATAGAATTGGAGTTTTTCAAAATTAAAAATTTTATGAGGGTTAGCGAGCTGGCCGAGAGCTATTTCAAATATACTGCTAAAGCTAAGTTCAAACATACTGTTTCTACCGTAAATTTTCGCCTCAAGCTGCTAAGCGAGGAATACAATCCCCAATATGATTGAAAACAATTGGGGAATTAGGTATCCTAATTTTTTAGCCTACACATAAATTTTATATTTTTCTTATAGTTTTTGGTATATTAATAATAAAATACTAAATTCAGATGTTATGTCTATAGAGTGCGCCCTTTGTGATATTTAAATTTACTGTATTTACATCAGATATGCCTCTTATTATTTTATGTCAAATTGGCCAACAGGTTTTAGGGGACAGCGCGGTGCAATGAAAGTTCTGAGTTCTGAGGGGATACTTTTTATTCAAACTATTTGAATCCCAATGTCATAGGTTAAATAATGGATAAACCAGGACATTTGAGTATCCTTAAGGCTAAACTGAAAAATTAGAAAGCAGAAAGCGTCAGCTCATGGTAGCCAATTCATATAATTTGAGGTAAAAAAATTCATCGAGGAAACGTTTCATCTTCTCATGTCAATCTGGGATAGAGATGCAACCTTAAGTTTGTATTTAAGCACTTGAATACGTATAGTTCAGATAAATTATGTCTATTTGGAAGTTTGTAAAAGTTCAACATTACCAATAACGTGTAATTGAACCAAACATTAGTCATCCTTTCAGTGTGCGAAGCCGCGGCATAGAGTAATAATGAACTTCGTTAAGAGTTGGCACATAGAGTAATAATGAACTTCGTAAAGAGATGGCACTCCCATGTTAACTCGGTGGTAAGGGAACAGCAGCGCTATCTGAATAAAGTGCAACGAACTAAAAAGATCGATGCGATATATCGATGGTCGTCGATGCGATATATCGATGGTCGTCGATGCGAAATATCGATCGTCGTCGTCTGCTTTGTTTATATTTTCGTTTTCTTGTTTTGTTTGCTAGACTTTCAATTTTAATGACTTTACCGGTTTGTTTAGATTAAGTGCGTTTGCCGCTAGTGCAAGTTGTTTCGCGAAATACTGTACTGACTGAGTGATTCTTATTGTGCTTAAAGCGATTGATAGAAAATAAATACGTAGATGTTTACATAAGAGCACTTAATAAAAATTAACTTAGTAAATTTGTATTAAGTGCTTTTATGTAAACATCTACGTATTTATTTTCCATCAATAGCTTTAAGCACAACATGAATCACGCAGTACAGTATTTCGCGAAACAACTTACACTAGAACAACTTTCTGCAAACGTACTTTAGGTATTTTCCCACACTCAAATTAATTCCAACTCGTTATGGTTGTGTACACGTCGCGTCGTGACAGAAAATCAGGGGAAACGGAACGGGAAGTTAGCAGATCGTAATCGTCGTTCTGATTGGCTGAATCAGTGAAGAAGAAGAAAGTCATGTTTTTACAACGCCATCTGAATAAAGTGCATCGAACTAATCCGCTCCAATAAGCTTACCACTTGGCTCCATTTAAGTGTCAGACCGGTGGTTGGCACTCCTATGTTAACTCGGTGGCCTTTCTTTAGGACAGTGGCGCTGCCTGGTGAAATTGTACAGAACTACAAAGCCGCCATTTTGACGTCATCGTCTGCTCAGTTTTATTGTTTTCTATTTTGTTTACAATGTTTAGGTTAAAGCTTCGTGTGAAAATAATCTCATCGAAATGATGTTGTAATTATTATTAAAAATGTATTCATCATCTGAGGGTACTTTTTTAACGTAAGTTAATATCAACAAAAACTCCTGGGCGTTATAATTAAATGTTTTCAAATTAATTTAAAGATCAATTAATGTAATAACTGATAATAATTAACTGAAAATAGTTAAAAGTTGCATAATTATTGCTCCCAATATTATCTCTCACATTTCATTTTTTACTATCTTAGTCTCAAGCTTCTGAAACTTACTTTCGTAGCAAGATAGTGTTAAAATGGGCAATAGCTAATAAACAAGTTAAGCCTAATAAACCTATTTTACTTATAAACTAGACTAACCCCGTGCAGCGCAAAGCACTGCAAAAAATTAAAACTTATACTATTAGAGTTCCGGCCAAATCATTAGGCGGGTGAGTAAGTGCGCTGTTGGCGTTTAAAATACGGTATGTTTTTGGCCGATCACTTACCCACCTGAAGTTATAGTCAGTTATGCCCTTTGTTTATGTTCTCCAAATCAGCTGAGAAAGTTCTTCAAACATACCCTACTCAAGACTGTCTACTACTGCTTGCTCCAGTCTCACATCTCCTACTCAATTATTCTATGGGGGGCTGCAGAGTCAAATCTCAAAAGAATTTTTGTTTGGCAAAAAAAGCTCTTAGGAGCATGTTAAGACTTCCTTACAATGCTCATTGCAAAGATCATTTTATTAGGTTAGGTTTGCCTACCGTTCCATCTTTGTACATTTTTGAAGTTGCCATTTATATTAAATTACATACCGTAAAATACGTTAATACAGCCCATAGATATAATACTAGATTCAAACACAACTTTTCTATTCAACATAACTTGTCTTTGTTTGAAAAAATGCCAAAATATTCCGGTTTAAAGATTTTTCAACTCTTACCAGCTAACATTAGGCTACAGGAAAACTTCAATAAATTTAAAAGGGATTTAAAAAACTTTCTGGTACAAAATAGTTTTTATAGCTTGAGTGAGTTTTTTGAACTTTGTAGCCCTAACCTACGTTTTACCCCCTCCAAAACCTAAAGCCTAAATTCACCAACTTCTAAATGTTGGCCTACGGCCACATTATGACGACGCCTCATGCAACTGCCAACGAGGCGAATCTCCAAGTAAGTATCCAAGTAAGTAAGTACCCAAGTAAGTGTGCCTCTCTCTGTTGGAAATATGTAGAGGAGTGGATGTGTCTTAAACATCAAGTCATTTATACAGCTGGAGTTTCCATTTTTCGCCACCCGCCTAATGATTTGGCCGGAATCTAGTTTTCACTATAAAGACACTTGCATAGGCCTAATATAACATCTAAAATATTAAACAAATTTGATGTCATTTTTTCTGTAATTAGAAACACAATTCTAATTTTAAATCACCACTGAACTACTTAAATTAAATAAATTAATTACAACATGAACCAAGGAAGTTAGCAGGCACGAACCCAGGGGGGCTCAAGCTTCTCCCAAACATGGAAAAATATGCGTAAACACAATTTTCTTTAATTCAGGCAGGAAAATCTCTCAATTGTGTAGCCGTCGGTAGATTTCTTGATTATTTCTTAGAAATTTTGTGATTTCGCGGCCATAAAAACTCTTTTATCACCGTCGGTCAATCTGGCATATGACTATTCTTCACTGTACCGGTTTTCCAGCCTACATTTTCCAGTAGCTAACTTTTTATTTTATATATGCCATTAAACCTCTCATAGGGGGTTTTTATTCTTTCTATTATTCTTTGCTCCTTTTAGGTATGTATTTCAATTTTTGGAATTCCCTGTAATTATCTAATATGGCGGAAAACATAATTTTTTCTTATAGTACCATGTATTTTATGGTGTTTTTGGATTCTACACAGAAAAATTTGAATTTGTTAACACTTACATCCTCATAACTTCTTAACCTTAATTTTTACAGTCATGCGGGTGGTGTCATTTTGTTTGGCATCTTAAGCTCTAAAACACATGAAAGTGTTAACAAAATCGTTTAAGCCGTTTTAGAAAAATGTGGAGTTTTGTAGTTTCTTATGGATTTTTATGGGGTAAATACCCTTACAAATAAAAAAATTTAAAAAAATTTAAAAAAACACCTGGAGATATTATTGTTTCATAGCTACATGCCAAATTTCATGAAAATCGGCCACTGGTGTCATCTCTAGCTCTGTTTACATACATCCACACACTCGTACACACACACGCGCGCGCACACACACACACACACACACACATACATACATACACACACACACACACACACACACACACACACACACACACACACACACACTCACACACATACACACACAGGATGGACAGACACCACTCTGAAAACCACTTTTTTGATTCAGGGAGCACTAAAACAAATATATCCACTAACAACTCAAATTAAATCATTTTAACAAAAACAATACTTTTTCCAAAAACCATATTTTTGGATTCGGGGAACACTAAAACAAATGTTTCCACTAACGACTCAAATTCAAAAATTTTGACAAAAAATACTTTCTCCATATACAATGGTAAAGGGGAAAAAGTTAAAATGACAGGAAAATTAAAAAATTGAAATACATACAAAAAATCACAAAAAATAAAGGGTTTCCTCATAAGAAGTTTACTGTCAGACATGAAATGAAAAAGTTAGCTTGGTAAACTTAAGGCTGGTCATTCGGTATTTATAATCAATGGTATAACACCTAGAAGGCCTAATTAAGTTAAAATATGTTATTTGTCATGTTCTTTGAAACACAATTTTACACATTCAATTACCACTAACCTACTTAATAAAGTAAAAATCACAATATAAACAAACCATGTTATGACAGCAAAACATGTGCTTTAAAACCAAGCTTTATTATCAGCTGATCTGTGCTATTATACTCAGTTGATCAGTAAAAACAATACTAATGAATAGTATTTTTAACAATTCTAATGGAAATATTTTACATTCCATTTATAAAATATAAAATGAAGGAATGTTTAACTTTTCAGGCAAATGGCCATATAGAGTTAATTCTGTATGTATATCCTTCCGATGGAACTCCAGATTGCACTTAAAATAAACTAAAAACTTTACCCCATGTTATTGTCTACAGTGATTTTTAATTTCTGTTTTTGGAAAATTTAGTGGAGTAACAGCTGAAATCGAAGCAAAATGGGCAAATATAGATACAATTACCTTTTATTTGGTCCCAGCCGAGTGCAATTAGGTCCAATAGTATGGTCAGGCTCACTGCCAAAAGTTTAATTTTTTCCCTATGTTAAATCTCCATAAAAAGTTTATTTTTCTTTGAACCCGATTAACATAAATGTTTTCAAATGTAGCATTCATTAGGTCTCAAAATGACATTTAATTTGAGTGTGAACCATTAAAACCGACCTTTTACAATTTGTCATTGTAGGGTGGGTGCACCAGTGAATGACCACCCCCCAGTGAATGACCGGTATACTTCAAAATCCCGGTATTAAGCAAATTCTTTGAGCTAGCTAATTAAAAATAAGCGTAAAACCAGCCTTGGAATATTATTCAACAATAAACTTTCATTGGTTAAAATTGTTGGAGTCGAAAATACTTTTTGAACATATTTAATAATGAGTGTCCCACTATCTTCCATTTTGATGTTTCCTGCTATAGTGACTATCCCTGCAAGGCTTACCTCGATTTACATTCAGTATGTATTTGATGATTATTTCAAAAATACGTAGCAGTTAAATAATATTAAACATACTATCCTACAATTTAAAATCAGTTTTATTGCTGTGCATATTATAATTAATTATTACTGAGGGCGTCATTAATTGGAACTTAACAAGGGCAAAAACCAGTGAATGACCGGGGAAAAACTTAGCGGACATTCACTAGAGCGAGATCGGTCATTTACTAGCTATGATCTATATTCTCAGCTGAATTATTCTTATTCATTGTTGTCAGCTGATTTTTAAATTTGTTGACAGTTATTCAGCCAAAACAGACCGGTCGTTCACTGGTGCAAGATCGGTCATTCACTGGTGCCGTCCAGGTCATTTATTGGAGCATTGATATAGTTGCCTTTTAATTAATATTACAACCAGTATTCTCATTAAGTAACATATTTAACTAATATTGCTTAATCCTCAAAGAATAAATTAACTTCCTATAGTAAAATGTATAACTGTGACTATGAAATAAGGGAATAATGTCAAATCAACATGAGACATCGTCCTTAACCGGTCATTCACTGGTGCACCCACCCTAATTAACATTTAGACCATCAACATTATTGAAATCAGCTGTTTCACATAATTAAGTAGTTATAATACTAAACAATTTATCAATAAAATATTATTTTTTATTTACGCCTATAAAACTCTATAATTTAAATAATATAAAACTGTTTTTTTCTTTCCATTTAAAGGATAATACATGAAAATGCATACATTTAATGTACTGACCATGATAAACCAAATGCTTCTTGAGCGTTTGCTCTTTTCCTGTCGTTAGACAAAATACCTCATGTCTTCACAATCAGCTGAATGAATGACTGTCAAATTATATCATTGCAAAGATTTGGAAATGTCGATTTTTTTAATTTAAAAAGAAAAAGCCTAGTTTACACTAGCATCTAAAAATGTCGTCACTTGGACACTCTAATTAACATTGTTGTTATGCCGATACAGGTTTACCAAAAACAGCTGTGTTAACACTTCAATTGTTACAACACCTTATTTATCATTAGAGGTATGCAGCGATTAGTGGCGACACAAATATTTGTAAAAACAAATATTTGTGTCGTCACTTAAAACTACATCCCCTCAATGATAAATAAGGTGTTTTAACAACTGAAGTGTTAAAACAGCTGTTTTTGGTAATCCTGTATCGGCATAACAACAATGTTAACTAGAGTGTCCAAGTGACGACACTTTTGGATGCTAGTGTAAACCTAGCTTAAGGTAACGTAAAAGTAAATAAAACCTGCAAATATAGGAAAATTGAGCTTTTATTTGGTACAAACTGCATGAAAATGGGTCCACTGGAAGTCTCAGACGTACTGTCCAAAGTATTGGAAAAGTTGATTTTCCCCCATATTAAATCTCCATAAAAAAAGTTTATTTTTCATTTTTTATCCATTTCAATAAAATATATTTCAAAATTCAAATAAAACCTGCACATATAGGGCCGATAACCTTTGTTTTGGTGCAACCCGCATGTAAATCGGTCCAGTAGTACAGCCAGGCTCGCTGTCATAAGCTTCAAATTTCTTCCCCATGTTAAACCTCCATAAGAAAAGTTTATTTTCCATTTTTTACCCAGTTAACATAAATATTTTCAAATCTCAAGTAAAACCCGCACATATAGGGCCGGTAACCTTTGTTTTGGTACAACCCGCATGTAAATCGGTCCAGTAGAACGGCCAGGCTCGCTGTCATAAGCTTCAAATCTCCATAAGAAAAGTTTGTTTTCCATTTTCGACCCAGTTAACACAAACATTTTCAAAATTCAAATAAAACCTGCACATATAGGGCCGGTAACCTTTGTTTTGGTACAACCCGCATGTAAATCGGTCCAGTAGAACGGCCAGGCTCGCTGTCATAAGCTTCAAATTTCTTCCCCATGTTAAATCTCCATAAGAAAAGTTTATTTTCCATTTTCGACCCAGTTAACATAAACATTTTCAAAATTCAAATAAAACCTGTACATATAGGGCCGGTAACCTTTGTTTTCGTACAACCCGCATGTAAATCGGTCCAGTAGAACGGCCAGGCTCGCTGTCATAAGCTTCAGATTTCTTCCCCCATGTTAAATCTCCATAAGAAAAGTTTATTTTCCATTTTTGAACCAATTAACATAAATATTTTCAAAATTCAAATAAAACCTGCACATATAGGGCCGATAACCTTCGTTTTGGTACAACCCGCATGTAAATCGGTCCAGTAGAACGGCCAGGCTCGCTGTCATAAGCTTTACAAAAGTTTTTTAATATATAAGATTGACATTTTGGTGCCTGGATCATAAAGTATTTAGCAGGCTTAAATAATTTGTGGGCAGTTAGTTGTAACAGCTTCAATTGTGAATTAAAACTACAATAGCCATATCCTGTCAACGTAATAACATTACCACAATAGTTTTAGTTTTTTCCAAAAAAAATCTGTCTTCTCCAAAGGACCTCTGTCACTATAAAAGTGTCAGTATATTAATAAACTAATAGGATATTCTACATTAACCTTTTCCTGTTGACCATGCACTAGTCATTGGGACCAGTCGTTGGTTTAAAAGGCTATTAGTCGAGGCTAGGGTCATTTGACACTAGTACAATATTTTAGGCAAAATAAAAAAATATTTCAAACATTTCTGAAACTTACCATAAAACCACGAATGGTAAGCACAAACCACCATGGCGGTAGGGCCATGATTTCGCCTTTCTTGCCCATACTTTTCGTGACATTATTTATTTAGATAAACTTAATGTGGTTTCATGAATGTTTTGCAAAACCAAGTTGCACTAGTCAATGACACATAGATGGAAAAATGACTAGGTTGGGTATTAGTATCAAACTGAAGTTACCCCTAAATATTCGTAAATATTGTATAAACACTGTTAAATGTGCTTGAGGCTGCTTTTGAACTTTCAAAATAGTTGAATAGATTTTAGGATCATATATAATATTGGTCTGGTTTTAATGAGAATAGTATGGTATAACATAAGGTCCAAATCAGGTATATTAATGATTTGACAGATTATAGGAACCTTGTATCAATTCACAAAAACTGTGACACAATGATTTTAATTTTTGAGCCAAATTAGCTTTTTGTTAGTTATAGTAGTGATCTACATATATCCCAATTTATATTTCATTAAAATTATTCTCATCAAACTTCCATGAAAAACTTGGAGGCTAAAAACAAGATGCTTTTTGATCAGAGGAGTAACTCTTTGGGAATTAATCTGTCAAAACTTGGCCACAATAGCTAGGCCCTCTAATTATGCTATTTTGGCATTATACCTAAGGATGGCACTGTTTTTAGAACTGTCAGTTTTATTGAGTCCTTTAAAAAATTACATCATTTAAAAGGTTAGATTTTATAACCTCACTTAGAAAATATCACATAAGATAGCGATGTCGGTGAGGATTATCCAAACTGCCTTGCCAGCCACCACTCGCCGTTGGAATGATAAGTAGGGTAAGTTAATTTTGGTCAAGTTAGGCATAAACAACCAATATAAAGGATCTTTTCCGTTATACCACTATATATATGTATATACCACTGTTTCAGGTTTGTTTTTCAAGCCTGATTTTTTTAAAGTTAGGTTAACAAATTAGGTTGATAAGATAACGAAACCGCAGGTAAAATATTCTTATAAGGAATTTCCACTTAAAATCATTGATAACAATTATTTGACCTAGTGTATGGTGCTTGGTCAAAAATCAATTCAAGCTTGATTTTGGTAAGATTGGTTAGGCTAACCTAACCTAACCTAACCCAACCTAACCTAACCAACTGGAAGTGTGACATGGTGTGACTGCTAGACGGCCAGACACTGGCTTATCGCGTCTAGACAGAGATAACGGTAGATAAGATAACGAAACCGCAGGTAAAATATTCTTACAAGGAATTTCCACTTTAAAACGATTAATAACAATTATTTGACCTAGTTTATGGTGCTCGGTCAAAATTCAAGCTTGAAGGGTAAATTTGGAATGGTGGTATATGTATAACGGAAAAGATCCAATATAAAACATACAGAGAAAAATCAGGGAAAGGCATTAACATGCAACGCCAGTTCTTTTCCTTTGATCAGCGTCCTAATTTAGGCCTACTTTTAAGGACTGGGAGCAGAACTCATTTAATTGGAAACCATTCAAAGAAAATACTACTAGGCTAACATATTTATGGTAATAATCTAAGAGTCACATTACACTAGGTAGTTTTGCGGCTACACAGTTGTGAGAGGCTTCGGGGTGCGGCTCACCGCTGCTGAGTGTGAAAGCTCAGCTCAGCAACAGCTTGAAGACAGAAAATTAAACAGTTACTGCATTATTTGTTAGTAAATTAGCTAGATGTATAATTTTTGAGATTTTTTAGGTTATTTCGTAAAACGGTTAAGCCAAAAACTCAAATCTCTATAAGGAGGCCCAGGTGATTTTTCGGAGCTGCAAAACATCCTAGCGTAACAGGAAACTAACATAACCAAAAATTAACATAACGACAGAAGCAGTGTAATATAGGAGTCACCTAAGTTGGCCAAAACGAAAGTAAACAAACTATTATCTTTTTACGAACTTAAGCATAACATCCAGCTGTGCTGAAAATATAGCTAACGAACATCTGTTTTTCAATGGTTTTAGTATAGCACTTGCAGTAAAGGGAAGGTTCTGATGCAATATTGCAACGGGAAGTTTTCTTGCGCACCTTAAAATATTACTGATGGGCTTTTTCAAATTAAGTATGTATTAACACGATAGGGTGTGTCATAGATGCGGCATGATTAATAGTCTTAGATCTTCTTACTAAATACTTAATATGTATGATGAAAAACAGGCGAGTCTATGAATAGTCATTACTACTTGCTGCAAGTCAGCATCTGACAAGAATGATAGTTTCATATCGCGTTCAAAACTTATCAAACTTGGTCTAGGAAAAAATAAACAAGCAGATAAAAAAACTAAAATTAATGTCAATCAAGAAATAGAATCAAATTAAACTTTCCCGCTATGTAAAAAGGTTAAATGATAAAAGAAAATTCCAAAAATAGGTGATATTGTAAATATTCTATAACCTATAAGATAAACACGAATGACAACAAAACAATATTGTAAACAAATGCAACGTGGCGATTTGACAGTTCGGAGAAAATGTAAACAAACACCATGTGTAACCAATAATGTTTTAAATGTGACTTGAATAACAAATTTTGATGAGATGATTAGTACATGCTTTGGCCAATTTAGGTGAACCCTACTTTAAATTGTCATCTATCTACTAATGTCACATTTGTAGTGCCCATCTATGAAAATACCCCAATAAGGTTATAACTTACAAAGTCTTGCTATTTTTAAATAGGCCTGTCTACAATAAGAAACTGTTCTTTTCTGGCTGTTTTGCGATATTTTTACACTCTGCTAGCTTCATTAATTCCCATGATAAATCTATTCTATCCATTAATCTAGCTATCCAATAGGTTAAGGAACTAAAAGTAAATTAAGAAATAATAAATCTAATACAATTTTTGACAAGATTATAATACCATATAAATTTGTATAAAAACCAAAAGAAATTACGAAAACAGTAAGAAACAGTAAAGATGGCAGCAGTTTTCTGTAGTTGTAATTTTCTCCTTTTCCATGTAAACCTTCATGAACTATTTCCTGCAACAAAGACGTTCAAATAATTTAATTTTTAGCCTACAATTGAAATATAATACACTGAGAAGGTATAAATAGTCATAGATAACACTACGTTCAATGTAAATAACTACAGAAAAAACTTTAATGTCTGAACAAGCCCATAATAGAAATACAGTAATTACTAAGTACCGTGGGGTCCCATAGCGTCTAATCCCACAGCGTCTAAAACTGAAATAAAATGAAATTCGTCGCACAACGTCTAAAAACGAACATTCCCATAGCGTCTAAAAATAGCGGGAAAATAAAAAGTTCAAATCGTCTCATAGCGTCTAATAATTTGCCAGTGAATCCCATAACGTCTAAAAATAATAATTAGACGTTGTGCGACTCACTGACAAATTATTAGACGCTATGCGACAAATTTACATTACGATTCCCATTGCGTCTAATCGAAAAATAACTATATTCCGGTTAATGTCTGAAATTAGAAATCGTCCCATAGCGTCTAAAGAACGAATCTTTTTCAGAAAGAACAAATCAATAATACCCCCGTTGCAGCAGACCTGCATACTCAGCGAATTTCAAGTGCAAAACAACATATATCGATCCAACATAGCGAGATTTGACATATTTTTGTAAGCTCTATAAGAATAACATGGGGAATGAGTATGGAGGTTTGCTGCTACAGGTATATTAAAACTGGGTGGTTTTAATTCAATATTTAGTAGATCTGAACTAGAAGAAGCCATTTACCAAGTTTTATCAAGATATGTTGAGAAATAAGCGAGATATAGAATTTTACTTATTTCCCATAAGGTTAACATTGGGACAACGTACTGTGTTTACCACTTTCAATATCTCGGCAACCAATGGACATAGAGCCATGATTCAAAATACTAAATTGTTTGTTTTTTTGGGCTGAATTCAATGGTGCCAATAAAAATTTGAAAAATTTTATTTTTCTATGTAAAAATGTCAAAAAACCCATTTTTGGGGGGGTTTACCCCCCTTTACCCCCCCTTCCGGTGGTCCGATCGGGCTGGTTTACGAACTCGTCCGAATAATTACTACTTTACATGTCTATGCCAAATTTCATTCCGATTGGACCATTTTTGCGCAAGTTATCGTGCTTAAAGACACATATATATATAGATATATAGATATATATATATATATTTATGAAAGTGAACGAATGGTGTTTTTGGCATCTGAGGACCTCAAAAAGAAAAGTTATGATGGTTTTAGGCTTAGGTCTTACCATGAGACCTACGGTAACAGCTTCTTCCCTATAGGGGAAATTCGCTAAAAAGAGTTGTTCCTTCAGAGCTTTGGTCTGAGGCGGGCAGCACTGAGTTGTTAACCATGCAGCCACGAAGTAAACTTTATGGTTTACTATTAGCAGTACTCAGTAGTACTTGATCTTTCTGATTTAGAGCTTCACTTATGTTAATTACTTTATAAAATGCATATAAATTATGTTTTTATAATGGATGTTAAATTATCCAAAACATAATACATACATCCAAACATCCGGCGATATGGATGTTAATATCGCCGTAATATTACATTGTTAAAACAATGTGCCTGTCACGATGTTACTCAGTGTGTTTGGTGTACATCTTACTTAGGGAGTGTAATCATTTAATTTTAGACAGAATTATGATAGTTGTAAATTTTCTGTTGCAAATTTGGCTCTTGGTATATTGTGCATAGCTTCAATAATCATCCCCAACAAATGTGTTATTTACTAATTAAGTTATTTAAAAAAAAATGTAACGTAATTATTTGATATCAATCCATGGCTGCTGGTAGATTTAAAATAAGAATTTTTTAATCGTCAATACAAAACGGCTGTAAGAATTTGTTGTTATTGTTAACTCAATTTTTTATTAATAAAAACATTTATGGTTGAAAATAACTTATCGCCTACAGTATATAAATTAATTCTGAGTCTATCTATCTATTATATATTTGTCAAATACCACTGACCTATCATCGCACAGCCCAAACTACTTGACCAAGAACCTTGAAACTTTCCATGAACGTTCCTCTCAGGGCATAGGCACCCACTACCCCCCCCCCCCCACATTGGCTACGGCCTTGAACCACACAAGGAAGTAAAAATAATTGTTAAGTGATTCAAGTGATTATTAAAATTAAAATAAAAGTGATAAAAACTTAAAATGTTTCAGCAATTGTGAGTTTGAGTTGTTATATGAGTTTTTTCTCTAGCCTTGATAATAACGTACCCTTTTACTAAACTTAGAAAGGGGGGGACGCCAAACGATACTTTCGCCTAGGGCGCCTAAAACTCTTGAGCCGGCCCGCCTCAAGAACATACGGAATCCGATTAAAAAAGGCGGGTCTAATAAACTTTTTAAATATCTAATCCATTCCTTAGGTGCAATATTTCCAACTACTTTAACACTGCTGCGTTTAAAACTATTTAAAGCTAACCAGAACGATTTTGCGTCGGATACATTATTTTAATTTTCAATTGTTTTCTCAAAATACGATCTTTGTTTGGCCTTACAAATTGACTTAAGTTGCCTCCTAACATGTAAATAGTTAGCCTGATCCTCTGCACAGTTAGATTTACGAAATTATTTAACAATTTAAATTTTCGCTTTCTTATTGATAAACACTCACTATCAAACCATTTATTTATATTTTTAAAATTTAAATTAATTTTGTCACTTTGTTTTGATTGAGCTGAATCAGTAATAATTTGAATTCTGTTGTTTAGATTCTCTTGGTTATATCCTCAGCAAATGTAAAGCCGCCACTACACCTACGCTCAACTCTAGCTCGATAAAACTTATTGTCATTTTTAGTCCAATTAATTTTGGGTAATATAGTAGTTTTCAACACTAGGAGAGAAAGTGGCTCTTTCTAGTACGAGATCGTAATTTACAAGCGAGGCGCAGCCGAGCTTGGAAATGCGATCGAGTACCAAGGAGACACTTTTGCTCCGTGTGATGAACAAATTTTCATCATTATGTATAAATAACCATTTAATCGTTAAAAAATTAGACTACATAATTTTGAGTTATCCAAAATAGTCAACGTCATTTACACATCTGTTAGTTGTTTACAAACACAAGTTAAGAAATCGTTCAACCTTTCAAACGTAACATAAACAAATTTTGACATTAGAGTACGGAAAAATTCACCAGATGTTTTTTCAGTACTCCTATTCGAAGTGATCCAAAAACGATCATTTTGCGTACGATTTAGAGAACGAAAAAAGGCTGTTTTCCGGACAGTATGATGAAAAATTATGTGTTTACAGTCGCTCAAAGCCACACTTTCGTAATTTATTTTACAACTAAATTCAATAGGCAAATGATCTGACCCTGTGTAATTGACAACTTTTAGAGTTTTTATTTAATAAGACTATTGTACCCCCATATTTCTCCCATAGTTTGCCGTTCTCTCTGCAAATTTGAATTTAAACTTGTGTAATTTTTGTAGCAAGAAATGTGAATCACCCTCTGAAATGAACGTTTCCAAAAGTATAACAATATCATAATTTTCTAAAAATTCTAAAAAATATAAATCATTTAGCTATTCTTTTAGCCCACACACATTATAAGATACAATTTTCAAATAACCTAAAATACGTTCTCTAGTCCATTTCTCTTCTTGTTCCCCGACGATGGGTGGATTGGCGTGGGGTCCTCAGTGCCCCGCTGGAGCCTGGCTGCTGGGCGTCCTCTCGCTGTTGGTCTCGGTCCCGCCGCTTCCGAGTAGGTTGATAAATAACAATAAAGTCTCATTGAGGTCTAAATTTGTGGGTTTTAATGCAATCATCAAATCGATGTGATGTTATGCATGTCATGTTTGGGGGCTTTTAGATAGCGATAAAATTGAATCTGTGCAAACGTTAATTATTAAAATAGTTTTCCGGTTACCAAATAATACCCCTAATTATTCTTTATTTTTTAAAAACTGGTGTCAGCAAATTACATATATTTACACTCTCCAAATAAATGAATATGAAGTATATTTTCAAGGTGTTGAGTTTGGAGTCGGAACGTTTACGTTTATATTAGCTAAAGAGGTAATAAGGAAAAATGTTAGTTGCTGTAGCGTTTGGAAAAAGTTGGGGATAAAATGTGGTCTTCCGATTAATCTTAATTTAGAAGATATTAACTCGGATGTAGGTCGAGTGAGGCTCAACTGATAAGCGTGGTAGATGCATTGCGAGATAAGTGGAGGTCTGAAAGTTTAGGCAGAGCGCGCACATCGGATTTCACTCTCAATAATATATCACAATCGACTTTGATCTTGGTGACAGAAGGTTTCTCTCAATTTTTTTGGATATAAATAATATTTCACGAATAATCAAATGTAGAGGAGAACTTTTGAATCTAAATTTTAAACCATGGATTATTGGAAAAAAATATTCTTGTTCCATTTGTAATCTAAAGAAAACGAATTAGTGGCAAGGTGCCATGTGTTTAAAGACCTAAGAAATACTCATTTAGGGATATCAATTTTAGATCATATCGAGTTTGTATCGTACCTCAACGGGAAGGATTGGCGGGGTTTAGGGAACTACATAAAAGTCGCAGTAAATATAAGACGGGAACTAGTGCAAGAATTTAACTTTTAGACAATTCTTAGCTGTTCATAAAAAGTAAAAATACTTTTCTTATCTTTTATGTGAAATACTTTTTATGGTCATGGTCTTTTATCTGAAATAAACGTAGTCTATATTTTAAATTAATGTTTCTTCTAACTTTGTAGGTTTTTTCACTTTTGTGTAATTTTTTTAACGTTAACAGCTTTTAATAGTATATGTATGAGAAGAAATAAATTGTATTTCATTAATTAGTAGTTTTTCATTTTATTGTATTCTTAAGGATCATTGTAGGAAATGTTTTCGTTTTGGACTTTGGAGTGATGGGAAGTTAGCCAACCAAACATACGGTCCATTAATTGACCATTGTTTAATTGTGCTACCTGTTTTGTTAATCTTGAGAAAATTATGTAAATAAAGCACTTTTTCTATTCTATTCTATTCTTATCGAAAGTACAGTACTCTCGATTATTTGAGGTCTTCGGGACCGAGGCTACCTCGGATAACACTGAGTTTACATGTGTTTTGAGGTCGGGCTGTAATGAGACCACTTCAAATTGTTTTATTAGGTATAGTATTAACAAAATAACCCCGTCGCAGCAGACCTGCGTACTCAGCAAATTTCCATATGATTTATTTTGTATATGTGAGCATTTAACTTATTTGAAGGCAAGTATTGTTTGAATACGTTAAGTAAATAGTATACTAAAAACGTATATTTAATCATTCATGAGCTTTAAACATGAGGAAAATTAACAAGGAGACCACATTGGTTTTCATTTGTAACACAGACAATTTATATTTTATATAATTCTTAGTCTTTTAATTAAAAAAAGTAATCTTGTTATAGTATATAAATGTCAACAAACATATAATAAATGAACTCAAAACACCCAAATCAAACAAATAACTTAATCTCATGAAAAAATTAATTAGTTTTATAACTAAACACCATGTTATAGCAGACCTGCATCTCCAGCCAATTTCAATAAAACATATTATCAATCCTCATCATTGTAAACATACCTATACTACATTTTCGGGCAGTTTAGACCAAGACATCCCCCCCCCCCGCCAAATGCTCATACTTTCTTTATCAAATTTAAAAATAATTTGTATTTTTTGATATAGTATAATATATTTTCAGCAAAATCTTGATCAATGAACTCCAACTATTCAAAATAAACACAAATAAAACATTCATCACCTGAAAATTCAATCATATGTTCATAATTGTATTTTTTTAATCTGTCAAATCAGGGTACAAAACTATATTTTGTACTTTTTGGAGGGTAAAATTAAAAATAATATTGGACAACGTACTGTGTTTAGCACTTTCAATATCTCAGCAACGGATTGACGTAGAATAATAATTCAAAATGCTAAATTGTTCATTTTTTAAGCTGAATCCAATTTTGACACTTACATTTACAAGAAAATAATATAAAGATATATTAAATCCTGAAAATAAATTTTATTTTGTCAAATAACCCTCCTTAGAGTTAACTTATCGTGCTGATTTTCAAACTCGAAGTAATAAATGTCACTCTAGACATATGTACCAAATTTCATTGCGATCGGACCTTTTTTACGAAAGTTATCGCGCCTACGGACAGGTATATATATATATGAAAATGAAAGAACGGTGTTTTTGGGGTCTGGGGACATCAAAATGAAAAGTTACGGTGGTCCCGTGCTTAAGTCTTACCATGCCGCCTACGGTAATAGCTACTTCCCTAATAGGGGGAAATTCGCTAATACTTCCCTATAAGGGGAAATTCGCTAAAATGGGACAATGTAAGTCCTTTCGAGTTAAATATAACATTATTTTAAATAAAGACACTTGTTTTCCACATTATTGTAAAGCTTAGTAAGAAAATAAAAACGTACATTTAAGCTTAGAGCTGCCTCGGATAACCCGGAGTCTCGGATAATCGAAAGTGTACTGTAATCGAGAACAGTTAAAAACCAAACTCAACATCACAGAGCTCTATCTTAAATTATATCATTGTCATATGTTTGGAAACACAATTTTATTCATACGGACTACACCCCATATCTACAATCATGTCTAGTTTTACAGCTTTATCAATATTTTAGTTTCAATGAACATCAATATTTGTTGTATGAACATCAATATGGATTTCGACCTAAGCATAGCACAATCTTAGCCATTGAAGCAATTATAGAGTACATCTTAAGTAGCTTTGAAAATAAAGAAATTGTAGCCTCTAATTTAATTGATTTAAGCAAGGCTTTTGATTGCCTGTCTTTTAATATTTTGTATGATAAATTACAATTCTATGGTATTAGAAATAAAGAATTGAACTTGATCAAGTCTTATCTATCTGGACGTAAGCAAAAGGTTGTTGTTAACAACACTAGCTCGGAGTACCTAGATGTCATTGCAGGTGTACCTCAAGGCTCCGTACTTGGGCCCTTTTCCGTATTTGATTTTTGTGAATGACATGTGTACTGCAATGTTCCAACTTTCTCAGTTCTGTACGCTGACGATACTACGCTAATCTGTTCTGATAATGTTAATATTAAACTTTCTAATGCCTTTTCATCTGCAAAAAGCTGGTTTAAATCCAACAATTTAGTTATAACTGAAGAGAAAACTTAAATTAATCTATTTTGCCCTTAGAAATATTACAACAGATGTCAATGCAAATAGTGATGTCAAACTTTTAGGGTTTTCACTTGACAATCAGCTCAGTTGGGAGCCTCATGAAAATAATCTTTGTAAGAAACTCTCAAGAATTGTATTTTTATTAAGAAAGCTTAAGTTATCTGTTAGTACAGATACCCTAATTATTGTACACTGTGGACTCTTCAAATCTTTAGTTAGCTATGGTGTACGCCTATGGGGCAATTCCTGTCATGCCCAGAGAGTTTTCCTCTGGCAAAAGAAAGCCACCAGAATTCTAGACAACCTATCAAGTAGGCAATCATGTAAAACTAGCTTCCAGAACTTGAAGATAATTACTTTTCCTTCTCTGTATATTTTAAGTAGTCTAATTCATGTTAAACAAAATATCCATTCCTTTTCTTGTCAAAACACTGTTCATAGCTATTCAACTAGACACAATAATAATCTTGTAACGCCCTATGTAAGACTTTCAAAAACTTTAAACAGTCATGTTTACTAACAGCTCAAGTTTTTTCAATAAACTCCCTAGCAATATTAGAAACCTATCTTGTAACAGATTTAAGTTAGTTACGACTGAGCGGATGAAAGAACAAGCCTTTTACTCTGTTACTGAGTACATATGGACTTTAAATTTTCCTGATGGCCTAGTGGTCACTCAAACTTTGTAATTTAAAATTTAAGTTCCTTTTATGACATTGTACAAATTTGTTAGTAGCCTATGAGTTTATCATGATGTACCTGACGTGACCAATTACACCCTAACCGGTGTTTAAAGGAAATAAAGTATATTGTCTATTGTCTACATGTGACATTGTTCGAGACTTCATGTCTAAGTAGACTGGAGCTAAGCTAAGGCTGCATGAAGAACTAGTCATCACTATAGAAAAAGTGCTGTTTGCTTTCTCCTTTCTGGCACTTGGGGGAAATTCAGTTCGCGCATTATATCTCCGGCTATGACCGAGTCAGCTGGTTATAAGGTGCGGGGGGGTAAAGGGGGTACTTTTCTAAAAACATTTTCTAAAACACCGCTGCTTGTCAAATGTTGTGTTTACCAATATCATATGTTAAAAATATCAAGTGACACGGTTAGTAGCGCAGTGTTCATAGCCGGAGATATAATGCGCGAACTGTACAATATGATAAATGAATAGTAAATCATCTGATAGTGTTTATAATGAGCACTGGTTTGCAGTAGAATTAAAAAGTTTTATTGTGATACACACTAGCACACACTCACCACTACATACCCATTACCATTCTACTTGGTACAGCTGGATCTGTATATTAATCTCTCTTTATTTCTTGCAGAAATTTATGAGCTAATGTCTAAATTAGTAGCTACATTTGTATAAAAACAAATTGAAATTTTTAACTTCGTTTACGGCGACAGTTTAATGTTGCTAAAATAGGTCAATACCTAGTGAGTGCAACAAAGTAAATGGAATGCCTCATCACTAAAAAACCAATTGAACACGTGCTTATAAAATATGTCCGCCATCTCAGCAGGGCTGTACCCAGCTTTGGCGGGCCCCGGTGAAGATATTAAGCTGGGCCTCTTTATTCGTTGCCGTTACGACCCCTTTTGACCTGTTCCCGGGCCTTGCCGGGGGTCTCGGAGGGGGATTCTGACCCCCCCCCCAGGCCCCCCTTCGACCCGCCCCGGGCCCCGGTAAAATTGTACCGGCTATACCGGTCTCAATACGACCCTGCATCTCAGGGGAACTCTTGGCAAGGTTTACTGTCGCCATTAGATGTTGGAAGGAAGGTATAACAATAAATGGTAATGCCGATATGTAACTCTTTATTAATAAGCTGCAGCCCTTCAAAATTAAACACACAATATGGAATTAGCTAAGAAGCTAGTCAAACAAAAATTATTCACAATAATTGCTTCCCAAACTTGGAAAAAAACATTAGTTGGGGTTTATGTGAATCACAACCGGCTTCCAAAGAGTTCTCCATGGCGTCCTCCCCCATCCTGCAAAAATATGACATTGAATATTAAAAAAATTTTGTTACAGTTTTAATTTTTTTACAGGCATAGTATGAATTAAAATAAATAAAATTACTCAGGCGGTAGCTCATGGGCGGATTTCTGGGGGTGCCAGGGGGTGCCCGGCACCCCCTGAATTTTTGAGAATTTTTTGCAAAAAATATTTTTTTAAGCAACGGAATTTAAAAAAATTGTCTTAATAATTACCAAATTTATTTTTTGATAACAATTTTTGATTACAATTTCAATAACACAGAAGACGTGAGTTGAGCACTCAAAATAAACATTTATTAAGTAAAGCGTAAACAAGCATTGCGTGGGTGTGTACGCGCGCGCGACGCGACGCTGCGACGCCGTTTCCGGTCAGCCTGAGACTGCGCTGTTTCCGGCGACGGCGACTACCTTCCCTGTTCTCACGCCCTCTCTCTCTCTCTTCCTCTCCCCCTTCCCTCCCATTCTTTACTTGTGGTGACATGGTTTTATTTTTTTGTAATTTATTGGTTCCTTACAGATATTGATATCGTTAGTTGATCAGTGGTTAGTGTACGGCTTGGTTATTAGTTCGCGCAGTGAGCAGTGCTTTCTCTTTAATCATTATTACAAGTAAAATGTATTTCTAATATTTAATATTTGTATCTCAATATATTTAGTATATCACCTATACATCATGAGTTGCAGGAAACCAGTGCGTGACAGTGGGAGTGACCGTGACATACGCTCGTTCTTTTTAAAACATAAGGTAGAAAATAAAATAAATAATGTACCAAGTGTTTGCGCATCAGTACCGTCTTCAAGTCAAGCTTCAACATCCAAAATCTTAAAGCCGAATGAAAACTCATCAGGTGAGCTTCAGCTCAATGAGAATATGCCCGTTGAAGAAATTGATTTGGGAAATCTTGTTTCCGGCCCATGCAGGCCTATTTTGGTGCAGTTCCCCGTAACAGAATTTTCTGATAAAAACCGTTTTTTAATAAAAAGTATTATGACAGCTACGAATGGCTAGAGTATAGTATAAATAAGGACGCTGTTTTTTGTTTTCCATGTAGAATATTTTCATCTAAAACAAGCGGAAAAGAGGACACGTTTACTCAAAAGGGAATGAGAAATTGGCGGAAAATAGCAGCAAAACTAGATAAGCATTCAGAATGTGATACGCATAAATTCAGTACGTCTAAATGGAAGAATTATAGAGCGCCCACTGAAAATGTTCTTGCGCAAGTATCGGAGGGTCATAAAACTCAAATAATCGAAAAGAAAGAGTACGTTAAAAAAATTATTGACATATTGCTCTATCTGGCCCGCCAAGGTTTAGCTTTGAGAGGTCATGACGAGTCTGTTAACTCAGAAAACAAAGGCAACTTTTTAGAACTTTGCGATCTATTTAGTAAATACGACCCGTCTTTTAAGTCAAAATATGAAAAATATTTCAATTTAACTGGTTCGAACACGCAAAATGAAATAATCCACATTATTTCTGAAGAAGTATTGAGACAAATTGTGCAAGAAGTTAATGCTGCTGAATTTTATGCTCTTTTAGTTGATGAAGCAAAATCTCACAAAACCCAACAGCTTTGTATCTGTATACGGTATTTTTGCCAGAATCAAATCAAAGAAAGGCTAATTGCTATGAAAGATGTTTCGCTTGCACGTGATGCTGACAGTTTGTCTCAAACAATTTTAGATTCTTTAAGTAATATGGGAATTTCAGCTACTTTGGTTGGTCAATCTTATGACGGAGCATCCGTAATGTCAGGAGTCAATAATGGGATCCAAGCAGTTGTTAAAAGGTCTCATCCATACGCAAATTATGTACATTGCATGGCACATAAATTGAACTTAGTTTTAGTAGCTGCGTGCAATAGTAACGATCTGTCTTGTAACTTTTTTTGTATAATGCAAGCTCTGTTCAAATTCTTTTCTAGTCCTGATTCAAATGCTATTTTATAGACTTGCAAAAGAAATTGAAAGTGGAAACTAATGACAAGAAAAAACACATTCGAACAGTTGTAAAACAATCTGACACGAGGTGGTCATGCAGAGCTACTGCCGTTTCTGTTGTTGAAGACCTTTTCCAGCCTATAGTAGAGGTTTTGAAGACTTTTGCCTCAGATTTGCGGCATGCAAGATCACCCGAAGCAAAAGGCATACTTGCTTCGATATTGTCCCTGGAGTTTGTTGTATGTCTTTTAGTTTTCTCCGAAACCTTAACCCATTTGAATGTGCTGAGCAAAGCTTTACAGAAGGAGAACAGCAGCATCGCTTCGTGCTCATCGTCCATTAAAGGAGCAATTAAGATAATGGAGGGTTGGAGAACTGAGGAGAAGTGGGAGAAATTTTGGAAGCAGGCAATTGAGTTTGCCAAAAAAACAGCATCGCAATACCAACTGAGAGCGGGGATGAAAGTGGGCCCGAAAGCAAGAGGCGTAGGGTACTCTCAAGTAGACTCGACAGTTATGTCGTCATCTCGCCTGTTGGGCACAGGCTCGCAGACAATATTGAGCAAAATACGATAAACGATGGAAAAGGTTCAGTGGAAAAGGCTAAGGTTAGCTACCGGACAAATTTTTACTACCCGGTAATGGAGTTGTTATTAGCTGAAATGAGGAGAAGATTTTCAGAAGACAGCCTAAAGCTAGCAACTGCATCAGAACAGTTTTTGCGCTTAAATTTCGAAAAAAGCTTGTTCTTCATTAACAGTTATGCAATAGGAACTATCCAATTGAGAGCTCTGAAAGCGGAAATGAACATAGCAAAGTTTGATGTTCAAGAGAAGAAGGATGCTGACCATGTCTTAATAAATTTGGAAACTTCACCACTGAAGAAAATAATTCCAGCGTTGATTGAAACCATCAATGATACGATGTACCCCAACTTATATAAAATGATGTGCATTGCTTTTACTTTACCTTCCAACAGTGCGACATGCGAAAGGACATTTTCGGCAATGCGAAGAATTAATAACTGGTTGCGTTCGACAATGAACGAAGAACGTCTGTCAGACTTAATGGTACTGTTTTCAGAAAATGACATTGTGAAGGCCATGGACTATGACAAACTTGCAGACTTGTTTCTTTCGAAAGGTGGGCGAAAATAAGGGAAATCAGTGCAAAGACACAAATGATGGGAAAAATGATACAATGTTGATAAAAATAAATGATATAATAAATCAAGAATTAATAACGCTTGCGGCGTACTGGACCAATAATTTGATATTCATTTAATATTACTGCGTAACAACAGCTCCCGTCAGCCGCGATCCCACAAGCAAATGAACCTCCCTCGTTCGGAATTAAAGAGAAGCCAGCTTTAATGAGCGATTATTTAAGGTCTATTTATTAAGTTAACTTAATATATCTGTTATTTAATATTGCTGGCTCCCAGTCCCTAACCATTTTAACTAATGTTCAAAACTGTTAAATTGTAGGTAACACAATTGAATATAATCCCTTGATAACTATTACATTCCCTATTAATTAAATTAATTAAATATTATGGCAATTTACCAATTATTATTATTATTATTACCTACCCCATTATTGAAAAGGTCCCTGCCCCGGCCTAGCCCCTCCTAATTTACCTTAACCACTCATGATGATGTCCTGCTGCTCTGCTTGCGGAAGTTCACCTCGAGTGCCCAGAGACGACTCCCGCCGCCGGCCAGTCCAGCGGGCCGCGCGGCTCGCGCATGCGCGGACGGACGTGGTCAGTGAGTCAAGATTGACCTTTGACTTGTTGGTGCTGACTTACCTTGGCTTAATTATTAGGTGGCCGATTGGGGCGCCACACGCAAAAACAAGGTATGTTTTAGTTTAAAGATTTCCATGTTAGTATTAAAATACCGTAATATGACTCAATACAAATAGTTGTTTATTTCCAGATCCCTTAGTCCAAAGTTCTGACGAACAAAGCAAAAAGGGAAAAAATTAGGGTTTGGTTTTAAAGTAAAAAATATAAAGTAAAAACGATATGTTTATGTAGGGCGATAAATACAAAAGCATTAGTATGTTAGCAAAAAAACAGGTCATCACTTCCGGCACCCCCTAGAATTCTGGCCTAAATCCGCCCATGCGGTAGCTTAGAAATAAAGCGCTCGCCAGGTATGTCAAAAGTCCCTAGCTTGATGCCAGCCTCCCACAGTAATCGTGCTCAAAGTAATTGTTTAATTTTTTGTTTATAAAGCATAATATATTTTTTAAGTCTTCATAACTTAATGAATTACTAACTGCAATTAAAGTTATTTTTAAATAAATCAAAATTAATTTCTTAGATTAATAAAATGGTAAACATTCTAGCAAGCATATTGTTCACTTTTCATCAGATTATTCAAATTTTGAAAGTTATGATTGTTATGGTTTTGATTTTTTATGATCCAATGTCATAATTTCTCCCAACACAGCGCTAGCAGTTGTATTTTAGTGCGGCCTTGATTAGGGTCTATTTGTGTCTGTAGTATCACTATGTCAAAATGCTGGCCTTGTAGACACCAGCAATTTTTATCCGAATGCTCGATACCATTGATTGCTACACCTTTAAATTCATTCAATGCGACCAATCAATGACATGTTAGATATTGATCAAGTGTACAAAAATGTGTAGCAAAAAAGAAGAACTATGAAATAGGGGAAAGTTGCCAATATCGTACCACTTTTTGGTTTTAGTTTTTTAATTTCATAATGTTTCGTAAATGGTAATGAAACGTCTAAAAGAATATCAAATTTCTAGCTTTTTCTTAGATTTTTGAAGAAAATCACATAGTTTTCTTTGTCAGCAGTTAGTTACGTTAAAATATTGTTTTATTTTTAAATAGTTGCAAGGACGCATTGATCAGTTTTAGACCAAAGATTAATTTTATCTGCCCAAAGATTACACGAACAAATTACCAAAAAAAGTAATTGTACTGTTTAAATCCTGCTTCGATTTTAATAACTCAGGGATTTTTAGCAAAGTCTTAAACAAGATGAATTGTAAGAAATAGAATGCAGTTCGAGTATAACCTTGCATTGATTTGCTGCCACTTTTAAATGTATCAAATAAATATGTCAGGGCAATAAATTGTAACTATTAATGGTGTAAATACCTTGTACTGTCAAATTGATCCTTTGTAGTCTCATATTATGGGCTACCACAGTTACAATCTCAGAGAGATCTTCCTCAAGCGATGGAAATCAAATTTAATTCCTGTGGAAGTCGTCAAGAAGCATTGAAAACCATCATGACACATACCCACGTAACACAAACGGATAGACGCACACAACGAACAAACATTACTTATTTTTATAAAAATTCCGGTACCAGGAAACACGCACGACACGTACGGAGGGCTAGTCTAGACTCAATTACGCAATGTCACTGCAGAGAAGTACCATTAGGCGTAAAACTGCACTTATTACTTCTTCAGATGCTATTCAACAACGACATTCGTCAACAGGCAGCCGTAACGCAATGGATATAGCAGTCTACACCTGAACATACAAGTCAAGAAACATCGGGCATGGTTAGAGCTTGGATGGGTGACCGCTAGAAGGACTCAGACATTTTTTACTGATTTCAAGTCAAAAATACCGGTAAATGCAGAGACTAGGCAAGTCAATGCATAGAAATCGGTTGTATTTTACGAGAATAGGAATGTATATTCTATGATAAACTGTGGTGAAGGCAAAATGAATTGCAGGATATTCTGAGAAAAGTCTCTGCAATTACGAGAGCCAACTCTGATCGGCAGGACTTACAACCGACAGTAATGACGTCATAGCCAGTGACGTCATAACTATGTAGACAAACTAAGTCCTGATTTTCCGTGTGGCGGCCTCACTGCCGGAGCATTGAGCCGGGTCCAGACTGCAGTGGGTAACCCGCACACCCTTATTTACGTGTATTTTCCACGTATTTCAGGACTAAATTTTTCTCAGTGTACGGATCTAGAGCCTGTAAGGAATATTTGTGCCGAGTTTCATGGCTCTAAGCCTTATAGTTTTTGAGAAACTGTGATCAGTCAGTCAGTCAATGGGTTTTGGCTTTTATATATATAGAATATAACGTAAAAAAGAATATCAATATTTCATGATGAAAACAGAAAACCAAATATTGTCTATTTTATAATTAAATATAAAGTTAAATTAAGTATAATATATTCCTATGAATATAATATAGGGTATAGTATAATAGGTATAACATACCGGTAAATATTTTATGAAAATACTATATGAAAATTCAATGTTTCGATTTGAGAAGCCACTGGAGGTACGATATGGGCAACTGGGACTTGTTTCAAACAAACCCAAGTAGCATGGAAATTATTTTTAATCGATGAAAAGTTATTTCCAAAGATTTTAAAATGTATTCAGATTTAAAATCAACCAAAAGAATTTTGCAAAAGTTTTAAAATTAGTTTTAAATCATTTTGGAATTTTTAAATATTGTAATGTTAAAATTATTTATAAATTAATTACAAAATTGTTTTTAAAGATCTTAACATAATAAATCCAAACGGCGGTTTAAGTGTTTTTAAATCACTTTTAAATGTCGGTTAAATTATTCTTAAATTATTTTAAATTGTTTAATTCACTGTGGTTAAATTGTGTTAAAATGTATTTTAACTTTGTTTGTAATAACCTTTTAATCATTTTATAAATAGTTTTAAACAAATTAAATTAAAATTTAAAAACGGTTGAAAAAAATTATATTTGAATTCTTAATTATTTAAAATAGTATGAAAATAACTTTTGGGATTGTTTTTAATTATTAAAGAAATATTTGTAATCTTTTTTATGGAAAAAGTTTGATGGGATATGTTTTAAACAGATTTTAAAATTAGTTACATAATTGCTGAATTTTGTTTTTAAAGTTTTTCAAACATATTTTTAAACATTTTTTACATAATATTTTTAATGATTGAAACATTTTTTACATCATATTTTTAATGATTGAACAAATTTAAATTGTTTATAAATAGTTTAAACACATTTAGTTAAAACTTTATATGTTTTAAAATTATCTTATATCAGTAACATAATTGCTTCACAACTTTTTAAAAGTATTTAAAATTGATTTCAAATCTTTTTTTACAAATTATTTTCTTAATTTAAACATATTTCAAAATATATTATTTAAACGATGATAAACCAAAGTGCCAACTACATATTACATTTCAGGTGATTTTTCCATTTTTATACTTTAACAAATGAACTATCAAGACAGTTATTTTATAGTAGAGGAATCGATTAATTTATATATGAAATAAAAATTACTGGACATTTACTAATTAAGCAGTAAGAAAATTACTGATAAACTTAAGGCTATCGTATGACGCCAAGTTTAGTCAGGGAAATGTCGTTAAAAATTACTTGCGAACTACCAGTTAGGTATTATGTGGTTTAGATTGAGGGGGTGGGTTCAGTGTGCTAAATAACAGTTGGGCGCGGCGGTGTCCCTTTGTCACTAACAAGAACCGAGAAGGGATTTTCGCTCGCTCCACAGAAAACCGGTCCTAGAGAGGCCGAGTCGTGTGTGCCGGTAGGGCGGGGGTGGGATATTAAGGGTAGGTAGCCATATTTGTCTACCTTCATTCGAGCTACGTTGTCACAAGCATTCGTGCCGTGCTGGAACTGCGGTCGCTTCGGTTGTACTCAGTTCGAATGAGTTCCATCTAAGTGGTAGATTAAGAAGTTATCCAGTGTTTGTTACCCTATTTAAGTTTTGTGAAGTTGTTGTTGACCAATTTAAAGAGGCTTAGTTTAGTTCCAGATTGAGAAGCAACAGCAATCTGACCAGGTGAGTTTGATAGATTCTTAATTTTAAAACTTAAGCTATTAAAAGGGATTGTCTTCTCAGAGAAACTGTATCGATAATTAATTTGATTGAATATGCAGATGCAAAATGAAACCAAATATCTATGATCTTCATCATAATTTTTATCTAACATTAATATATTTTTAAATGTTTAGTACAGTATTATTATTACTAAAGTATATTGTTTTTTATTGTTTACTATAAATGCATTACTTTTTTAAGTTTGTCTTAGGCTAGGCTTGAGTAATTTTAAGACTGAAATAATTCAGTTTACATCTTCCATTTGAATGATCAATGTTTCTCTTGAGAATCAGGCATAGTTATTTGGTTGTGACTAAACTTATACCAGTACAAATTTCATAACATATTGCAATTCTTCTAGATAAATATTTCCAAAATTACTTATTCTTATAGGGTGGTTGAGGAACTAAATTAAATACTGCTTTACTGTGGTACTACGGTATGGAGTGATTGTTTTTTAACAGGCAAAATTAATAGCATAACAGAGTTCCAGAGTGCATTGAGTTAGATTGATCGACATAACAGAGAACAATTAGACAGCTATAGGCCTAACTTGCCAGTTATGGGTAGGTTCACGGGGGTTACAGGGGGTGCACCGCTCCCTCAATATTTCGGGTTAGTTAATTAAGCTACCGGTATGCCTGTACCTCTAATTTTTTTAGAGGATTGTTTAAAAACTAGTTTAGTCTGCATTTGGTAACAAGTAACTAAATCTTAGTCATATAATTTAACCCATAAACCCGGCTAACAACCGTCATGTTTACAGGGAGAGAGAATGTAAATTTTCTAAACCAATACAGTAGACCCCCTCTTAAACGATTACGTTTTAAACGACGATCGGATTATCCTCCCGCGCTGATTAATTATCAAAGATCGTTTTAACCGAACCTGTTTTAGAACAGTTCGGTTTAACTCAAAGTTTAACCGCCCTTTTCTATTAATTATGACATTTCCGTTTCCATACTCGGCGATGGGAACGTTACGCTCAACTCTACAATTTGGTTACGGGTTAAAATATTTTGAATACACCAATTATTAATTTATGAAAACGTACAGTAGATGCATTGCCATCAATACCGCGTTACAAAATATTTGTAAAAAGTATATGAATATTTTATTAAAGGTGTTTACATATGAACATTTTTAAACACGTCTACTATTAAGATTGTAAAAAGGTTTTGTTTTGACCGTGTTTTGGGGGTTATTTGTGGCTTTTCTACTGTTTCGATTTTGGAATTTAGGTTGACAATTATAGTTTATTTTCTGAATAAGCAACGGACGGCTTTATAATGATGATAATAGAACCCTAGATCAATAGAGCTTTCATTTTTAGGTGTTTAGAGGATTATCTGTTTTAACCGACCTTTTAGGTTATTTGACCTAGGTCCGGTCCCGTGAGAGTCAGTTGACAGAGGGTCAAACTGTACTGCTCCAATGACAACAAAATCTCAATTTTTCTAAGCAAATTGATTAATTTGAAATGTTCACATGTGGGAACATATAATATACTGTATTTTAATATTATAATTTAGCCTTATTATAAAACTCTGTATACATTTTCTTCAGCTTATATTAAGTAATTTCAAATATTTAGGTAAAAGTATCTATAACGTTCTCACTTTAAAGTCTTTAACGATTTTACTGTAATGTTCTTTAGACTTAAATAAGAATGTTGTGTATCGCAAACGTTTATTTTATAGATAGAAAAACAAATTAAACCCTACCAACAAAACATAGGCCTATAGGTTTGGCAAAGCTGAATCATACATCTAGCCTAAGTAAAAAAATATTTTATATGTTTATAGTCAATACCAAATTAAAGAGTTTAGTAAGAAGGACGTGCCTGTAAGGTAATGTAATTTAATGTAGGTCTAATTGCTGGCATTTAAGTTGATATCCAATATGGTGGATCAAAGATGGCGGCCGAAAATTGTTATCCTGTCAAAACAAAGGATTAACCACCCAACAATGATAGGTGTTGGTCCCAAGTCAATATCTAAAAAATTGCCCATAAAAGATGCAGTGAAGTAACTTTTTTGTGTTGTGTTTTTTGATTGTAGCTGCGTATTACTACATTGTTTTGGCAAATCTTTAGCAACGGTTTTGGATTAAATAGAAATCAAACATACCGTTTTAAAGGAAATTGTTCACCAAATAAAAATATCTATTACACTTTTTCCGCTACACACAAAGCATTCCATGTTATTAAGCAAAATGTTAAAAAAAAAACTCAAAATAAAAACAAAACTTTCAATAAAATTACAAATATTGTTGTATTATGAATCTAAACAATTACATGTAATACACCATTCGAAAGATCATTTTCTCCTGAGTAATAATCACTCATAATATAGGCCAGTAAAAATACATATTCGAGTTATATAGAGAAAAGTATAAGCGAGTCAGAAAACTTTGGCGGCCGTATTGATTACGTCATCAACGCCGCTACAGGGCCAGAAAAATTTGTCCCGGGATTTTTAGACTTGTCTACCCATGTACTATCTAAATCCAAAGGGTTAAAGTGGTAGCCAGATTTGAAGTTGTTTTCAGCTTATTCACCCCACTAACAGGGTTTATTTTTTAATTTTCAGGCTGCAGCTGTTATGTCAGTGGGGCTCTCCACCGACCCCTCCAGACTTGTCACGACAGTACTGAGGGCCGTGATCAGGGAAGACATTTTTCCTCTGTTTACATGGCGGGGACAACAACGAGCAGGGAATAAGAAGTTGGCATTCTTCACAGTTAATTTCTGTCCAATGTCATTCGGTAAGAAGTTAGAATTATTTTTAAAATGTTAGTATGGATTTTGCAAGTAATTGACGCTTATTTACTCTTAGTTCTTTTATAGATATAATCTTTAATCTAAAAAAAACCCTGTGTATAGTTAATTAATTATGTTCAACATCAAAATTGGTTTCTCTGTTTTTTTTTAAATTCTTTTGAAATCTATATGTTGTCCTGATGTAAGAACTTTTTGTAAAATTGTTTCAAAAACATTTTGATATTATGAATAGGCCTACCATAGTAAAAAAAATCATCAATAAAAAATGCAACATAAGTCTGTGCATAGTAAGTACATGCCCCCTCTATATCAAAACTTATGTTCACCTGTTAGAACTCAGTGAAAGAATTACTAGTTAAACATAAAGCGTTTCGCTGTTCGCTGTTAACAACCTTTTGAACATTTTGGCATTACTTTTTGATTAACATGTATTATAATGATATAAATGAACAAATTGAGGCATTGAGCATTAAAATAAATTTCAATATGATGGGTCATAACAATACCCTTAAATCGAAAAATTTGGATACAAAATGGCGGATCCATGATGGCAGCCAACAATTACTTCCCTGTTAAAAAGTAGTATTGACTATCCATCAATGCTTGGGGGTGGTCTGGGTTTATTTGAAAAAAAAAATGTAAAAGGTTTGCCATAGGACACTTAGTATTTTAAATCAACTTGATGTTTCAGATGTCATATTGAAAAGGTTCCCCTCCTCAGTCAAAAGAAAGGTGGATAACAGCATAAGTCGCTGGCTGGCTCAAACTCAGCTCAAAATGAAACAGCGAGTAGGCCTAAGGTAATTATTAATAAAGTTGGAATTTTTTTAATTTGACATGTTTGGAAGTTCGTTGACAAAGCCAAACGAGTTTTATAAGAGCAGCTCATAAATAAATAGCAACATATTATGGGTTGAAATTCACAAAAGTTTAAACGTAAATACTTATATTCAAACTAAAGAAGTTAATTATTAAAGATTGGAGTTTTTTTGGAATATTTACATTCGGTATTGTTTTATAAAAACAAAGTTAGTTTAATTACAAAAACTAATTTTGTAATAAAAAAAACGGATGTAAATATATCGATCTGTTTCTCTGCCTATGGCAAATTTTGGTTTCCCTGCAAATTTTGAAACTACGGGTCCATTAAGGCATAATGTTAAATTATTCCAAGGGTTCACTGCAAGTACGGTATATATCAACTAAGGTTCTCATTGTAAATAACTACGCATGAAACGATTGTAAATGTAAGAAATTTCAATGAATTGTTTTAAAGTTTTTTATCTCTGCGTTCATTACAATATATCTACTTTACTATGAATAAATCTTGTAAGTATATATATTTAAACTCAAAGATGTGTTTCATGCAATAAACACACTGCAAATCTTCTTGTGTTTCTTTATCCAATATAGAGTATTAGGAGACCCGAGCTGAGCTTGGTAATAACACATTTTTATACCCTCTACAGATTTATGTTCTGTACAATTAAACTAAACTTAAAGGCAGGCAATAAAACTTTAAGCCATAACTATTTCACCTAGATTAAATTAAATTTTAATATCCTAATATCCTAGGAATAAACAATGTATTAGAAGGTAATAATTACATTTTTGACAACTTTATACTAATACCAACAAAACAGTTAATTTTACCAATAACGTTCTGTGCAGTTTTTGGTAATTTCACGATTGTGTTAAAACCAACAATTCTCTGTTTCCAGCTTGGAGCATCAGGAAGATGTCCATAACGAGAATCATGAAGAGAACATCAACACTGAGAATCTGATCAACAACTAACTCTTGAACCTTTGTATATATATTATTACTTTGTGAATATAGATTTTTGCTTTTAATCAAGTTTTATTACTTAATTAACCTGTTTTAATACATTGTCACTATCACTTTATTATCTGTCAGTTGCAAGTGTTAAAAATGTGTTCTATGCAATTTCTATACAAACTATTAATAGTAGTTTATGCAACGATTGCATTCTGAAGGCCATCAAGTGTCGAGTGAGATGGAAAATATAAAACTACATATGGTTTTAGGTTTTGTAATGTACCTTTTTGTGGTGTAATATTGTAATTGGTGTTTATTGCAATGGTCGTAGATAAAATTGTAAAAATATTTTTAACATTATGCGATTGTTTTAACACGAGTTCAAATATCATTTTTAACGGTTATAAAATTCGTCAGTCAGCAAATGTTTTGAAAAGAAATATTTTTGTAACTTTTATTAACAATTAAAATTTTTTTTCTATAATTTTACTACTAAGGTATAGGCCTAAACAAATTTATAAATAATTTTTTAATTAATTTAAAATTTGTTAAAACTATTTATAAAGTAAAAACTCATTAAAATATATATATAATGATTTATAAAATTTATTTGAGGATTATTTTTAATATTTTAAAATAGTTTTAACATAAGTTTACACATTATTTTAAATGATTATAAAATTGGTCAGATAGGAAAATTCTATGAAAATAAATAGTTTTAAAACAATTTTTAACAATTTACAAAATGATTATAACATTACTTAAAATGTGGTGTAAAACAAAATATAAAATAAGTTTTTAATAATTTGAACATTTTTTTGAAGTATTTATAACTAGTTTTAAAGTTATTAAAAATTATATAAATTGATCTTTAATATTAATTTTAAAACTCATTCTGAATGGTATTAAAATTGGTCAGTTAGGAAATTTGTTTGAAAAGAAATCATTTTAAAAACATTTTTTCAACATTTTAAATTTAGATAAAACTTATTTTAAAACTATTTTAGCCAACACAAATGCTACTTGGGAAACCTCAATTCCAACCTCAAATAAAAGCTATCATGTGATCAATACTACTAGTCCAGTAAAAATACTGTTTAACCTAGAACAAATTGCAACACGAGCGTTTTTGACGGTATTCTGCTCAAAAAAATGTGCATATTAACACATCCAAAATCGGACAAAATCGGACCATGGGAAACCCCTTAAAATCACGTTTCAAAATGGCGGCTTTTTTTAACATTGGAAAGTTTTTGGAAAAAGCCACTCGGTTGCATTTTTCATCTACATTTAACAAGATATTGAGTTGGGACCACCGCCAATAATTTTTGAGTGGCTAGTCGTGCATTTTGACAGGGTGAAAATTTTTGGCCGCCATCTTGGATCCGCCATATTGGATTTATAATATTTTTTCAAATGTAAAGGTGGTCGTGTGACATATAATTTAGAACTAGATTTTTACGCTGATTTTAATGCTGAAGTCCGTTTTCAAAAATATCGATTCGTTTTTAAGATATGCTCAAAATAAAATTCCTCCCTGTACATTTCTTATGGGGGCTAAATAAATAATAAAACTTTTCCGATTATTTCTCTTATATCGCAGGAACCAAGCAAGGCTTTTAGTTCGTTTTTATCTTAAAATGATGAGTGATTGTTTAGCTATTATTTGGGATATTGATCACTAAAATCGGACAAGTGTGAAACGAGCTATAAAGCTAAATGCTACATGAAAATTGGTTTTTTTTAATGATGTGTCACATGACCACCTTTGTATTTGAAAAAAAATTATTTAATCCAATATGGCGGATCCAAGATGGCGGCCAAAATTTAAAATCCTATGAAAATGAAGTATTACCCCCCTAACAGTTTTCTGTAGCATTCCTAATTTTATATCTCTAGAGGTGTGGTTGAAAACTAAGAGTAAAACTTAATTTTAAATTTTTCCATTGTAATCCGCCATTTTGAAACGTAATTTTCGGGAGTTTCCCATGGACCGATTTTGTCCGATTTTGGATATGATAAAAAGCACATTTTTTTGGACAGATTTCCACCAAAAACGCTCGTGTTGCAATTTGTTCTAGGTTAAGGGTGTTTTTTACGTAGATTTACTGGACTATACTAAAATAAAGTACTTTAAAGGTACTTTTAAAATGTATATCGGAAATTAATCAGAACCTAAGTTGTAAATCACTATTAGCTTGCGTGTGGCAGCTGAAAACTACATCAGTTTCTGACAAAACACAAAAACGAATTTAAAATTAAGAATACTGCAAACAATTCAGAGTAAACTATTGCCCACTATTCAGACTCATCTGGATAGTTCCGTTTTAAGGCACGAGAGCTCTCCTGTATCGCTTATTGTCTGAAATATCACCGTGGTACGATTTAGGAGGCGGTACGATAATGGCAACTTTCCCCTATGTGTTTGCATTTTTCATTAATAACTGTGGATAAAATGTATCACTAAACTACCATTTGGGAAAAATCTCAATGTTGTAACAGTTAACTTCAAATTACAGTTATCAAGTACAGTACACCTCGGATTATCCGGATTAATGTGGCGGAGCACCGATCCGGATATAAAAAAATCCGGATAATCCGAGGTCATTACAATATCGCTTAAATAGAGATTGCGTACCTTAACCCCTGCTAAATTGATGCTGAAAATGGTGTATCAAGACTGTACAACTTATTAATCTTTCAATTTTTACGAGGGTTTAATTTTGAAACAAATTTAAGACCTTAACTTTGTTATTGATCGTACGAATATAATGTTAACTTTTACCGTACTTAAGGTTTAGGTTTGGAATAAAACGCCAAATTAAATTATTAATTTATGAAGATTAAATAATCATAACTCAAAATTACTCAAACTTAGAATAATAATGACGAAACTTAAAGTAACTACTCTTAATAAATAATTTAACACATCAAATGCCAGCAATAAACTATCTCGCAAAATTGCCGTAGGCCTACGCCTTAGTTGATTATACTGACAGTGCCCCAAGTAGCAATCCGAAAATGCTGCAATGTACTGCTTAGGCAATGTGATTCATTCAATTTGTGATTCCAAATGCGTACAGTAATCTATTATGTTTGCATTTTATTTTTAGAAGGCGCATTTCCCCCGTAAACTCGCTAAAATCATGTTTTACCGTGATTTTAATTTTTGAATTTCTCAGACGGACCGGTCCGGATAATCCGGGATCCGGATAATGTGGGGTCCGGATAATCCGAGGTGTACTGTAATACATTAGCCAATAATAGCTAATAAATAGACTATGTGAAGAGACTAACCTGTCCATCCAGCCCCAGACATGCGTTGCATTGTGGTTCTGTTCGGAACTGCCAATCGTACGGAGTTTGTTGTAAACATTGGCGCAGCGATGGGGATATCGGCCAGTGTTGACACGCAGCCTGCACAAACAATAACTCAAACTCTTAATTGGTCATATTACATTTATTTTATTCCAGCATCGCTGGTGGAAGACATGACAAGCCAAAAACTGAGAAACTAACATTATTGTGTCAATAAAATTGTCTATTCCTATTAGCTTTACCCTTAAAGACTCCAGAATATCTACCTAAATGTTATAATTTTCAAATACAATTCCGCAGACGAACCCAGAGCCGAGGAGATCAGTTGCGGGCCCTGGGGCTGAACAATCACGGACCTCTACTGTACCCGGGCCCTATACGATACACAGGTTCATCAAATTGACATACAGTGAAACAACTTATATTAAAGAATTTTAATTAAGTCATACCATAACTTGACAGTAAGTTTTATTTTGTAATTAATTTAACTCTTATAATAAACTGTAATTAAATGCACTTTATGATGAGTCCAGGGGGAGGGGGCTTCCGGGCTGAAGCCCCTCCCAAAGTACTGGAAAATCAAATGTTGACAGGGAAAGGAAAATTTCGATACAACTATCGAATCAGTAACATCATTAAAATCGGTACAGTAACCACAAACTACTTTAAAAAAACCATCTAAAAAGTAAGCCATTGTTTTGAAATATCTCAAAAATCGCGGAAAACGAAATAACAAAGACAAGAAACATAGAATAATGAGATGATGAAATTAGTAGCACAGTAATCTTGACGTCAAAAGAAGGGTATACCTTGCATGAAATGGGGTAGTAGGTTTCTTTTTTTACATTGTAGGTGATAGTGCCGAGTTGCCAAATCCAAGTTTTCGACCTCGGCGACCTTCCGGATCACCACTAAAAAGCGTAAAAATCGGCGGATTTTTGTACTTTTTTTAATGCACTTTTGCGTGCCCGTATTTTCGCGTGGCGTCAAGTTTGCTAGGTCGTTTTGCCGCACATATTGCATTGGTATCAAAGTTATTAATGGCTATATTTGTTCTTTGGGACCTGAAGATTTGATATTGACGAAATTATACTTGATACCAATGCAATATGTGCGGCAAAACGACCTAACAAACTTGACGCCGCGCGAAAAAACGGGCACGCAAAAGTGCATTGGGTTGCCAATCTGTATAGTTCTTCATCTGTGGTTGCACTTTATTCAGATAGCGCTGCTGTTCCCTTACCACCGAGTTAACATGGGAGTGCCATCTCTTTACGAAGTTCATTATTACTCTATGCCCGCTGTATGTCAAGCGGTGTGTTTTTCAAGATCATATGTTTAAAATATCATATGATACGGTTACTAGCGTAGTGGTCATAGCCGGATATATAATGCACGAACTGTACCATGAGAGTATTATTCCTTTGGGAAATTCGCTAAAATTCAGATAGATCATTTCTGTTTTGTTGCCGTACTCAAGATAGTTTATATGAATGATGCTAGATGGGACCAACAGGAACACATTGTAATGTTCTTTTTATTATCAGCTGATTCCATATATTTAAGAGAAAATATTTATTGTTTGTCTCTTTTAGGTAAAAGTAATAAAACGTAAAAAATCGATGAGTAAAGATACTATTACATATATAATAGTACATTGATGAAACAAATGTGAATTTTATCCCATCAGCAAACGCAAGTTTTGTATAAAATTGCGATGAAAAATATATTTTTATAGCGCAAATCGTATTAATAACAAAGTTTTGTACCAAGAAGGATACGGTCAGTTATATTAAGACAAATGTGTATGAAATTAAATTGAGAATGTAGGATAGTGTAGATGTATAGATTAATGATTTGTTTCCTACATAATTTGATTATACATAATCAAGCACGAAATTCACAAAAATGAATTAATACACATTAATTTTGCATATATAGTAGTACTAGCAGTTATACCCGCGGCCATAGAGTAATAATGAACTTCATAAAGAGATGGCACCACCGGTCTGACACTTAAACGGAGCCAAGTGGTAAGCTTATTGGAGCGGGTTAGTTCGATGCACTTTATTCAGATGGCGTGGTAAAAACATGACTTTCTCCTTCTTCACTGATTCAGCCAATCAGAACGACGATAACGATCTGCTAACTTCCCGTTCCGTTTCCCTCATTTTCTGTCACGACGCGACGACGTGTACACAACCATAACGAGTTGGAATTAATTTGAGTGTGGGAAAATACCTAAAGTTCGTTTGCAGAAAGTTGTTCTAGTGTAAGATGTTTCGCGAAATACTGTACCGCGTGATTCATATTGTGCTTAAAGATATTGATGGAAAATAAATACGTAGATGTTTACATAAAAGCACTTAATAAAAAATAACTAAGTTAATTTTTATTAAGTGCTTTTATGTAAAGATCTACGTATTTATTTTCTATCAATCGCTTTAAGCACAATAAGAATCACTCAGTACAGTATTTCGCGAAAAAACTTGCACTAGCGGCAAACGCACTTAATCTAAACAAACCGATAAAGTCATTAAAATTGAAAGTCTAGCAAACAAAACAAGAAAACAAAAATATAAACAAAGCAGACGACGACGATCGATATGTCGCATCGATATATCGCATCGACGACCATCGATATATCGCATCGATCTTTTTAGTTCGTTGCACTTTATTCAGATAGCGCTGCTGTTCCCTTACCACCGAGTTAACATGGGAGTGCCATCTCTTTACGAAGTTCATTATTACTCTATGATGGCACTCCCATGTTAACTCGGTGGTAAGGGAACAGCAGCGCTATCTGAATAAAGTGCAACGAACTAAAAAGATCGATGCGATATATCGATGGTCGTCGATGCGATATATCGATGGTCGTCGATGCGAAATATCGATCGTCGTCGTCTGCTTTGATTATATTTTCGTTTTCTCGTTTTTTTTGCTAGATTTTCAATTTTAATGACTTTACCGGTTTGTTTAGATTAAGTGCGTTTGCCGCTAGTGCAAGTTGTTTCGCGAAATACTGTACTGACTGAGTGATTCTTATTGTGCTTAAAGCGATTGATAGAAAATAAATACGTAGATTCTTTACATAAGAGCACTTAATAAAAATTAACTTAGTTAATTTTTATTAAGTGCTTTTATGTAAACATCTACGTATTTATTTTCCATCAATAGCTTTAAGCACAACATGAATCACGCAGTACAGTATTTCGCGAAACAACTTACACTAGAACAACTTTCTGCAAACGTACTTTAGGTATTTTCCCACACTCAAATTAATTCCAACTCGTTATGGTTGTGTACACGTCGCGTCGTGACAGAAAATCAGGTGAAACGGAACGGGAAGTTAGCAGATCGTTATCGTCGTTCTGATTGGCTGAATCAGTGAAGAAGAAGAAAGTCATGTTTTTACAACGCCATCTGAATAAAGTGCATCGAACTAACCCGCTCCAATAAGCTTACCACTTGGCTCCATTTAAGTGTCAGACCGGTGCCGCGGCCACCCCACTGACACTTTAATGGGGACGAGTGGCCACCAAATGCCGACGTTACAGAGTTAGAAGAAGAAGAGGCTCTTCTTCTTCTTCTTCAGAGAGACAGCCAATCAGCGCAACGCTAGCGGTTTGTTTTGGTTGTTTGTAGTTTTTGTTTCAACTTGAACTGTCGACTGTGATTGTATGTCAAACTTTTTCTCAACTAACAATGCAACCACTTTATTAGGCTGATAGTTTACATATTATATTGCTTCTATAATATTTATATCTAAATTAAGGTCTAATTCATTGACAGTTACTCAGAAAAATGAATATTGCTCCGTAATTGGTTGCTCAATTATTGAGCACCAGCGTCAGTGTTAAGATCAGAGAGAGGACTGTAAGACATCGTACCCCTAAAACCAATTTTAAAGGTAAGCTTTTAATTAATTTATGTTATTCACACTGCATGCTTCAAGTAAATATAGTATATTGTTAACTTAGACCCAAAGGATTGGTCAATATTGCTTAAACTTTCTTAAAAAAGCCACTGGAGTAAGAACTAACGTTAAACATTGTTGAGTTTGATGGTAGGCTACTGAATGTAAGCTTACAGAACTCCACTTGAAATTATTTTTCGAAGTCCAGTTTAGTGAGTCGGTGGCTCAGTCGGTTGGGTAATGGGCCTTAACTATAATAGTGATAGCATTGATTTTAGTCTTCACGTTGCCACAAAGCTTCCTTTTAGCGTTACAGTTCACCCTCACTCAGCTAGATAAAAAAGCATGGGCCTTAAGCCTATGTGGGAGGGCAATAGCAAGATGAAAAGAGACTGCCACCCCCTTTTGTCCCAAGTATTCTTTGCTGATGACCTAAACAGTAGGGTTATCAGATATTTTTCAGGCCAACCCAGGGCAGATTGAGATGCGGTAAACAAACACATCCCCCGTCCCTTAATGACACAACCGAAGGTAGTAACATAAGATTGTTAATGTATTATGACGGTTTTTTACTTATTGTGTAGGCCTATCTTAAATCATTTTTATCAGCTAAGCCAGTTCCAACCTAAATCACTACACTAACCTCAACCTAGTGTTTGGTATCGATATCCGATGAATCGGAAATATCGATATTTTGGTTCCGATATATCATTCTTTTTATATCGATATTAGACTTCTGATATTATCTGAATATCGATATTTTACTTCGATATTATCGTTAGTATCAATATTAGCAAATTTTTAAGAATAATACATAAATAAAATACAGTTTAACGTTTTCTGCACTTTTTCATTTGTTAATTAAATATTATTTGATAAGGAAATAATAAAGTTATCAATTTGGAAATATAACTTATTGGCTACAAGAAATGGTTTTTATTTAAATTTTTTATTATTTGTTGTTTCGTTAGTTGTACCCTAAAGATAAAGATTATTGACAAGAATTTCAAAAAATTATCTTGGCTATGTAGGCTCTTTTGCTGTAACATAATTTATTTTACAGTTATTGATCTAAAATTACTTCAAAGTGTAAATTGTAAACAATTTTACGTCAAATGGACGTCACAGTTGTGCTGCTAACTGTTGTGATACATACCGTATGCATTCGATTAATTTTTAACAGAAATTTTCTGATATATCAATATTTTTCTGATATATCGATATTTTTGATCCGATATTTTCGTAATATCGATATCAAATTATCGAATTATGTTTTTTCAGGCTTTTTCCTGATGTCTTCTGAGTTAAAAATTTGGCCTAACATATCCTAGTCACCTGATGAGAACACTGTTGAGGCAGCATTTCACGAGAATCAACTTTTATGGATTCCATCTTAAGCCAATCTGATCGACATCCTATCAAACTGGTAGGTCCTTATTCTGTTATATTATGTAGAGTAGGAGTCACCTAAGTAGGCCAAACGAAAGTAAACAAACTATTATCTTCTTACAAACTTAAGCATAAAATCCAGCTATGCTGAAAACATAGCCAGCGAACATCTGTTAGCACTTGCAGTAAAGGGAAAGTTCTGATGCAATATTGCGACTGGAAGTTTTCTTGCGCAACTTAAAATATTACTGAAGGGTTTTTTCAAATTAAGTATCTATTAACTCAGAGAGGGTGTGTAATGGATGCGGCATGATTATTAGTCTTAGATTTTCATATTAAATAATATGTATGACGAAAAATAGGCGAGTTTGTGAATAGTCATTACTTCTTGTCAGCATCTCACAAGAAAGATTATTTCATATTGCGTTCAAAACCTATAAACATTGGTCCAGGAAAAAATAAACAAGCAGCTAAAATATTCAAACAATACCTCCACCAAAGGTACATTTGAAACTAAAATTCAATCAAGAAGTAGAATCAAATTAAATTTTCCGATTTATGTTAAAAAGGTTGTATGAAAATAGAAAATTCTTAAAGTAGGTGATATTGTAAACATTCTGTAACCTATCGATTATCACGAATGACAACAAAACAATATTGTAAACAAATGCAACGTGGCAATTTGACAGTTAAGAGAAAATGTAAACGAACACCATGTGTAACCAACAACGTTTTCAATGTAACTTGTATAAAAAATTTTGATGAGATGATTAGTACATGCTTTGGCCAAATTAGGTGAATCCTACTCTACTGTACACTGACATTCGCTGGTTATCGTTTAGCAGACATACACCTACGATTTATTACCAGTTTTTATTCCAAACTAGGCTAGCAGTTGCCCATGCCTTCGTTCACGATAAAAATTACAGCTGATCTTACTTCTGCTCTTTGAACTGTCAAATTTTAGTATTCACAGCTGTTTACAATTCAGTATTTAAATGTTTACATCCAAGAGATTTTAATGAAGGAAATAGGCCTATGTCCTTTCCTGATGTGGTGGCTTTATTCTGGCAGAGTTGCATCTCAGTTGGTCCAGTATTTTTCACGTGGTTGAAAGACAGATATTCACATAGACATCCATACCATAGAGTAATAATGAACTTCGTAAAGAGAAGGCACTCCCATGTTAACTCGGCGGTAAGGGAACAGCAGCGCTATCTGAATAAAGTGCAACGAACTAAAAAGATCGATGCGATATATCGATGGTCGTCGATGCGATATATCGATCGTCGTCGTCTGCTTTGTTTATATTTTCGTTTTCTTGTTTTGTTTGCTAGACTTTCAATTTTAATGACTTTACCGGTTTGTTTAGATCAAGTGCGTTTGCCGCTAGTGCAAGTTGTTTCGCGAAATACTGTACTGAGTGATTCTTATTGTGCTTAAAGCGATTGATAGAAAATAAATACGTAGATCTTTACATAAAAGCACTTAATAAAAATTAACTTAGTTAATTTTTATTAAGTGCTTTTATGTAAACATCTACGTATTTATTTTCCATCAATAGCTTTAAGCACAACATGAATCACGCGGTACAGTATTTCGCGAAACAACTTACACTAGAACAACTTTCTGCAAACGTACTTTAGGTATTTTCCCACACTCAAATTAATTCCAACTCGTTATGGTTGTGTACACGTCGCGTCGTGACAGAAAATAAGGGAAACGGAACGGGAAGTTATCAGATCGTTATCGTCGTTCTGATTGGCTGAATCAGTGAAGAAGAAGAAAGTCATGTTTTTACAACGCCATCTGAATAAAGTGCATCGAACAAACCCGCTCCAATAAGCTTACCACTTGGCTCCATTTAAGTCTCAGACCGGTGTCCATACTTTCACATTTATAATATCATATGGGGTGTCTACTGATACTGGAAATCCTTGAATTTTATTTTGATACTGGAATTATACTGGAATTTCAAATATGGTACTGGAAGTTTGTTAATAAAAGTGATGAAATCTATTAAAAATAATTTTGTCCAGTACATTCAGATATAAGCTTGACAACACATTTTTTTGGCAATGAGTGCAAACTTACATGAAACCACGTGAAATTCAGTTCAATTACTAAACTTCCTTAATCAGATTTACAATTTGATATGTTGTAATTTTTTTAACATTGGAGGTGTTCTCAACATTTCCTACATTCATATATTCATATTTTTATATTATTTTCATAAAACAAATTATGTGATATAAAAATTAGAACTTTTGTTTCGTAAATAATATTCCTTATTAATAAAGAATTTATTCGTTTTTAACTCTACTTCTAGTAAGTCAGGAGAAGAAATATAAAGCTGGATGTGTTTAACAGCAGGAATAAATTTTACACACTGTAAATCTGATTAAGGATGTTTAGTAATTGAACTGAATTTCACGTGATTTCATTTAAGTTTGCACTCATTGCTAAAAAAAGTGTTGTCAAGCTTATATCTGAATGTACTGGACAAAATTATTTTTAATAGATTTCATCACTTTTATTAACAAACTTCCAGTACCATATTTGAAATTCCAGTATAATTCCAGTATCAAAATAAAATTCAAGGATTTCCAGTATCAGTAGACACCCCATATGATATTATAAATGTGAAAGTATGGACACCGGTCTGAGACTTAAATGGAGCCAAGTGGTAAGCTTATTGGAGCGGGTTAGTTCGATTCACTTTATTCAGATGGCGTTGTAAAAACATGACTTTCTTCTTCTTCACTGATTCAGCCAATCAGAACGACGATAACGATCTGATAACTTCCCGTTCCGTTTCCCTTATTTTCTGTCACGACGCGACGTGTACACAACCATAACGAGTTGGAATTAATTTGAGTGTGGGAAAATACCTAAAGTACGTTTGCAGAAAGTTGTTCTAGTGTAATTGTTTCGCGAAATACTGTACCGCGTGATTCATGTTGTGCTTAAAGCTATTGATGGAAAATAAATACGTAGATGTTTACATAAAAGCACTTAATAATACCCCCGTTGCAGCAGTCCTGCATACTCAGCGAATTTCAAGTGCATAAATAAATAATTTAAATAAAGTCTCGCATCAAGTAAAATCAATATACATTCAAAAGAAAGCGTGCAAAAATACTCTCCTAGTGGCTTTTAGGAGCAAAAGGCTATACAAAAATAATAGCCTATACTTGGCACGAAAATGCAATGTTCAAAACTTCAAAACAGCTGGCTTTTCCAATTTAATCATATAGAGAAATGACCAGCTGTTTAAGTTTGAGTAAAAATTTCATAAACATCATCAGTAAAAATCTGTATTCGATATAGTACATTTATTTGACATAGTTAGTTATCTGGCCTTTAAATAAGCCATATGTCTGTATACATTATATGGCTTTGAATGAAACATCAGCTCACATGTTTTAATGTAAACAAAGCAGACGTTTTAGATCCCAATGCTACTTAAATAATGGCAGTTATTTTATGTTATTTTTTGTTTTCTAGCAAACTTTAAGAAATTACAGTACTTTTCCTGAGTCCCTGATATTAAAACATTTAATTTGAGCCCTTTTCCCTCATCCTGTGACTTGCCTAATGCCCACAATTGCTATTCAAAAATAAATTATTCTCCATAAGATTAGTATGGAAAAATGCAGGTTTGCTGCCACAGAAATTTGAAAATGAGTTATCATAGGCTACAATCCAATATATCTAAACTATATCAAGCCACATAACATGTTTTATCAAGATAAGTTGAGGAATAAGAAAGCTATCCAATTTTATTTACCTCTCATAAGGTTAACATTGGGAAAGAGAGTACACAGGTTTGCTGCCTCAGGAATTTGATGATTTGGGTATTTTAAACCATAATCAAGTAGATATTAATTGTATGAAGCCCCATGCCAGTTCTTATCAGGATATTTTGAGAAATGAGCAAACTACATAACTTTTTTTATTGCCCATAAGGTTAACATGGAGAATGAGTATGCAGGTTTGCTGCCATGAAAATGTAAAAATAGGGTATTTTCGGCCATAATCAAGTATATTTCAACTAGATGAAGCCACATATAAAGTTTTATCAAGATACGTTAAGAAATAAGGAAGTTATAGAATTTTTTATTTCCCATAAGGATAACATGGGAAATGAGTATGCAGGTTTGCTGCCATAAAAATGGAAATATCGGGGATTTTAGACTAAAATGCATTAGATCTCATCCAAATGAGGCCACAAACCAAGTTTTATTAAGATATGTTGTGAAATAAGCGAGGTATAGAATTTTACTTATTTCCCATAAGGTTAACATAGGGACAACGTACTGTGTTTACCACTTTCAATAACTCGGTAACCAATGGACATAGAGCAATGATTCAAAATACTAAATTGTTTGTTTTTTCGAGCTGAATTCAATGGTGCCAAACAAAATTGGATTATTTTTATTTTTCTATGTGAAAAACCCAAAAAACCCATTTTTGGGGGGGTTTACCCCCCTTTACCCCCCCTTCCAGTAGTCCGATCGGGCTGGTTTTCGAACTCATCCGAATAATTACTACTTTACACACCTGTGCCAAATTTCATTCAGATCGGACCATTTTTGCGAGCGCTATCGTGCTTACAGACACATAGATATATATATATAGATATATATATAGATATATATATATAGAAATTTGAACGAATGGTGTTTTTTGCTTCTGGGGGCCCCAAAACGAAAAGTTATCATGGTCTCAGGCTTAGGTCTTACCATGAGACCTACGGTAATAGCTTCTTCCCTATAGGGGAAATTCGCTAAAAATTAACTAAGTTAATTTTTATTAAGTGCTTTTATGTAAAGATCTACGTATTTATTTTCTATCAATCGCTTTAAGCACAATAACAATCACTCAGTACAGTATTTCGCGAAACAACTTGCACTAGCGGCAAACGCACTTGATCTAAACAAACCGGTAAAGTCATTAAAATTGAAAGTCTAGCAAACAAAACAAGAAAACGAAAATATAAACAAAGCAGACGACGACGATCGATATGTCGCATCGACGACCATCGATATATCGCATCGACGACCATGGGAGTTAACATGGGAGTGCCATCATAGAGTAATAATGAACTTCGTAAAGAGATGGCACTCCCATGTTAACTCGGTGGTAAGGGAACAGCAGCGCTATCTGAATAAAGTGCAACGAACTAAAAAGATCGATGCGATATATCGATGGTCGTCGATGCGATATATCGATGCGACATATCGATCGTCGTCGTCTGCTTTGTTTATATTTTTGTTTTCTTGTTTTGTTTGCTAGACTTTCAATTTTAATGACTTTATCGGTTTGTTTAGATTAAGTGCGTTTGCCGCTAGTGCAAGTTGTTTCGCGAAATACTGTACTGAGTGATTCTTATTGTGCTTAAAGCGATTGATAGAAAATAAATACGTAGATCTTTACATAAAAGCACTTAATAAAAATTAACTTAGTTAATTTTTATTAAGTGCTTTTATGTAAACATCTACGTATTTATTTTCCATCAATAGCTTTAAGCACAACATGAATCACGCGGTACAGTATTTCGCGAAACAACTTACACTAGAACAACTTTCTGCAAACGTACTTTAGGTATTTTCCCACACTCAAATTAATTCCAACTCGTTATGGTTGTGTACACGTCGCGTCGTGACAGAAAATCAGGGGAAACGGAACGGGAAGTTAGCAGATCGTTTTCGTCGTTCTGATTGGCTGAATCAGTGAAGAAGAAGAAAGTCATGTTTTTACCACGCCATCTGAATAAAGTGCATCGAACTAACCCGCTCCAATAAGCTTACCACTTGGCTCCGTTTAAGTGTCAGACCGGTGCAGCGGGACTGTAGAACAATGTTTTCAGAAAAGTACCCCCTCTCCCCCCCGCGCTCTGCAACCAGCTGACTCTGTCATAGCCGGAGATAAAATGCGCGAACTGTAAGACCTAAGTGTGAGACCATTTTAACTTTTCATTTTGGGGTCCCCAGAAGCAAAAAACACTATTCGTTCGAATTTTAGCGAATTTCCTTAAATGAATAAGCTATTACGGTAGTACTCATGGTAAGACCTAAGTCCGAGACCATGTTAACTTTTCATTTTGGGCCCCCCAAAAGCAAAAAACACCATTCGTTCGAATTTTTATATATATGTCTATATATATATATAAATATATATGTCTGTTAACACGATAGCGGTCGTAAATATGGTCCGATCTTAATGAAATTTGGTACAGACGCGTAAAGTGGTAATCACTCGGATGAGTTCGTGAACCAGCCCGATCGGACCACCGGAAGGGGGGGTAAAGGGGGATGAACCCCCCCAAAAATGGGTTTTTTGAGTTTTTCACATAGAAAAATAAAATTTGTCAAATTTTTGTAGGCACCATTGAATTCAGCTCAAAAAACAAACAATTTAACAGTTTTAATCACCGCTCTATGTCCATTGGTTACTGAGATATTGAAAGTGGTAAACACAGTACGTTGTCTCAATGTTAACCTTATGGGAAATAAGTAAAATTCTATATCTCGCTTATTTCTCAACATATCTTTATAAAACTTGGTAAATGACTTCTTCTAGTTCAGATCTACTAAATATTGAATTAAAACCAACCAGTTTAAACATACCTGTAGCAGCAAACCTGCATACTCATTCCCCATGTTATTCTTATGGAGCTTTCAAAAACATGTCAAATCCCGCTATGTTGGATTGAAATATGCTGTTTTACACTTGAATTTCGCTGAGTATGCAGGTCTGCTGCAACGGGGGTATTTTTATATATATATATATATATATATATATATATATCTTTATATATATCTATATATATGTCTGTTAACACGATAGCGGCCGTAAATATGGTCGGATCTTAATGAAATTTGGTACAGACGTGTAAATTGGTAATCACTCGGACGAGTTCGTGAACCAGCCCAATCGGACCACCGGAAGGGGGGGTAAAGGGGGATAAACCCCCCCCCCCAAAAATGGGTTTTTTGAGTTTTTCACGTAGAAAAATAAAATTTATCAAGTTTTTGTTGGCACCATTGAATTCAGCTAAAAAGAACATACAATTTAGTATTTTGGATCACTGCTCTATGTCCATTGGTTACTGAGATATTGAAAGTGGTAAACGCAGTACGTTGTCTCAATGATAACCTTATGGGAAATAAGTAAAATTCTATATCTCGCTTATTTCTCAACATATCTTGATAAAACTTGGTAAATGGCTTCTTCTAGTTCAGATCTACTAAATATTGAATAAAACCAACCAGTTTAAACATACCTGTAGCAGCAAACCTGCATACTCATTCCCTATGTTATTCTTATGGAGCTTACAAAAACATGTCAAATCTCGCTATGTTGGATTTAAGTATGTTGTTTTGCATTTGAAATTCGCTGAGTATGCAGGTCTGCTGCAACGGGGGTATTTATATTTCTAGGCTTTGTTTTTTTAATAATAAACATTTTAACGTGGTCTAAAAAACTGACAAATGATAGGCATGTAGCATGTTATTCAAGTGCTTCGTGAAATACAATTTTTCTGAATTCCACTGTTATTTTCCTTCTATTTGGAAACAATCTTTATTTGTATCCTGTAGTTTACTAAAGTAAATTATTGCCCAATGTTAAACTTATGATGATTTTTTGCAATTTAAAATATTAAATTGCTCAAAAGATACTTAACCAATATGATTCATAATTTAATGGCATATTCCCTTTGAGATACTTAACGTTTGTGCGAAATTTGGAAATGATTAGTGCAGCGGTTTTTGAGTTACCGCGTTACGTAGACACACACTCACACAGTGACGGACAACGAATCTTCAACTCCGCTGATACATAGACTCGTTCACTTAGTTCACTCATCGATCATCGATTATGTATTATGTACAACAAAAAACCAAATTCGCTTGTTTTCGTTTATAACAATAAGGCCCATTCTGTACAAACGACAAGTATGCGTCACGATACTAGCGTCCGTTAAATTTCGTTTTGCAGGCCAGTGGAGTTGGTACGTACTATAGTAAGTAGTATATCTATACGGGCGCTATTGCTATGCGGGATAGATAGTATTCTATGCGGAAGCCATGCTCATGCGGCGTTGATGTATCAACGTGACCTGCCTTGCAACCTGCAATTAATTAATCCATGAACACTCTTTACGCGACGGCATTACCAAGAATCAAGAATCAAGAATCAAGAATCAAGAAGTTTATTTCCATAAGTATATACAATATTTACATTAGACATAACAATAAAGAGTTGGAAATTATTCCCCACAAGACTACTCATCTGTGTGTGGGGAAGAGTGTCTCAGTCACTTTTATGTTACATGGAAAACTTCTTAAATTAATTTAAAACTACAGAAATACAATTGGCTAACAAATTTAGAAAAGAAATATTAGGGCGATTCGTACAAAACATGATTTTTATATGTAAAAAATATGGGTCTACTATATAATATTTTCTCTCATATTTTAAAAAATATTTATTGAATTACAACTAGTATAGAATGCCAGATTGGACTGTAAAAAAATCATTGATTTAAATTTGAAAACAACTAAACTAAAAAAATTTGATAAATAACTGAAAAAAATGAATTAGGTGTAGGGCGACCTAATTAAAATTTCCGCAGCATCAGCGCCGATGCGAAGCAGCCACTCCTCAACCCTCCGTTTGTAAACGGCGACACTGCCACCCTCGGCTGCTATGATGTCATTAGGGAGATTACGATAAATTTGATGGGCTAAATAGAAAGAGTTAAACAGATCAGATCTAAGATTTAGTTTTGGCACGGCATTCCCAAAATTAAGTTTACTTCTTGTGTCATAATTGTGTGTCGTGGCGGAAAAAATTTGATTTTTATTTTCTTTAATGTAGATGAGCATAGTTTTTAAATAAAGCTGTCTGATATTAAGAACTGAAAAATTTTCATACAATAAGACGGTTGGATATCTCAAATCCTTTTGCAAAATAATTTTTAAAATAGATCTTTGTGTGATATTCAGGGGTTCTAGCACTGAAGCAGACGCGCCGCCCCATGCCAGAATTCCGTACTGGAGAACTGACTGGATGTAGGCATAATACGCACTCCTGCACTGATCCACGGACAGCACCTGTCTCAACTGTCTAAAAGCGTACAACATTTTCCTTAGTTTTTGCTTGATATATTGGACATGTGGCTCCCAAGACAATGTTCTGTCAATTAAGACTCCTAAATACTTATAATGGTCCACATGTCCAATTATCCCACAGTTGCACACCGCCGCCCGTGGATCACCGCAGGAGTGCATTTTCAGCTCCCTCTGACCTGGCCCGGAGTCGCTTTTGAAATAAATGGGTAGACAATTGGTTTTATCAATATTTACAGAAAGTATATTATCGTCAAACCACTTTTTAATTCTAGCCAGATCAGAGGTCGCCTGAGCATACGCCTCTTCCCACGTTGCCCCACTCGAGACCAGAGCCGTGTCGTCAGCAAAAAGATATAATTTTCCATTGATGTTTAATTTTGTGATATTATTTATGTAGATAAGAAATAACAAAGGCCCTAAAGTGCTCCCCTGAATTACCCCATAATCAACATTAACACATTCGCTCTCGACCCCATTTATCACCACAAATTGCTTTCTATTATCAAAGTAGTTTTTGAACCAAGCTAAAGCATTATTTTTTACACCAATTAGATCTAATTTTTGTAGCAATTTATCTCTATTCACTGAGTCAAAAGCTTTAGCTAAATCAAGAAACGTAATTAACACTTTCTGTTTATTACTCAACTTTTCTAGGATTAATTTTGTAACGTCAAATAATGCGTCAGAAGTATTTTTGCCTTTTCTAAATCCATATTGGTTTTCAGAGATGATATTTTCTTGATTTAGATAATTGGTAAGTTGAATTTTGACACACTTCTCTAGAATTTTGTCTATTACAACTAATAAAGATATTGGCCTAAAATTATTCATGGTTGATTTCGATCCATTTTTGAAAATAGGTATGACTTTAGCAATTTTGAAAGCATCTGGAAATTCTCCAGTGCGAATACTAAGATTAATTATATGTAGTAATGGCTGAATTAAATAATTTGAATAATTTTTTACCAGTTTTGATGGAATTCCATCCCATCCAGGGGCGGAACCCCCTTTAACACTTTCAATAACTTTTAAAAGCTGCGACTGATCGACAGGCTCCAGCGAGAATACAGAACCACAGGCATGGTCAGCATCCTCTACCTCAGGCGGCCCATTAGATGTTATAGAGTTAGCTAAATTAGAACCGCGAGATTCCCTCTCTCTACACGGACTCTATTGCCGTGTAGAAAATAAAAAATCGCAGAGAAAATAAAAAATAGCATTTTAGTGAATTTCCTCTGTAGGGGGAGAAGCTGTTGCCGTAGGTCTCATATGGTAAGACCTAAGGCCAAAAAGACCATCATAGCTTTTCATTTTGAGGTCTCCAGATGCAATGCCGGATTTACCACTAGGCCCAGGCCTGGCCGCGCACGGGCGAGAATAAGCAACGGAGAGTTGAATAGAGGGGCTGATTGGGCTTTAAAAACGTTGTTAGCGACAAAAAAGTCACAACTTTTAGCGAGGCTGTGGGGGCCTCTCAGGGGGCCGCATACTGATCTAAGCCCAGGGTCGCGCGTGGTCGCGCCGACCGTAAATTCTGCACTGCTGAAAACAACATTCGTTCATTTGATTTATTTTATTTTATTTATTTGCAAATGTTATATAACAGGCCAAGCCCAATTAATTACAAAGCAACATTAATATTTTACCAAGCATTACAAATATATGAGTAGTGGAGATTTAAATATTCAGCATCTCTCATCTCATATGTATTTTTATTCTGCAAGTCTTTTTCACATGCAGAATAAAAATACATTGTTTCATTTCAGCCTCAAACATCCCTAAACATAATGAGAAACACAAAACAGTAGTAAGGAAAAAAGTTTATATAAACATAGTTTATAAAGTGCTTCGTTTTCTGTCTGTGTGTCTGTTAGTGATTTTTACATATTTATTCATACCTCACGAACCTCTTAACGTATAAACTTCATACTTGGTACATGTATAACCACTATCTATATATCTATCTTCTATCTATATTATTAATTCTGTAAGCGATTTTTTAAAATCAAAATTGTGAGAGTTTGCCAGCTCGCAGGATGACAGGAGATGGCTCAAATGAAAGGTCTCGGCCCCAGGGGGTCGTGAAAAATAGCAGATTATGTCCAAATATACCAGAAAATTAGAAATAACGAAAAATATCTTCCATTTAAATGCATTGGGATTGAAAAGATTGAAAAACGTCTGCTTTGTTTACATTAAACATGTGGTGCTGGTGCGTGGTGCCATTGAATATTAAGTGTTAATGGTGGTGCTAATGCTTGATTCAAAGCCATATGGATGTTGACATGTGGGATTTGTTTCAAAATGCAGCTAACTATGCACGTTCAATGTACTATAACAAAAATATTTTAAATTAAGATTTTCTGATTTTATAATAATTAAGGGTTTGAGTTAAAATTATAGAAAGTTAAGTACGTTTGTTTAGTTTATGTTATAACGATGCAGATTTAATACCAAATGATCTATACATATATATATATATATATATAGAATTACGTAAGCGAAATCTTTGCGAAGAAATTGTGGGCGTTTGGAAGGTCGCAGGATGATGGGGGGGGGGGGGCTGAAACCGAAGGTCTCCCTCCATCTCAGGAACTCGGGGAAAATACTGAAATTGCTTTAAGCTTACTATAAAATGAGAAATAACGTAAAATAGCTGTCATTTAAAAACCATTAGGATATAAAAAGGTCTGATTTGTTTAGTTAAAACCAAATGCTAGAAATAATCATAATTTTATGGATCCAAAAGCCTATTTTCTAAGAAGGTATTTTGTACTGTATTAAGAAGGATTATGTTTAGAGGCTATTAGCCCCTTCAAGCCTATTTTGTAGAGGTAGTGAGGTATGAGAAGAAGCTTGGGTGTTTACAAACAACACATTGCAACAAAACAGACTGCTCTTAAAGCAAGATCCAAACCCAGATGAATTTGGATTTTTCCAGGAGCGGAAATAAATATTTACATATGATCAATTGATTCAACAACGAATTTCTTGTGTCATTCATGTGTTACATGCTAAACAAAAAATACCCCCGTTGCAGCAGACCTGCATACTCAGCGAATTTCAAATGCATAAGAACATGTTTCAATCCAACATAGCGAGATTTGACATGTTTTTTGTAATCTCCATAAGAATAACATGGGGAATGAGTATGCAGGTTTGCTGCTATAGATAGACCTATATTAAAAATGGGTGGTTTTCATTCAAAATTTAGTAGATCTGACCTAGAAGAAGCCATTTACCAAGTTTTACCAAGATATGTTTAGAAATAAGCGAGATATAGAATTCTACTTATTTTCCCATAAGGTTAACATTGGGACAACGTACTGTGTTTACCATTTTCAATATCTCAGTAACCAATGGACATAGAGCAGTGATTCAAAATACTAAATTTTTTTTTACCTGAATTCAATAGTGCTAACAAAAATTTGATTATTTTTATTTTTCTATGTAAAAACCTCAAAAAACCATTTTGGAGGGAGTTTACCCCCCTTTACCCCCCCCCCTTCCGGTAGTCCGATTGGGCTGGTTTACAAACTCGACCGAATAATTACTCCTTTACACGTCCATGCCGAATTTCATTAAGATCGGACCATTTTTACGCGAGTTATCGTGCTTAAAGACACACACACACACACACACACACACACACACACACACACACACACACACACACACACACACACACACACACACACACACATATATATATATATATATATATATTTATGAAAATGAACGAATGGTGTTTTTGGCATCTGGGGACCTCAAAAAGAAGAGTTATGATGGTCTCTGGCTTAGTCCTTACTATGAGACCTACGGTAACAGCTTCTTCCCTATAGGGGTAATTCGCTAACATGTCACCTGTTTATTGATTGTTATTCAAAGAGCAAAATAGTGTTTCTAATATCAACCCACATTTTGTTTTCGTTTAGTATTTTTTATCTACCAGACTAGAAAAAAATATCACTTATATATCACTTCCACATTATATAAACGCTATCATTGATTCGATACATGCAAGGCGGAGGTCGAAGTTCAAATGTTGTGTAACTTGGAAATTAGCTGAACATTTATAATCCGTCCACTTCTACAAAACGTGCAGTACAATAGTGCATTGGACTGGTCGTAGAACTGTAAAACATGACGTAATCGTTATTTATGTATCGTTCATATTATACTTAAATACCCCCGTTGCAGCAGACCTGCATATTCAGCGAATTTCAAATGCAAAACAACATATTTCAATCCAACATAACGAGATTCTAGTAGCGTAATCACATGGCTTTGTTTACTTCCACGTCATCAGTGATTTCTTCCCCTCCTCTGTTGAAACTTCAAACTCAAGCTTCTTCTCATACCTCTATGAAGTATCAAATTTCTTCTACGTACCATTTCAAAATGGCGACTGTTTTTGATTTTCAAAGCTTAACATCTTAAAAACAGCAAATTTTAGAAAAATTATTTAAGTGACAAAAAAGTAGCGAAATTTCATCCAATTAACGCTGATATTAAATTTATAATGATCAGACTACTAATAACTGATAAATTTGAACTTTTCTGAATAAAAACATGGTTCTTTAGAACATAACCTCTGAAATTTGCATATTTTCATTCGGATAATTTAAAATTTCTCCTTTACTATTTGTCCGATCATCATAATCTTAATATTAGCGTTAATAGGATTTTTGGCAACTTTTTGGTCTCTTGTACATTTTTTTTCTAAAGTTTGCGGTTTTTAAGATATTTAGCTTAGAAAACAAAACATACTACTTAATAGTGGTTATCAATGTAACCAAGTTTGAAGTTTTTACGTTAAGAGGTTCGTGAGATATAATTAAATATGTGAATATCACAAACATATACACACAGACGAAAAACGAAGCACTTTAGGACCAATATTTATATAAACTTTTTTTCTTATTTTTACCTCTACTATCACATGCTAAAATATTTTACCATAATTTCCGGACACCCTGTACATTATTTTGGTGTTGCAGAAATGAAGGTCAAGGGTTCGAATCTCAAAACTTCGAATATCGAACTCAAATATGAGCCTATAGCAAATTTTATATCCAGGGCCGTAACGTTAAACTTGGGGGCCCCGGGGCAAGACTGTCTTGGCTGGTGGGGCCCCCATATGTTGCTCAAGTGTGAGCGTGCGAGTGTCAAAAGTCATGAAACCAAATTTAATTACCTTTGCCATTTTTATAGACTATTAGAATTTTGTTTTTTCCTTTAAATAACAACCCTAGAATTTAATTTAATTTACGAATGATCAATAAAAACTAAATAGTATAGGGAGTAACCTGATAGTTATTGTTCTATTAGTTTACAACACACAGTTACTAAAAATATCATTTTATCACTGAAACATTAGTTTTCTTCTTTGTGCCTGTCATATGAGTGAATTATTAGCAGATGTTTTTGTTTATATATAATGTTGAAGGTTATGTATGTTGCTGTCTAGATATAATTTCTAGTTATTACTTGTATTGGCTGTAAATAAAATCTCTTAAATAAAGTCAAATATATTATTGGTGGCAGCAGTAAAAAATGTTGTAAGTCATTAGATAAGATTATAAATAATGGATATAAAAGCTCCAACTAGTTTCACCCTAGATACTAATGTTGTCCAAAATTGGAATAAATTCAAACAAAAGTTCAACCTATACGTCGAAGGATCCTAAAAATCAAAGAAATCAGGAAAACAAAATTAGCTTTGCTTCTTTGTTCATTAGGAGATTCTTTTTTAGACATATTTAACAATTTTGAGTTAGATGAAAATTCCAAGAATGATTACGATAAAGTTATTGATTTCCTTGATAAATACTTTAGACCTAAGCAAAACACTGTCGTCGACAGGTATAAATTTTTCAATTTGAAACAAAATTCAAGTGAACCTATAGATGTTTTTATAAATAGGTTACAAACTCAGGCAAAGGTTTGCCAATTTGGAGACCAAGAAGAAAGTTTAATTGGAGATTTACTAATAATTGGTATAAACGACAACGAAATAAAAGAAAGACTTTTGATAGAACCTGATTTAAAACTAGGAAGAGCAGTCCATTATTGTAGGGCTCGAGAAGAAAGTGCTAAACAAGTAAGATTAATGCAGGATAAAGATAGAAATTGTCATGATAATCAATCAGACTCATATTCTAATGATCTGGGCCTAAACAAAATTAATAAGTCTACCTTTAGCCAGAAAATTAAGTTATGTAGTATGTCTGATGAACCATGCTTTTGGTCGATGCCCAGCGTGGGGTAAAGCATACCTTAAATGTAAAAGAATGAATCACTTTGCAAAGGCCTGTAAGGCCAAAACATTGAATTCAGTAGATTTAGAGGTAAATGAAAATTTTAGAGAAGATAAAGACGACACTGTCAAGGAAGGAATTGACGTTTCAACACTTAAATCTGTTTTTACCGTAAATCCGCACAACAATGAGTGGAATCAAGCGTTATTCATTAATGGTACAGAAGTATCTTTTAAATTAGACATAGGGGCAGAAGTAAATGTCCTGCCATTGAGTGTGTTCAATCAGCTTGCTTATCCAGATAATTTGAAACCAACAAAAAAGTGTCTAAAATCCTACTCTGGCCATGAAATAAATGTTGTGGGAACTTGTGTGTTAGATTGCAAATCTTTGAATAATAGTAACTTAATTTTCAAGATAGAATTTTATGTAGTTAACGAAACAAGCTGTCCCATTTTGGGGTTGGTAACATGTCAAGAGCTTAAACTTATTTCTAGAATTAATTCAGTGAAAGGATCTAGCTCAGTCATTTTTGACGAGTTCGCGGATGTTTCTGATGATACTCTAGGGAAACTGCCAGTATTGTATGACATTAAACCTAAGGAAGATGCAAAACCACAAATAATATCCCCTAGACCTGTTCCAAAAGCTCTTGGGCCCAGCAGGGGTGCCTACAGGGGGGGGGGGGACAGTGACGCCAAATGCGTCATTAGATTCTTTGGGAGGGATTTTTAAAGATTATTTTTTTAGCTGCAGGTTCAGCTAAAATATAGTTAAGTTTACCATCAATAAATCATCTAAAAAACATTTGTTACTGTATAAGTATAGTTGAAGTTACACATTGGTTACTATTTAAGTTAGTATAAAATCCGAATAATTATTTTAATTGCACAAAATAGGGATGAAATTAACGAACAATAACTGAAAAAATAGTTAGTCCAATTCCCCCCAATAAAGTTTTGAAGTTTTAATTTTTTTCAAAGGGAAGGTTGCGTCAAATGTCAAAATGTACATTTACTTTTCAGGGATGAAATGTAAAACTGGTAACAGCAAGAAAATTCGATCGGTCATCTTAAGCAAAATTTATTATTCCCCCCCCCCCCCCCAATAACGCTTTGATGGGATGTTTCAAAAGGACGTACGAATGGAAACACGGCAACAACTTCAATCTGTCGTCAAAAATAATAGAAAAATTAATTAATCATTCCCCCCCAACTTCGCATTGAGGTGTTAAAGATAGTTTCTAGGGGTGTAGGGGGCGTTAAAAAGTGGCATTACATATTTGCACGTGTTTATGTTATGTACTAAAATAGGATATCGTATACATGTATGTCGTGTGGGGGGGGGGATATTTGATAACTTTTGAGAATTTTTGGGGCAGATTGGCGTCATAGCTCTTGGGGGGGATCGGCACCCCTGGGGCCCAGCAGACGGGAGTGTATAAACCAAATGTTATAATTATTCCAGCTGATTTTAATATCAATTGTGATCTTGTTTACTTTTGTACTCATGTTGTTATGAATAGAAAATGAATGTTGTATAAATAAACTAACTTTTAATTTGACTTTCTTTACTGAACTAAACTAATTGTACACTCCCACAATTTCTATTCCTCCACTACAAAGGTATCGTTGTCCTTACTATTAAAAAAAAAACTTATTAGCTATATAGTTATGCATATAATAAGAATTGAAAATTCATCTTATAGCGAAAAAAAAACACTTATATTCCATGCAATGCAAGGTTATTTTGACGTAATAGATTAAGTAAGGAATACGTTATGATTAAATTGTTTTCTGAGTGAGTAGTATATGATGTGAAGTATCGTATACGTCACACGCCCGGGGGGTACGTTTTAACGAAACGTAAATAAAACATAAACACTTTTACCTGATATAATAATACAAGATAAAGGTATTAGCCATTAATAAAAAATGCATAGGGCCTATCTATGCTATTTAGAAATGTGTACAAAAATAAATGAAAATTCATAATACAGTGGATGATTAAGAAAACCGAAGTAAGTATCAAACACTTTTGTAATTACAACTATAACAGCGAAGTCAAAAGTACGAATGGATTGTAGTTCTCATAATACAAAAATGCATATTATGTCTGGAATGCATTTGTAATAGTCTGAAATATTATGAAAAAATGTAAAAATCCATTTGAAAAGTATACGAAAAATCTGTATTGTGAAACCAATAACTTTCAAATACTCTGTTATTTGAAGTTACCAATACTCTGTAAATATGCAGCCTCTAATGCATATGAGTGTAATACTAAAGGTACTGAAAAAATTGCAATAAAGGTGTAGGTGCTAAAGGTATACTAAGGTTTTAGACCTAAATATAAAAAATATATACTATAAAAATAAGTCTATCTAGTATTCTATCCGCCCTCGCAGTCTACACGTCTACAGTATCCTTGCGTCTTGCCGCCGCGCCGGCCGCGTACTAGCCTATAGACGCGCGACACTACACTCGCAAATACAACCATAGAAAAATAAACAGGACATTTATTTATTAAAATGTACGGCTTCCTGTTTATTTTTCTAAGATACAACGCGACAACTATACCGTACAACTCTGTGCCTGCTTTAAGCAGCACCGTCAACAGGTGTAAGTTACTAGGTTTACTACAGCAGTAGCCTATTTATGTAGGTAATTATAGTTTTAAAAATACTTGTCTTGGATTTTGTAAAAAGCCGGACATTTTATGTATTTGTTGAAAGCCGGTAGGACAGGAGGACAAGTGGTAAAAAGAGGACATGTCCTCCTCAAGCCGGACGTCTGGTCACCCTGCTATTGGAAAACACCTGACCAACCCTCCTAGTCCCTTATACCACTGTGTCTGCAGCATTTGGCTCTAAAACATTTATTACATTCCTATGGTCAATGGTTATACAGAGTGTCTCACCTAACGGATTGCAGACAAATCATTTGTCCTACATAGATGAAACAAAATAATTCCCCACTAAATTGACCCCAAGGAACAACGTAAAAATATTTTATGGCTTTTTAAAATACAGGTTTTTTAATCCAAAAACCGGGGGTCATGGGCTCTAATCTTAGAATTTTAAAATGTAAACATATGTCAGTGTTATGCATAATTTTAAAGCTCTAAACAAGACGAACAGTTTGGTGAAAACAGAATTTATTAATCTTTATTCATTTCAAAATGGCGGCCATTTTGAGAAAAATGTTGGTATTTACGGAATACCCTGTATCTCGAGAACTATAAAATATATATTTGTTCTGTTTACAAATTATTAATCCACGTAAACTCAGCTTTAATTTGATGTACGACATGCCACACATTAGAAAAAGTGTTTATTAGTAAATTTATTTTGTTTTAATGCTGGTAGCCCTGAAAATAAAAAAATTAAATGGCAGCATGTCAAATAGCACATCATCTTACAGGTCTTGCAAAGACCAACAACTTTCAACTTAAACATACCTCCTATCTTTAATGGTTTTGTAGTTATAAGTAAAAAACACTCCATTTTATCATATATTATAAAGCCCATGTTAAATATACAGTCTTCAAGGCATTTAAATTTAAATCTAAGTATTGTACATTCTAACATGGGCTTTATGTCGTAAAAAAGAGTTTTTTGCTTTTAACTTCAAAACCACTAAAATAGCTTTAAGTTTAAAAGTTGTGTTGGTCTTTGCAAGACCTGTAAAATGATGTGCTATTTGACACATGCTGCCATTTACATATTTTGATTTTTCAGGACTACCAACATTTAAACAAAATAAAATTTACTGTCAAAAACTTTTATTTTTTTAAATTTTGGCACGTCGTATACTAGGAGTACGCTTATTCTGCGCGTAATGGGATGAGTGAACTCAGATATTACCAAAGCATTATTTTGTTAATTTGTGAGCAACGTGTGTTTGTATTGTTTCAAAACTTCTAAACTAAATGTTAATTAGGCCAGCCACACACTGAGGCGACAATGTTTTGTGTTTTGTTGTTGAACAGCTGACGAAATGTTCAACAAGCCATGATGGTTTAAATGTTTTTTCCTATTATAATAATTGAGCAAACCTAGCTCTACAAAACTATAAGCGGCGAATAAATTATGTTTGCCAAAGGGCTTCGCCCCCCCAGACACCACCCCTTTTACTCCGCCCGTGATTAAAAAGCTATGACGGATTGAATGTTTTTTTACTGTGTAAACCTAGCTCTACAAAACTATGAACCCCTAATAAATTATGTTTGCCAAAGGAGATGGGGGGCCTGGCCCCCGCACCCCCCATTTACGACACCCATGATTAACGTACCATAATGATTTGAGTGTTTCTTTTTTTAATAGTATTGAGTAAACCTTGCTCTACAAGGCTATGAGCGTCTAATAACAGTTACACGCCAAAGCATTTGTATGAACCCCCCAGATATACTCTACCCTTTATTAACCTGCCAAGATGGTATGAATGTTTTTTTATTAGTATTGATTAAACCTAGCTCTAAATAACTATGAGCGACTAATAACAGTTACACGCCAAAGCAGTTGTTTCAAAAAGGCCAGGGGGGGCTTAGCCCCCCCACCACCCCTTTAAGCTGCCGTGATGGTTTACATGCTTTTTCTCTAATAGTATTAAATAAACCTAGCTCTACAAAACTATCAGGCTAATTACACGCCAAAGCAGTTGTTTGCAAAAAGAACATGGGGAGCTTCGCCTCCCACACCCTCCCGCCAAAGAAAAGGACATGAGGGGGGCTTCGCCCCCAAACCCCCCTCTTTAAACTGCCCATAATTATAAAGTCATGATGGTTTAAATGTTTTTTTTCAAATATAATTAAATAGACTTAGCTCTACTAAACTATCGATGGCTCTACAAGCGAGTAATTACACTGCAAGGCAGTTGTTTGCAAAAGGACATGGGGGGGCTTCGCCCCCCCCCCACACCTTCGCCTTTACACTGCCCAACATTAAGAATCCATGATAGTTTGAATGCTTTTTTTACTGTGTAAATCTAGCTCTACCAGATTATGAGCGACTAATAAGAGTTACACGCCAAAGCAGTTGTTTGCAACGGGACGTGGGGGGCTTCGCACCCCCACAACTCTCCTTTACACTGCCAATAATTACAAAACCATGATGGTTTAAATGTTTTTTTTCTATTAGTATTAAATAATGAACCTAGCTCTACAAAACTATCAGCAAAGAATTAAACACAAACCAGTTGTTTTAAAAAGGACATGGGGGGGGACTTCCCCCCCCTTTAAACTGACCCTGATTATAAAGCCATGATGGTTAACATGCTATTCTTCTGAGAGTATTACAAATATACCTAGCTCTACAAAACTATCAGCGACTAATTACACGCCAAAGCAGTTGTTTGTAAAAAGAACTTCGCCCTCCCACGCCCTCCCGCCAAAGCTGTTGTTTGTAAAAGGACATGGGGGGGGGGTTCGCCCCACACGCCCTCCCGCCAAAGCAGTTGTTTGCAAAAGGAGATGGGAGCTTCGCCCCCAAACATACTTTCCCCTTTACACTGAGCCAAGATAGTTTGAATGTTTTTTTCATGTGTAAATCTAGATCTACAAGATTATGAGCGAGTAATAACAGTTACACGCCAAAGCAGTTGTTTGTAAACAGACATGGGGGAGCTTCGCCCCCCCATTAAACATTATTTAAACCTTTTTGACCATTATAAAGCCATGATGGTTTAAATGTTTTTCCTCTATTAGTATAATACCCCCGTAGCAGCAGACCTGCATACTCAGCGAATTTCAAGTGCAAAACAACATATTTCAATCCAACATAGCGAGATTTGACATGTTTTTGTAAGCTCCATAAGAATAACATGGGGAATGAGTATGCGGGTTTGCTGCTACAGGTATGTTTAAACTGGTTGGTTTTAATTCAATATTTAGTAGATCTGAACTAGAAGAAGCCAACTACCAAGTTTTATCAAGATATGTTGAGAAATAAGCGAAAAATAGAATTTTACTTATTTCCCATAAGGTTAACATTGAGACAACGTACTGTGTTTACAACTTTCAATATCTCGGTAACGAATGGACATAGAGCAGTGATTCAATACTAAATTGTTTGTTTTTTTGAGCTGAATTCAATGGTGCGAACAAAAATTTGATAAATTTTATTTTTCTATGTGAAAAACTCAAAAAACCCATTTTTGGGGGGTTTATCCCCCTTTACCCCCCCTTCCGGTGGTCCGATTGGGCTGGTTCACGAACTCGTCCGAGTGATTACCACTTTACACGTCTGTACCAAATTTCATTAAGATCGGACCATAATTTACGGCCGCTATCGTGTTAACAGACATATATATATATATATATATATATATATATATATATATATATATATATATATATAAATTCGAACGAATGGTGTTTTTTGCTTCTGGGGACCCCAAAATGAAAAGTTAACATGGTCTCGGACTTAGGTATTACCATGAGTACTACCGTAATAGCTTATTCCTTTAAGGAAATTCGCTAAAATGATCCTAGCACTACAAAACTATCAGCAACTAATTACACGCCAAAGCAGATGTTTTAATAAGGACATGGGGGGGCTTCGCCCCCCCGACCCCCCCTTTAAACTGCCCATGATTGTAAAGCCATGATGGTTTACATGCCTTTTTTACTTATGGTATTTAAATAAACCTAACTCTACAAACCTATCAGCGAATAATTACACACCGAAGCAGTTGTTAGTAAAAAGAACATGGGGAGGCTTTGCCCATGATTAAGAAGCCATGATAGTTTGAATGTTTTTTTTCTACTGTGTAAATCTAGCTCGACTAGATTATTAGCGACTAATGACAGTTACACGCCATTGCAGTTGATGCAAATGGACATGGGGGGGCTTCGCCCCCCCACACCCCCCCCCCAAACTGGCCATGATTATAAAGCCATAATGGTTGAAATGTTTTCTTCTAATAGTATTAAATCAACTAACCTCTAAAAAATATCAGGGACTAACTACACGAGAGAGCAGTTAGTTAGTGTGGGGAGGTTCCCCCCCACGCCCTCCCGCCAAAGCGGTTGTTTGCAAAAGGACATGGGGGGGCTTCGTCCCCCCACACCTTCTCAATTACACTGCCCATGATTAAGAGGCCTTATTAGTTTGAATGATTTTTTTGTGTAAATCTATCTCTACAAGATTATGAGCGATTTAAAACAGTTACACGCCAAAGCAGTTGTTTGTAAAGAGCCATGGGGGGGGGGCTTCACCCTCCAAAACCTCCCCTTTCCATTACCCACAATTTTAAAGCCATGATGGTTTAAATGTTTTTTTTTCTATTAGTATTAAAGGAACCTAGCTCTACAAAACAATCAGCTACTAATTACAAGCAATAGCAGCTGTTTTAAAAAGGATGTGGGGGGGCCAAGCCCCCCCTTTAAACTGCCCATGATTATAAAGCCATGATGGTTTACATTCTTTTTTACTAATAGTTTTTAATAGACCTAGCTCTACAAACCTATCAGCGACTAATTACACGCCATAGCAGTTATTTACAAAGGGACATGGGGGGCTTTGCCCCCCCCACAACAATCCTTTACACTGCCCATGATTATAAAGCCATGATGGTTTAAATGTTTTTTTCTATTAGTATTATATAATGAACTAGCTCTACAAAACTATCAGCAACTAATTATACGCCAAAGCAGTTGTTTTAAACGGAACATGGGGGGCTTCGCCCCCCACACCCCCCCTTAAAACCGACCATGATTATAAAGCCATTATGGTTAACATGCTTTTCTACTAATAGTATTAAATAAACCTAACTCTACAAAACTTTCAGCGACTAATTACACACCAAAGCAGTTGTTTGTAAAAAGAACATGGGAGGCTTCGCCCCCCACACCCTCCCGCCAAAGCGGTTGTTTGCAAAAGCCCCCCACACCTTCCCCTTTACACTGCCCATGATTAAGAAGCCATGATAGTTTGAATGCTTTTTTCCTATTACGTAAATCTAGCTCTACAAGATTATGAGTAACTAATTTCAGATATTTTGATTAGGATTTTTGCGGACATTTGCCATCACTGATTAGTAAAAAACAAGTTTCACGACGTTTCGGGATCTGGAATCTGATCCCGTCTTCAGGTGGAAGAAAACCTAGAACATGACAAGATTAGTAACACGTAGCCAGGAAAACCTGGACAAAAACACAGCTAAAACAGAGAACTGTAAAAGCAGTCACGAAAACACAAAGCTGAAAAGAAAAAAACAATAACACAAAATAACACAGGAATCACAAGTATCGAGAATCACCAGACAGGAGAGAGCACGTCCACACCCAATCAGAGCTGAGCTGAGACTGGTGGGAGGAAGCAAATGGCGGCGGCGACGGAAATGGCGGCAGCCACAGCAAACCAAATCACGGCGCGCTACCGGTGGCGCAAACCTGAAACAGATACATGTGATATTTAAATTCCGTGTGTCTGTTTGTGTTTATTAGTTAATTTTTAACCTGATTTTGCCCCTTGGCCTTGCTACGGGTTAACATGTTGTGAGAATTTTGAACAGAATTGTTAGTAATTACCCTATTTGCTGACACTTTATTTTCCCTGTCTTTCAATTCTTTGTTTAATATTGGTAGCCATACTGGCCTTATTTCAAGTGAAGATTGACTGATTGGTTGGTCTGCTAGTTTTATGTATGAAGCCTCAATAAGTTTTCTTTTGAAAAAATGAGGTTCGCGGTGTACTATTTTTGCTTCGTCAAAATTCATCTGGTGATTTTCAGACCAGCAGTGTTGAGCAATTTTTGATTTATCCACTAAGCCCTTCCTCGTGTTATCTTTGTGTTCTTTAATTCTAACATTTAAAGGTCTTTTTGTCTCGCCATAATACGGCCTAGAGCAACTATTGCAGTTTATTCTGTAAACACAGTTTTTTGATCCCTGAGTGCCATTTTTTGGTTTGATTTTTACGAGACATTGCCTAAGAGTGTTTTGTGTCCTAAACGCGGTTCTAACTTTGAACTTCCTAGCAACTCTTCTAATTTTTTCCGATAATCCCGGCACATAAGGGATTGACCTAGGAACGAATTTTTCAGTGTTTTCTGACTCATTCTGTTTAGCCCTACGGTTTTTGCACTTTCTTATTACGGATTGAGGGTATCCATTCTTAGCCAAATCTTGCTCTACTTTTTTGATTTTCTGATTTAATCCATCTTGATTTGAGCAAATGCTCTTTGCTCTGTCAAATAATGAGTAAGCTACCCCTTCTTTGACAGATTTTTGATGGTTTGATTGAAAATTTAAGTACTGCCCTGTGTGTGTCTTTTTTCTGAAAACAGTTGTCCTAAGCGTGTCCCTATCCTTTTCTACGCACACATCCAAAAATGCTAGTTTGTTTTGGACTTACTCTTCCATTGTTAGGCGGATGGAAGGAGAAATACTGTTAAGATGCCCTAAAAAGTCTTTTAGTTCGTCGTCTCCATGCGGAAATACCACGAAGGTGTCATCGACGTACCTCCACCAAATCTTCGGTTTGAGTTGAGCCAAAGACAAAGCCTTTTGCTCAAACTCCTCCATAAAGATATTAGCAAAGATAGGCGACAATGGCGACCCCATGGCCATCCCCTCATCTTGACGGTATAATTTACCCTCTAGTTCAAAATAGTTACATTGAGTGCATAATTCAAGCAGTTCCATAATGAAGTTAACAGGAAGTTTAGTACGTTCAGTTAGACTTTCATCTTTTTCGAGCCGAGACTCGATTATTTTTAAGGTTTCAGGAACTGGGACATTCGTGAACAGACTTTCAACATCAAAACTAACCAGCTTATCCGTCTCAGCCGTGAAAAAAATGAAATTTCCGTTTTGTCTAAAGGGCTGAACTATTCTGTTGTGCCTAAATCAGTGAGGGCGCTTGACTTTGTTACGGGGATTGAGTCCGCTGTGTCTCAGCTCCCTGAGACTCAGGGGGATCAGTTTCGGTGCGAGGCCAGCATCTTACTGAATAAAATTCCTGTCCCAAAGCCCAACCTAAAGAAAGAGGAAATCAAGGCAGTATCTATCCTTGGGAAAGATGATACTATCAAAATATTGCCCGCGGATAAAGGAAACGCTACTGTTGTCTTGGACACAGTAACATATAAAGAGAAAATATTGGAAACTCTCCAGGCTGGTAAATATACTGAACTAAAAAAAGATCCTACAGAAAGTTTCGAGCGTAAAGTTGCAAGCACTCTTAGGAAGCATAAACAGTTTTTTCTCTGATAAACAAAGAACTCGTTTAACACCGCATCACTCGAAAATCCCACACATGTATGGGTTACCTAAAATTCATAAAACTGATGTACCTCTTAGGCCTATAATTAGCTCTCGCGACTCACCGTGTAGGGAACTGTCTAAAGTCCTCCTGGACATCCTGAAACCATTGGTAGGAAAAACTGACTCGTACATAAAAAATTCTAAAGACTTCGTTGAAAAGTCAAAGGACATAGTGCTGGCTGAGACGGATAAGCTGGTTAGTTTTGATGTTGAATGTCTGTTCACGAATGTCCCAGTTCCTGAAACCTTAAAAATAATCGAGTCTCGGCTCGAAAAAGATGAAAGTCTAACTGAACGTACTAAACTTCCTGTTAACTTCATTATGGAACTGCTTGAATTATGCACTCAATGTAACTATTTTGAACTAGAGGGTAAATTATACCGTCAAGATGAGGGGATGGCCATGGGGTCGCCATTGTCGCCTATCTTTGCTAATATCTTTATGGAGGAGTTTGAGCAAAAGGCTTTGTCTTTGGCTCAACTCAAACCGAAGATTTGGTGGAGGTACGTCGATGACACCTTCGTGGTATTTCCGCATGGAGACGACGAACTAAAAGACTTTTTAGGGCATCTTAACAGTATTTCTCCTTCCATCCGCCTAACAATGGAAGAGTAAGTCCAAAACAAACTAGCATTTTTGGATGTGTGCGTAGAAAAGGATAGGGACACGCTTAGGACAACTGTTTTCAGAAAAAAGACACACACAGGGCAGTACTTAAATTTTCAATCAAACCATCAAAAATCTGTCAAAGAAGGGGTAGCTTACTCATTATTTGACAGAGCAAAGAGCATTTGCTCAAATCAAGATGGATTAAATCAGGAAATCAAAAAAGTAGAGCAAGATTTGGCTAAGAATGGATACCCTCAATCCGTAATAAGAAAGTGCAAAAACCGTAGGGCTAAACAGAATGAGTCAGAAAACACTGAAAAATTCGTTCCTATGTCAAACCCTTATGTGCCGGGATTATCGGAAAAAATTAGAAGAGTTGCTAGGAAGTTCAAAGTTAGAACCGCGTTTAGGACACAAAACACTCTTAGGCAATGTCTCGTAAAAACCAAACCAAAAAATGGCACTCAGGGATCAAAAAACTGTGTTTACAGAATAAACTGCAATAGTTGCTCTAGGCCGTATTATGGCGAGACAAAAAGACCTTTAAATGTTAGAATTAAAGAACACAAAGATAACACGAGGAAGGGCTTAGTGGATAAATCAAAAATTGCTCAACACTGCTGGTCTGAAAATCACCAGATGAATTTTGACGAAGCAAAAATAGTACACCGCGAACCTCATTTTTTCAAAAGAAAACTTATTGAGGCTTCATACATAAAACTAGCAGACCAACCAATCAGTCAATCTTCACTTGAAATAAGGCCAGTATGGCTACCAATATTAAACAAAGAATTGAAAGACAGGGAAAATAAAGTGTCAGCAAATAGGGTAATTACTAACAATTCTGTTCAAAATTCTCACAACATGTTAACCCGTAGCAAGGCCAAGGGGCAAAATCAGGTTAAAAATTAACTAATAAACACAAACAGACACACGGAATTTAAATATCACATGTATCTGTTTCAGGTTTGCGCCACCGGTAGCGCGCCGTGATTTGGTTTGCTGTGGCTGCCGCCATTTCCGTCGCCGCCGCCATTTGCTTCCTCCCACCAGTCTCAGCTCAGCTCTGATTGGGTGTGGACGTGCTCTCTCCTGTCTGGTGATTCTCGATACTTGTGATTCCTGTGTTATTTTGTGTTATTGTTTTTTTCTTTTCAGCTTTGTGTTTTCGTGACTGCTTTTACAGTTCTCTGTTTTAGCTGTGTTTTTGTCCAGGTTTTCCTGGCTACGTGTTACTAATCTTGTCATGTTCTAGGTTTTCTACCACCTGAAGACGGGATCAGATTCCAGATCCCGAAACGTCGTGAAACTTGTTTTTTACTAATCAGTGATGGCAAATGTCCGCAAAAATCCTAATCAAAATATAAAATCACCATCACCAACAATGAATTACAAACAAAGAATTAATTACAGATACACGCCAAAGTAGTTATTTGCAAATAGACATGGGGGGGGCTTTGCCCCCCCACACACCCCCTTTACACTGCCCGTGATTGAGAAGCCATGATAGTTTGAATGTTTTTTTCTACTGTGTAAATCTAGCTCTACAAGATTATGAGCGACTAATGACAGTTACACGCCATTGCAGTTAATGCAAATGGACATGGGGGGGGCTTCGCCCCCCCACACCACCCCTTTAAACTGGCCAGGATTATAAAGCCATAATGGTTGTAATGTTTACCTCTAATAGTATTAAATCAACTAACCTCTAAAATTATGATAGTTTGAATGTTTTTATTCTACTGTGTAAATCTAGCTCTAGCTCTGGCGTGCAATGACAGTTACACGCTATTGCAGTTGTTTGCTAAGAGTCATGGGGGGGGGGCTTCTCGCCCCCCCCCCCCAAACCCCTCCTTTCCACTACCCATACTTATAAAGCCATGATGGTTTACATGTTTTTTTTTCTATCAGTATTAAATGAACCTACTTAGTAGCTCTACAAAACTATCAGCAACTAATTACAAGCCAAAGCAGTTGTTTTAAAAAGGTCATGGGGGGCTTTGCCCCCCCCCCTTTAATCTTGCCATGATGGTTTCCATGCATTTTTACTAATAGTATTTTAAGAAACCTAGCTCTACAAATCTATCAGGGACTAATTACACGCCAAAGCAGTTGTTTGCAAAAGGACATGGGGGTTTCACCCCCCCACACCCATCTTAACCCTTCCCATGATTAAAAAGCCATGATGAATTGAATGCTTTTTGCTACCGTGTAAACCAGCATTTGTTTTAATTATCCGACAATTTTACTTTGGAAAAATACAATTTACATTTGTTTAATTTCTAAAATCACTACAGGTTACTGTTTAGGGTACTTAAAGAAAGAAGGAAGCGAACCATCTAACCCCGTGAGCTTAGTCACGGACATATTCATCACCCAGGAGGCGGGGGACAATGAAGTAGTCATTGACATTGGATAAATCCACAATAAACCTGGATCTGCCAGAGGCATATTTTCCGTCTAGCAAGGGTAGCAACCCCATTCGTAATCAGTCTCGTATATACAATTTAGTGGCGCAGTGATCCGGGTTATCCTTTTGTATCCTCGCCTTTTGGATCGCCTTTTCGGTTTTATTAAGATTCTGCTTATTCTTTGCCTTGGCCTACGGAAGCTCCTAGAGCTCTTGCTCGGGTTCTTGATCCGCTTGTGTGGTGCGGAATAACTGGTCACGAGGACGGCGCCAATGATGAGCCGTCCATGCATGGATCCGCGACCTAATCCTCTTATTTTTGAATCTGGCTATCCTGACTTTATTATTATAAAACTAATTATACTACTATATATGCAAAATTATTGATTGTTTTTGTGAATTTCGTGCTTCATTATTTATAATAAAATTATGTAGGAAACAAATCATTAATCTGTACATATATATATCCATATACTTAAATATCCTGACATTCTCAGTTTAATTTCATACACATTTGTCTTAATATAACTGATCGCAACCTTCTTGGTACAAAAGTTTATTATTAATACGATTTGCGCCAGAAAAAATATTTTTTATCGTAATTTTATACAAAAATTGCGTTTGCTGGGGTAAAATTCATATTTGTTTCATCAACGTACTATTATGTATGCAATAGTATCCTTACTCATTGTTTTTTGACGTTTTATTACTTTTACCTAAATGAAACAAACAATAAATATTTTCTCTTAAATTTACGGAATCAGCTGATAGTAAAAAGAACATGACAATGTGTTCCTGTTGGTTATATCTAGTGTCACTCATGTAAACTATCTCGAATACGGCAACAAAACAGAAATGATCTATCTGAATTTTTATATTTCTAGGCTTTGTTTTTTAATAATAAACATTTTAACGTGGTCTAAAAAAACTGACAATTGATAGGCATGTAGCATGTTATTCAAGTGCTTCGTAAAATACATTTTTTCTAAATTCCACTGTTATTTTCCTTTTATTTGAAAACAATCTTTATTTGTATCCCGTAGTTTACTAAAGTAAATTATTGCCCAATGTTAAACTTATGATGATCTTTCAAGTTAAAATATTAAATTACTCAAGAAATACTAAACCAATATGGTTCAAAATTTAATGGCATATTCCCTGTAAGATACTAAACGTTTGTGCGAAATTTGGAAATGATTAGTGTAGAGGTTTTTGAGTAATCGCGTTACGTACACACACACACACACACACGCGCGCGCGCACACACACACACACACACACACACACACACACACACACACAGAGAGAGAGAGAGTGACGGACAACGAATCTTCAACTCCGCTGATACATAAACTCGTTCTCTTCATTCACTCATCGATCAAATTAAAGCTGATTTTACAGGATTACCCAGATAGCACAGTCACATCAACTAGATGTCTAATAGATGTACCTCATGTTAAACCACACACGTCTATTAAACGTGACCGTTATAGACGTCTAACGTCTAATAGACATTCCTATAACGTTCAAATGTCACCATTATCGACCTTATATCAACATTCTACGTGGATGTAGAATAGATGTTCAATATAGATGTTAATTACACATCCATATATTGACATCTACAGAACATCCAATTAACGTACAAAAAGGAACGAATAACAAAATTGTAATTATAAATATATAAAAAATCTAAAAAGTGTAATAAAAAATATAAGTAAGGATATGCAATTGTACATAGTTTCTACACACGTTACCACAATGCAAATTCTGTTGACCTTTGTTGGGATTTGAACCCGGGACCTTTACCTTCGTAAGCTGAGCCTATATCCACTACACCACCAGACCTGATAATAATCACAGGGCAAAATCTCATCTTAACTACTGCTTTGGTGGTAAACATTATAGGATCCAAATGTAGTGCAGAGATAACCTTTAAGGACTGAGAACGAGTTATAAAGTGCCTCCTTGTCACTTTTTTCCCCATTCACTCTATAATAATATTTATTCAGTAAACAACTATTTTAAAAAGTGTAATGACAAAAACTTTTTACCTAAAATTTACCTCCTCTAATTGTTTAAATACTATTCTATTCTACTCAAATCATTGTAAAGTAATTATAAGCTCAATGCGAGTAGTTAAAAGAGTAATGTGGTAAGTGTACACATGAAATTCCAAAATAACATGAAAGTGAAATACCCCCTTCGCAGCAGATATGCATACTCGGCTAATTTCTAAGGCAAAAGAACATAGTTCAATCAAGGCCACACTACACTGTAGTGTGGCCTTGGTTCAATCGAACCTAGCGAGATTTGACTTGATTTTGACATTAAATCTCATCTAGATGAAGCCGCTAACCAAGTTTTATTATATTGAGAAATAAGCGAGATATAGGCCTAGAATTTTACTTACAGTATTTCCTATAAGGTTGACATTCGGACAACGTACTGTGTTTACCACTTTCAGTATCCAGTAACCAGTGGACATCAATGGACATAGAGCAATGATTCAAGGTACAAAATTAATTGTTTTTTTTTTAGCTGAATCCAATGGTGCTAACCAAAATATTATAATTATTATTATTTTTCTATGTGAACACCACCTACGGTGAATATGTGAAAAAGCAAACTCATGTTAAGTTGCCGCCAAGTTGTCATAACTATCAGAAAACAGCTTTGCCTAGACAAACAACTGCAAATATGTGACAAATTTGCTGGTGAAAAGTTGCTTTATCAGACGAACAGCAAATGAAGGCAACTTTGCCGAAAAACAACCTGTTATGTGGGCATAGTGAGGTAAACAATAACAGATTAACTTGGGATTCAAACCAATAAAAATGTTAAGTTTTTTATTATTGTAGTCATCAGGGAAATCAAAAATATTATTAAGGAAATAACGTCGTTCCATTCTTATGTCAAAAAAGTTTAATTGATATTCTGTTCTCAGCGATATCGTTTTTATTGACGAAAAATATACTCATTCGTACTATATACTTGGTTTGTTATTTCGGGATGTCGGCGATGTCTATACATCGTCTATTAAATGTTATTACGTTGACATCATATTCATGTACGACAACGTCTAATTGACGCCATTTTGACATCCGCGTTACATGTCTTTTTGACATTATATCGCAGATGTCTAATAAATGTACGAATATTGACCTAGCCGTTAATGTAACTTGCAAGCCCTTATATAGACGTTGTATAGACGTATTTAAACAGAACAAAAATATGTTTTATGGTTCTCGAGATATAGGGTATTCCGTGAATAACAACAATTTTCAGAAAATGGCCACCATTTTGAAATAACTAAAGATAAATTAATTCTGTTTTCACCAAATTGTTGAGTTCGTTTTTATGTTCCCCGCGGCGGTGCCCTGGTTGCCCAAGTGATCGTTACGGCCTCCTTTTGGTGGTTTTGAAGTTTTTAAAATTTCCCAATTTACACCATGTATAAATTTAATGGAAGGTATTTTTATTGCATTTCCAATTTAATTCAATCAAGCAGATGGTAATTAGCTTCACAAATGGATACTTTGTTACAGCTGATTTATAGATTGCTTTCTTTCATTATGGTTTTAAGGTTGTTTTGATGATTTTTTTAGGTCATAAGTACTAAATAAAAGTTAATTAATTTGAGTTTTGATCCGCATATCTATATATTAATACGCAAGCGGTTTTCTTTTCACAGTCCAACTGCAACAACGGCTGGACCGATTTTAACATTTGTAGTATAAAATTAAAGGGAATTTTATGTAGATTTGTCAACAAGTCTCAGAATTTTAAAAAAGGGCGTCACTAAAGTACAGCAAAGGGCTGAAGTTTCGGAACAGTGGCGCTATTCATCGACATTTGAGCAAGCTCAGTTTACTTTGTGAACAAACTGAACATATGGCCAAGCTCTGAAATAGTTCTACAGGTAAACCACAGATAGCAGCAATGAATTGCAATTAATTTTTCGAAAAGAGCTGTTTTTATTTTTACAGATGGTTTTGCTTTGTTTTCAACAGTTTTCTTTTTTTAAGATTTATTATGTAATTTAGGTTATGTTATGAAGTTTTTAAAGCTCTTAAACATTGCAGTTCCAAGTTTTGCAATGTAGTTTCGATATACCATAGTGTTTTTTGAAGTTATATATTAACCTGAGCAAATCTATTTTTCGATTTGGTGCATTTTTAATGCCACCGATAAGAAGAAGACGAATATAGACCGGTCGGAGGAGTCGGAAAGAACACGATCGCAACTGCTGGCATCGCCCTCCCGATGTAACACTTTATGCTCCTTCCAACCTCAGACCAAGGACCTAAACATTTTTTTATTGCGGTGGGTTGCATTTCAAGAATGAAAAGACTGGTAGAGTAATTGGTCATTTACGCGTTTTTACCACAAAGGAAATGTTGCCTTAAAGACAGCCGTTCCCTACAATATCTGTTTTGGCGATAATTATCAATAAGCTGCAGCGGCAATCCCTAAACAAAGGAAGTCATTGCTCACGGCGCCAGTGTTTGCTCTCGGTCAGCTACATGTTGCTGTAAGCAGAGCGTGATCTTTTGCCAGTGTTAAAATATACATTTCAGAAAAAGAGGACATGGGGAAATTAAGGTGTTCCCTAAAAAATCATTTACGTTTACCAGAAACTCCTGCGGTAGATCAAATGAACTTTAATAGATTCAGTAGTTAAGCCATAATTTTGTTAATGAAGTTAGCCCTTTGATTAAACTTTATAAGTATATAAGTATGCTGATTATTCTTCATTATTTTACCACATGATTTTTGCTCGATTTCGAGCTACGTGTTATTTAGTGAATGTTTAATCGTCAGCCCACTATGTGGCGCCATATATGTATTTAGGTCCATTTGATGTTAAAACAGGTCCAGCCGTTTTTGAGTAATAACGGTAAATAGTAAATAGAAAACCTATACTATCTACTGTGGTATATATTTTTTAACCTACTCTCCGCTATAACACGAACATATCTGTACATTACATATTTTCTTAATATCACGTTTTTTATTCAGTCCCTTTAGATTTGTCATGTCAAGGTTGATTATAGTTTCTGTCGTGAGCGATGCCACGGGCAACTGCTAGTTCAATATATTTTCATTATTATATGAGGGCTGTTTTTTGCCAACTGCAAGTGAGATCTAAAAGTAAACAGACTTTTGCAAATTAATAATTTTGTAGGTCGAAATTTAAATTTTTCTTAATTTTACAGCAACATTTTTAAAACAATTGAAGTAATTTTTTCTTTTGACAGAGTCTTTTTTACACCCTATACACTATAAGGAGGAATTGACTGCCGATTACGTAATTAAATGTAATGATTTTGTTTTGCCAGGAATTGGTTAAAAAAATAATCTTCACATTCCACAATTGTTTTATTGAACCTTTAGATGCATGTTCCGAATACAAGAAAAATAATCTCTGAGAGAACAAAACTACATTATTGAAGGGTGGGCGGGTGGCGGCTTACTCCATCGCTTCAGCGTACAATGGAAACTTGTTCCGGCTCTGCTGCACTGCGTCTATCACATGAGTCATTGTATAGTCCTCAGCTTGGAGGCAGTCATCCAACGTGAATTGGCCATGTTTGGTCCTAATTAGGTCAGTTACGTGTCCACAGCTGCCCAATTCTGAAAATAATGGTATTAAATGTTAAGATGGGGCTCCGCCGTCACAAAAGTAATTGCATTTCTATCTGGTGCTCACAGCTTCTTTATGAAAAAGAAGACGACTACAACCACAGACTTATTACTACAGGCGGCTATGCTACAACCCTACCCCAGAAGAATCTTTCAAAAATGATGTTTTCTTGCCTCTGATTGACCAAATTAAATCATCTTTAAGAGACAAAATGGAAAAGTTCTATGAATACAAGTCAAAGTGGGGATTCCTATTTGACCTAACTCCCACCAAAAGGACAAACTTAAAGAGGACTATAAATGTTACAAGAACACCTGATGGGAAAAACATTTCAGACATATGGGGAAGAACTATTCAATGAACTTTCACGCCTCAGTCTAATAACTACAGTTTATGACAAATGTTCTACGCAGAAGTCGGCCTACAAGACACTGTCACCATTGGAAACACTTAATATAATTAAAGAAAAAACAGTAAAGATATTTTTACCAATCTGTAGATCGCACTCCATATATTGCTAACTATTCCAGTAACAGTGGCCAGCTGTGAGCGTAATTTTAGTAAAGTTGAACTTAAGACCTACCTACATACATCCATGACCCAAGAGAGATTGATGTCGCTCGCAATTCCTTCAATTGAACGAGGAGGCAAAAAAACTCAACTTCGACAAGATCATTAAGAAATTTGCAGCAGAAAAATTCCATTATAATGTAAGAGTACCTGGTGGACCGAGCCTTGCTCGGTGCTATTTCATGTTTACCAGTTAGTTCATCCAGTTACTATAAAATATTTCAATGTCATAAAATTGATAAATAGAAACCTTTTTTATTGCTCCATGGACTCTTCATCCCACTTGCTGTATTTTCCCTTAATGGCTGTAGATTCCAAACAGCTGTTATGATTACTTCATTTGTTTACACTTTCCTTGTTTATTTTCGTTGCTATCACGGCAACCCATAAGGCCAATGTTAAAATTTTACAACTTTAAAATTCGATTTATTATGATATTAGATTTTCTCTGGCCAAGTAATCTGCATAAAAGACGTTTTTGAGTCATAAATTACTTATTTCCAGACTTTGAAGAAAATCCTCGGAGCCGTTTTTGAGATCGTTGTGCAAGCAAGCAAGCAAGCATACATACATACATACAAGATAACACTGCTCGTATAAGAGTATAGGATTATTTCTTCACAGGAACTTCTTTAACGTTCTTCAAAGTCTGTTAGGTAACGTTAATTTTTTACATCCTGTGTAGACTAGTATAATATATGCCTCAAGAATACCTATTTGTAATTCATTTTTATTTCTTTTGAAATACATTCTGAACCATTTAATGTTCTTAATTTTGTACAGTCCTGGAATTACCCTTAAATATATGTAATATACTTAAAGTAAGCTATGTAAATATTGGTGGCAGCGCAAAAAGCTGTCATATGCGACTAATACTGGGGGGAGGGGGGGGCGCCGCGACCACGTTTGCCCCGGGTGCCGCCCTGCATGGGAACCATTTTGGGTTTCTAGGAAGAAACCCAACTGAGTTAGGACAAAATTGATGGCTAAGGTGTTTCTCCAATAAAAATTTTGGTATTATGTTATTTGAAAATTTCTGGGATTTTGTCCAGAGCATATCGACTTTTAGAAATACATTTTTCTCTACGTATTTGGTATCAAAGCTATTACTCTCTAGATGTGCCTTTTGCAGGTTTGGAAATTATCCAATGAGAAGCCTTCGCACGGGAGGCTTTTGAAATTCCAGCGAAAGTGCTACTATCTGTTGTGAAACCTGTGAACTTTTTCCAATTGGCATTTGTTTATAACAAAGCAGATGGTTAAGATTTGAAATAGTTACATTAGTTATACCATAAAATACAGGGCTAGCAAATGTCAGTTAATATTCATCCAAATTATTATTTTGATTAGGTACACCTTTATATAAGACATTAGAAAATAATCGGTCGCCTTTTCAAGCAATGTATAATGTCTAATTTATATCTTTAACCGTCCAGTTTCTCTACTGGACTTTATTTCGGGCTACATTTCATTTCATTTATTGTCATAAAACATTTACATACAAGGCAGAAATGTTTCTGCAGCAAACACATGACATGTCATACATTAGTTTTAAACCTAAAATAACAATATCCTAAAAAATTAAATAAAATGTTATCACAAAAAATAGATGGATGTTATAGATCTATTCAGTCAGGAAATCTTGTAGGGGTGGAAGTGCGAGAGAGATGGAGAATACCCTTACCACTGTTTTTCCTTCATCGGTTGTGTATAGTCAACTTAAAATCCCACATGGCCTATGACAACATTACAAATATTGTTGCAAACAAAGAATCATATGTTTTGACAGATGAGTTATTTTGAAATTTGACTGTACTGAGACTCGCGGTAGGGGAAATCTTCACTGCACATGCGCATCCCACAGGACTTCTGGGCTGAACAGATCTGTAAATAAAATGTTATCTTCAGGTATAGTTACAATTTACCCTAACACTTCATTACTGTCTAAAAATTCTTTTATGGAATAAAAGGCCCCTCATCAATAAGAAAGTTTTTATTTTTGATTTCATAGTACTAAAGGGAAGTTCTAGGATTTCTTTAGGAGTTTTATTAATAATTTTTATTGCACTATATTGTGGTGATTTTTCAAAGAGTGTCAATCTGTGATTAGGTATTTGAAATCTGTCTTTGTGCCTAGTACAAGGCCACACTACACTTAGTACTTTATTCATGTTGCAAGGCATTTTCCAAATAAACGGTTTTGTTGTTCATTGCAAAAAGTACTAATTCTAAGATAAATAAACAGGGCAAAGTTAAGATGTTTAACTGTTTAAAAATGGGTTTGCATGAGGTCGGTTTACTTTTAAAAGTCATTAGACGAAGACGTTTTTGAATTTTGAAAATATGTTCAGATTGCATAGAGTTTCCCCACAAAACGACGCCTTAACTGATTAAGGAATAAAAATAACCGTAATAAACCATTTTTGATGTGTCCATACTAACAGTATAGCGTAAAATGTACATAGCAAAACAAGCAGAATTTAACTTTAGACCTAGCTTTTTTATATGACCCTTCCAATTAAGATTGTTATCTATTTCCATTCCAAGAAAAGTTAAGGAGTTTCTAAACTGTAAGGAGTTATTTTCAAAATGAACATCGAGTTCTAATGACTTATTATTTTTTAAACGGAAACAAAATAATTGTGTTTTATTTACATTCAACTTGAGTTCATTGAAAACCAAGTGTTTAAGCTGTCAAGAGCATCTGGTATAGTCTTTAAAAGCTGTGCTACGTTGTTTTCTTTTATTAAAATGGTTGTGTCGTCAGCATACAGGTATAGATTACCTGCGTATCCATTTTACTTGCGTCAAGGGTCACCAAATATAGATTCTAAGATCTATTTAGAAGGTAGTAAAACATATAGTAGTTGTTGATAAACATAAAATGTAGAAAGCTTTCACTGAATAATACATTTATTATGACAATAGTCATTGAAAATTAGAATTACAAAATATAAATAATATTGTGAAAAACTTGTTTACTGAGGAGAGCTCGTAAACTGATTAAAAATTGTTTTTCTTAATATTGCCTAGCAACTTTGAGGATTTTATACCATATGTATCAGTTCATTCACTACATGGTGGGGCAGTCGGTGGTCACTACACAGGTATGTGTTTTGGGGAATACAATAAGCTAGGTCATTAATGTGCAATAAAAACAGTGTAGGACCGAGATTTGAACCTTGAGGCACTCCTTGAACAACAGGCATCCAAGTAGAATGGTGTTTTACGTTTGAATGTGTTATGGAGGTTTTTTGCTTTCTATCAGACAGGTAAGATGAGATCCATTTTAAACTAAGGCCCTCTATTCCATACAGTGGCAGTTTGCTTAGCAGTATCTTATGATTCAAACAATCAAAGGCCTTGGACAGGTCACATGACACAGCAGCTGTAGCCTGTGACCCATCCAAAGCCTTAGCTACATCATTAATAAGAGCAGCAACAGCATAAACCTACCTACTCCTCCCCCTACAGAAACCAAATTGAGCATCAGAGAAATAATTATTACTTTCTAAATGATCAATTAATTGCTTATTAACAACAGGCAAAAATACTAGTAACACAAATAGGTCGATAAATACCTAAACTTTCACTATTTCCTCTTTTAAAAACAGGAGTAACAATACCATACTTAAGTCTTTCAGGGAATATACCTTGACTAAGAGAAAAATTTATAAGTTGGCATAAAGGTTTATATAAAAACTACTGAACTTGTTTAATCACAGATGTGGGGACTCCATCCCATCCAACAGAATTGTTGTTTTTTAAGCCGGAAATTATTTTTTTTAACTTCATGTTCAGTAACAAATTTAAAATTTAATGAAACTTGTGACCTTTGTCCGAGTACAGTATCAGCCATATCGGTAGCATATAGGACTTAGAATGAATCAATTCTGAACTTAAGTTTTTTCCTACATTTAAAAAATAACTATTGAAGGCTTCTGATATCTGTAAAGGTTCAGTTATTAATTTTCCGCTTACTTCAATTCTGTTGAAAGAGTTACACATGAGTCAGCCTTATTCCCTAGTTCAGATTTTACAATGGACCATGCAGCCTTACATTTGTTCTTTGAATTACCTATTTTCCTGTCATTGTCTAATTTCTTAGCAGTGTTTACAACATTTTTAAATATTATTTTATACTTCTTTACAAAAGCAAGAAATTTTGGATCAGAAGAAGTTTTTGATTTTAAATGTAACTCCCTCTTTTTTGAACTTGAAATTTTTAAGCCTTGAGTCATCCAGGCGTTTACTTGTCTTTTAAATCTTTTAGGAATTGTTTTGAGTGAAAAACAGACATTAAATAAGATCAGAAAATTTTCTAAGAAGGAGTTGTAATTAAAGTCAACAGATTTATTTGGATCAAGACTCCAGGACAAATTTGAGAGACAACTTGAGAATAAAATTACACTTGTTTGATCCAATATTCTTAATGTATTGCTGCACATACCTGGACTATCTTTTTTACTGTTGGATGAAAAAATTGATGTGCAGAGAGCTCTGTGGTCTGAAAATCCAAGGTTGTAAGAGAAATGGTCTACCAGACGACAGTTGTAACTAGAAAAAATGTTATCTATACTCGTCATTGAACTGCTTGTAATTCTAGTTGGAGTATGAAAAATTTGCCTATAACCAAAGTTGTTAAGTATGTTCACAAGTTTGGTAGAGACAATTTCTCTCTTTAACATGTCAATATTCATATCAGTAGTAATAATGTATTGATTTTTTGTTACCTTACTTAATGCTGCCAGGCAGTTTCTTAGTTTGGATAAAAATATCTTGGGGGAGGATCCTTTCCTATGTGTACGGTACACGGTCACAATAACAATATTTAATTTTGGTAGTTTTAAACACAGCCTTCAAATTCAAAATATTTTTTAATAGAGTCTCTAAGTCATTGCTACAAGCAATATCTAAGTGACTTTTTGTGAGTATGCAAGATCCCCCATGTTTACCCGAGTTTCTAGCAAAAAATGCTGCTAATTTGAAGTGTTCTAAGCTATTTAAAATATATTAATACTATCCTCATTGAGCCAATGCTCATTCAAACATATTACATCAACATATCTGCCATAATTGTTAAGGAAAAGTTGTAAGTAATGTTTATTATTAATAAAGCCTTGAATATTAAAATGTAATAAAGTTAGACAGTTAGATTTTTTCATAAGATTCAAACGTCTTCTTAATTTTAGGGGATCATCACATAACTCAGACAAATGACATTTGTTAACTAATTGTTCTAATCTAAAAAACAGGGAGGGTGGAGGGTGGAGGGTTGGTCATTTGATAATTGGAAAGTTACATCCAAAACTACATGTCATAGGCACTTGATCTTGGTGTCAAATTAAAGCTTGAAATCTCATGATGTGCATTTATTTGGTGATTTGGTTTTGATATCTTCAAGAACTTGGGCACATGACCGTCCGGAAGAGACCCATATCAAGGATTTTGGAAGATCTTTGAATAGTTGCTATGATTACCATTTGAAATAGCTACTATGGTTACAATCAAAATGCAGCACTAAGAAACTTCAAGAATACGGCATGGAGAAAATGTTCTCCCGAGCAAAGCCTCGGGCATAGCCGAGCTTAATTGATTAAACATTAAGTTGGGATATGCCTACTGGTAAAGTTTGTCAAAAAATTTCTTCTGGAATATTCTCTTTACAAAAATTGTGAAATGTAGTAAGTATTGACACAATGAAAATGATATAGTATGCTAAAATTCATTCCCACATTGCTTATGGTATTGCACTTTATGGAGCAACATCTAAATCCCATCTAGATAGAATATTACGAGGGTCGTCCAGAAAGTAAAGAGCGTTTTGTTATACATTTAGCCCTGTTGCCCCTACGCTGCAACTGTGTGTGCAGTCTGAAGATCCTCTCCTGGATTCAATTTGAGCCAAGCTGCCAATAGATCACACATTTTCTTCTTACAGCTTTTAAAAATGGCGGTGTCAACTGAAAATCCCGCCGAATGTGAGTAATATGACTTTAATGGTGTTTTGCGGCCTAAAAAGTTTATTCTGTGTTGAATTTAAGCCTAGAGAAGAAAAAAGTAATCCTGAGTCTATTGCAAGGCCCCACGATAGCTTGATATGACATCCGAAACATACGACATGGATAAATCCAATCGCTGGCGAGGGTATTGCTGATCCATGCCGACATGGCGCCCGCCCCACGCAGCAGCAACTTCATCACAGAACTTTGCCCCCTCAAGTGAGACATTTCCAGACAAACCCTGGATAACCCATACCTGGTCTTAAGTGATTACCTTTTTTCAAGGTTAAGGCAATTTTTAGGCAGGAGAGTGTTTGCAAATTTTAAGGAACTGAAAGAAGCAACATTATTTGGTCAAATCAATTTGGCGGGATTTTTAAAGGACACCACAATTTCGAAACGCTGCAAGAATGAAATGCGCGGTTGGTCGGCAACAAGGCTTGGCTCAGATTGGGACCAGGATTGGAGGTTAGGAGCGCACTATCAGTCATGGAGATGAGACCACTGGGCTAGACGCAGGGACAAAACGTTCTTTACTTTCTGGACAACCCGCGTAAAAATTAAAAACTAGCAATTTGTACAATTTTAAATTTAATTCCTCAGACTTATTGCCGAGATAATTTTGCTGAGCTTGGAATAATCACAGTATATGGCTTATATATGCTGGAGACCATTTCCCATGTAAAGAAAAGCTTAGACAAATTTTTAATCCATAGCAAAATTCAAAGTTAGTTATAACACGAGGAATAAGGAAGATTTGGTAATTAGTAAAAACAGAACTGAACTATGTAAAAAGCACCAACTAATAGGGAACTTATGTTTTACAATGCACTGCCGCAAAAAAAACAAAAATATTCAAAAATTTGAAATTTTCAGAAATGAGGTGAAAACACTGTTAACATAATAAGTGTTTTGGCCTGCCGTTTTCACTCGATTTTTCAGTGCACCAATAACAATGCACATGAAGGTAATATTATAATATTTAATGAAGGTATTTAATAGAAAGTTATGATATATTTGTTTGGATATGAATTGGTCAAACATGTTCTTAAGATAGGTATTAAACAAAATACACCTGGTGCAATAGTCCTGCATACTCAGCGAATTTCAAGATCATAAGTAAATAATTTAAATGAAGCCTCGCATCAAGTAAAATTAATATACGTTCAAAAGGAACGTGCAAAAATACTCTCCACTAGTGGCTTTTAGAGGCAGAATGCTATAAAAAATAATAGCCCATACTAGGCTCGAAAATGCAATGTTTAAAACTTCAAAAGCTGGCTTTACTAATTTAAATATGGGGAAATGACCAGCTGTTTAAGTTTGTGTAAAAAATTCCATAAACATCATTAGTAAAAATCTGTATTCGTTATATAGTACATTTATTTGACATATTTATTTTGTAATCTGGCCTTTAAATAAACCACATGTCTGCATCCACCATACTGTCCGCAAGAATGAAGAAGTCCCCTGAGTCCTGGCCTATTCGAAAAATGCAGGCACTTGTTACTCGGCGCCTGCATTTTTTCGTTTTTACGTTGCCGAAACACCGCGTGGCAACATACTGACATTGCTGCATATCACCCTGGCTCAGGGGACTTCTAAACTGTCGCGGACAGTATGGCTTTGAATCAAACATCAGCTCACATGTTTTAATGTTGACCTAAACAAAGCAAACGTTTTAGATCCCAATGCTACTTAAATGGTAGATATTTTGTGTTATTTTTTGTTTTATAGCAAACTTTAAGAAATTCCAGTACTTATCCTGAGTCTCTGACATTAAAACATTTAATTTGAGCCATTTTCCCTCATCCTGTGTGACTTATTGCCAAATGCCCACAATTGCTATTGAAAAATAAATTATTCTCCATAACATTAATATGTAAATTGCAGGTTTGCTGCCACAGAAATTTGAAAATGAGGGATCTTAGGCTACAATCCAATATATCTAAACAATATGAAGCCACATAACATGTTTTATCAAGATATGTTGAGGAATAAGAAAGCTATCATATTTTATTTACCTCTCAGAAGGTTAACATTGGGAAAGAGATTACGCAGGTTTGCTGCCTCCAGAATTTAATGATTTGGGTATTTTAGGCCATAATCAAGTAGATGTTAACTGTATGGGTATTTTAGGCCATAATCAAGTAGATGTTAACTGTATGAAGCCCCATGCTAGTTCTTATCAGGATATGTTGAGTAATGAGTAAACTACACAACTTTTTTTATTAGCCATAAGGTTAACATGGAGAATGAGTATGCAGGTTTGCTGCCATGAAAATATAAAAATAGGGTATTTTAGGCCATAATCCAGTATATTTCAGCTAGATGAAGCCACATGCAAAGTTTTATCAAGATATTTTCAGAAATAAGTGAGATATAAAATTTTATTTAATTCCCATAAAGGTTAACATTGGGACAACGTGGTACCTTATTAAAAATTAAGAGTTAAAATAAAAACAACAAAAAACATATTTGCTTCAGCCAATTGTGATCGAGCATGTCACCACACAGGACTGTGATTGGTTAACACTTCCCCTCACAAGATTCTCCACCTCTCTCACACAGTATCTCAAAAAGTGATCCCGTTAAGAAAATCGGTCTATAGTAAATAAATATACGGTTTACTGCAGAAACTTTTTTTATCTCGCAAAGTGAAAATACCTAAAGGAGGTTCAAACCTCATGTGGTTTTAAAGGAAATAAATTCATTGCAATGAAAAAAGTAGTTGACAAGAAGGAAGGTTTTCCTTAATTCCTCAAAGGTTTAGTAATCGGCACTAAAGGGTTTTTGCAATAAGCAAATCAGATAAAGTTTTTAAAAACACTATCATTCAAGTCCTAAAAAAAAGTATCCATCATCATTGATCACCTATATTTCTGTGCTTGACAAATAATTATGTAAACCACAAAGAGCATGCTTTCTTATAGTCCATTCTACTCTTATTTTCACTCATATTTGTCTTAAAATACCATACCTCAGGGCCGGATTTAAGCATAGGCGCCATAGGCGCGCGCCTAGGGGCCCGCGCCACAAGAGTCGCACCACACAAAAATACATAAAAATTATTTTTTTAGAATCCAGGAATCACCGTAGTTAGATACTCAATAAAATTCGACCAAAGAATAAAAAAAAATTATCAATTGTTATCCCGATTGAACATTAAACATAAACAACTTTATTTCAGCACTTAAATAGCAGACAGCTAAAAAGATTAAACATCGTCGACTGCAGGCCAGCTACAGTTGCGCATAGCGCCGCTTTGTCGGCTGCAAAGTCCTCCAGGTGATGGTGGGGGGGAAGGGGCCTGAAGAGAAAAAAGAATAGAGAAGAAAATAATAATAGTATTCAGGTTCTATCAGTCGAAAATGAAAACAAATTGTCACGTGGGGACCGGAAACATATAACCTGCAGCTAGGACAAAAACTAACTTTGACCAATCAAAAGGGAAATATTACTGACACCTCATTTAGGCTATGGGATCCGGATATGGGTCCTCCTGCAGAACCGGATATGGGTCTACGATTGACGTCACAGTTTTGGTTGCACCACAGGCCATACGGGAGTTAGGCAACATAACGGGATAATAATAGTCATGGGAATAATTTCAGCATTTTGTTTGGGGGGGGGGGTCTAGATTTTCAGACCTCTGCTTCATATCTCAATTTCAACCCCCCTTCCCTTGAAAATGTGTTAGATGCTGAGTTTTGTCGAGGAAGCTTTGCCAAATGACGGTCGCGAAATGTCCGAGAGATTGCAGCGATGCGATGTCGTGGCAGCGATACAACTGATGTTCGCAGGCCACGAGCCTAGCCTAGCCTAGCCAAGAGCTGTTTGCTATTGTCATAATATGACCGAGAAATTTTCCAACCGCTGTAAACCTAAAGCGTGGTATCCCATAGATTTCACATATTAAATTTCCAACTTTCGCCTTACCTTTCCTTCCATACTATTTAAAAAAATCCCGACCAGTGAAATCAACAATGCAGCTTTTAAATAGAATAACTAAGCACTATCTCTGATTTTCTGGCCACAACAAAAGGCCAGATGTGACGGCCACGAAAATAACGAGAGGCTTTGTTTTTGTCGGCTGCAATGCGACGACAAATTTATCGGCCGCAATATGTCGAAATATTTACCGACCGCGATGAGACCGAGAGATTTGCTGGCCACGGAATCACTCGGCGATTTTCCGGCCGCAATATGACGGAGAGACTTGCCAGCCGCGGTATTATAACCGAGAGTTTTGCTTTTGGTACAAACAACCGCGGTTTGACAGCCGCGATGTAACCGGGAGATTTGCCGGCTGCGGTATGAACAACATATTTCCCGGCCACAATGTGGTCAGTAGATATCCAAAAAGGCGAGAGACTTTTCGGTTACAAATCGCCAAGAAATATACCTGTCAGCTGCTGTAGAAATGACAGATTTTCTGGCCACAACAAAAGGCCAGATATGACGGCCACGAAAATAACGAGAGGCTTTGTTTTTGTCGGCCACAATGCGACCGTCAAAGTCGGGAAGAACGGAGGAAAGTAGTTAAAAAGGAGGACACGTCCTACTAAAAACGGACATTTGGTCACTCTGGCCCTGGGGGCCCGCACCACTGAGTGAGCCTAGGGGCCCAAAAGTTCTAAATCCGGCCCTGCCATACCTTACTTTACATATCAAGTGGAACAAACTTTTTTAAATTTGTTACTAGTTCTTTACCTTTTGTTAAATCGCTGATGAGACTTCTGACGTAAAACCCCTTGCCACATTTTATTACAAGTTTAAAATAAGGTGGTTTGAAGTCTATGCATTGAACATCATAGCACATCACAGGCCTCGGTTGCATTTCAATGGATTTTCCCCTCCTGTTAAAATGACAATAGTCAAACATTCTTTATTCAAAATTATGTAAATGTATAAGAATGGTGACAATTTTCTAAATACTAATTACAAAAAAAGAGCAAAGAAAATGCCTGTTTACGTACATAAAATAATTATAAAAAAACAGTTTATAATATTCTAAACTATATGGAATCTATATAAATCACTAGCAGTTGCCCGTGGCTTCGCTCACGATAAAAATTACAGCTGACCTTACCTCTGTTCTTTGAAATGTCAAATTTGAGTATCCACAGCTGTTTGAATATCAGTATTTGAATGTTTATATCCCTTTAAAATGTAAACATTGAAACTGAGGACGTTCACGGGGCGTAGCCCGAGGGGATTTTATGGAAGTGAATAGGCCTATGTGTTTCCCAGGTTCAAGATCTACCTCTGTGTGAAATTTCAACCCAGTCGGTTCAGTATTTTTCGCGTTCTCTTGCTCCATACATACATACATACAGAAACCACCTCTTCTTTATAATAGTATATAGATTTAAAGAAAAAAATCATTTAAAGAATAAAGTGGTTTAAGCAGCAAGTATTTCATCTTCAATTATCTCTTAAACCCATGGTGTAAAGAAAAAAAGGTGTGTGTACACAACTGGTATGACATAGTTGGGCTCAAGAATGTAGCGGACGTAGTGGTTTGATTGGAGAACTAAGACCATACACAATGATATTTTGATTGAGTTGTATTAACTGATTTGTATTGTAATCGTCGTAAGCGCTATACTCAGGGCCGCCGAGAGGGGGGGGGCAAAGGGGGCAGATGCCCCGGGCCACAAAAGGAAGGGGGCCACATTTTGAGCAGAGTATATTTTTGTGGATTATTAAAAATTAAAATATTTAATTTGAATGAATAATACCAAAACAAAATAAAATATTAGAAAAAACACATAAAAATTATAGACTTAAAAAACGTGTTTTAATTAATTAAAAAGCCCCATATATTTGTCTTATTATGATTCACTTTCATTTGGTTTTCTGATGTCTCGTCATGGGCCCCCCAAGGTTAGGCCTGCACCAGACCACAAATAATTAAATCCGTACCAAACTAGGCCCCTGTCCCTGGTCCAATTGTCTGTCCCCGAAAATACCTCACAAAACCTTGTACAGGCCTACGATGTTACAAGGAAGAGGATTCCTAGCTATAACTAAACGGAATATACTGCATTTAACAAAGAACATCAGTAATAACACATTTACTTGACATGAATTGTTTTGCAGAGATGAGTAACTTCTTCAGCTTCGTCTCTCCTCTGAGTTTCAGTTAAGCTACGTACGAACCACGATCTAAAGAAATTAAGAAATACAGGTTTCCTCATCCAAACATTTAAGTAAATAATGGCGTCAGGTCATCAGCGACTGGAAGAATGCAGCTCGACTGAAGCCTCCAGCTGGCACGATAAAATATCTTGGCTAATCAGAAAGTTCTTATTACTAGCACCATTGATTATATATCAGTTCTGCATGGCCGCGGCCGCATTTTTCTATATATTATACAGCCGCTTGTGTAACTGACTCACGTATACAAATTCAAACCATACTTCCCGATGAGCTAGAAACTTGAAATTTGGCACGAATATTCCTTTGGTGGTCAAACCACAGGAAAAATTGTCAAAACAGAATATTTCCACCCCCGACCTCCCCAAAGGGGGGGAAACTAGAATTTCAAAAAAAGTACTTTTCGTTTTTGGGCTGTAGTGGCTAAACTAAAGGTCCTATTGAAAATCGGACTGCACCATGGGTCACACATTTTTCACGATCTACAACTTTGGTCCTTTGACTTTTTGTCCTATCTCGGCTCCTTCACCCTTAGATTGCCCTAGATTTTTCGATTTTCGAAGATTTCCCTAGGTTTTCCAGCACCAGATGACTTGATATACTACTTATGCCCCTTTAAATTTGCAGAAATATTTTTTGGGTTGTCATACTAAATATAAAATTCTCAAAAGAAACAGTTTCAACCTCTATACCCCCAAAAAGGGGGAGTAGAAATTGGAGAAAACTTGAATTTCGATAAAAGTACTTTTCGTGTTTTGCCTCTAGCGGCTAAAATAAAGATTATGTTAAAAAACAAATGTCATTTCTTTAGTTAAAATTAAATTTCCTACAGTTTTGATCATTATGTGTTTTACCTCATATCACCTCCTTCACTCCCAAAATAACATCTACATTTAAAATTCATATAAATTTTCTGTTTATTTTGGGTTTTTATGATTTGTTAATGTTAATAGCTATGTTTACCTTATATATATACCTCTATTATCAAACTGAGATAGTAAATTTGATCCTTTAGTGTTATCAGGGCTCGTTTGTCAAATTCACCCCGTTCCAATCCCTAAAATAGACCTCTAAAGTTAAACTTTCGTTGAATTTTAAATTTTTCTCGTAGTTTTAATTTTTTTCATATTTATTTTTGGCCAGGGATGCCGAATTATTGACACGGTAGTTTGGCCGGATACTCAGTTTGACTTTCCCCGGTTTATTATAGGTAATTCACAATTTTACCCCATTTCTACCCCTAAAAAAGTTGTCTCAAGTTAATCTTACATTGAATTTACGATTTGACTCGTGTTTTTCGCCAATTTATTCTTTACTGAAGGACTCATTTTGTGACTAGGGATTCTTCAGTGTCGCTCTCCAAGTTAATCCAAAGTCATTTGAAATTTTAAAATTCTACCAGCCCCTGACCAACAAATAAATTTTCGAAGATTTTCCCCAGCTTTTTCAGCTCCAGTAGGTTAAATATTATACTTAGAGGGCTGAAATTGTCATACATCATCTCTATAGCATATATGTTACCAATTACGAATAATATAACTAGTCTGTAATAATAAAATGCATTTTAAGCTAAAAAATGCTCAAAAATCGCCAAATGTCGATGATTTTCTCGAGGTATTTCCTCCCGTGTCACCTTGATATACTACCTAGACCTAGACCCTCGAAAATTTGCAAACAGTATATGTAAGACTTACGGGTGAGCTAGGAACAAAAGCATTCGGCATGCACTTTCCTTATTGCTTAAAAATTAGGGTAATTATGTCCCCTACTTGGTAATAATAATGAGGGTAAAAATGATCAACAACTAAACCTGCAAGCTCACATGGACCTTCATAACTACCCCACACGCCATTCCTCCAGATTTCCTCTAAGAGAAAACTCACTCCCCACTAACTACCCTGCCCTAGAACCCGATCAAAGATACCTTGTACGGAGTTTTTTCTTTACAATTAAATTAATTATGTTTTTGTTTATTTTCACTAACCATCACCTTCCCATAAGGGACATATCACCGGGGGCCTGGGGGCGGAGCCCCTTGCGAGCCGTAAGGTGAGTTCTAGAATATATAATCAATGCTAGCACCTCTGATTTGGGCTTTCCTTTACCCAACAGTAACATATGCTGTGGCTAGGAAACAACCAAGGTCTGTAGATTATAAGAGAATAATAATATTATACTCTCAGGTTGCCTTATTCCATCTCCCATATGACCAGTGGATCCAAGCCTGTGACGTCAATGGTAGACCCAATATCCAGATCTAAGCTGCTCTATTAGCCTGTGGTTAAAAATATAGCCTCAAATAAGGAGGTAATAGTAATATGCTTCTTCTGATTGGTCAAGAGTAATAACTTTTGTTCCAACTGGAAATTATTAGATTATTATTAGATTATATTAGATTATTATTTACCTAATGTTACAGTTTGTGTTCTAAATTTGTTTAAATTTACAAATCAATGGTTTATTACAGTCCTGCGATGATATTGTTTAGGTTTTGAACAAATTAAGATAATACCAAACATTTTTAGAACAAAACTTTTTAATCAGCAGGTTCTACAATTTTAGCTATTTAATAGACAGCGGTATTTTTATCTACGATTTTATTTACGATTTTATGCTCATCTATTGAAGGGCCTCACGCCCAAACTTTGCCCCGGGCCTCCAAAAGTCTGTCGGCGGCCCTGGCTATACTAGTTCCATGAGCCCACCTGTCACACCAGCTGACTCTGCACACACACCTTTTTTCCTTACACCATGCCATAAACCACTGACTTTATAGCTAAAAGAAGTCTTCTCATGCTTACAGATGTTTTGAAGACAGAAATTTAACACTCGCGAAATTAGTTCGGTACTCGTCATTAGAGATTGCGCCAGGAGTGTGATTGCACGCTAAAGATTTTTATCCCTGAAATGGAACATTATTGCTTCTACCGAGCTAAAAAATGGTACAAGGTTATAAAAGTGATTGTATTTTTAAAACTTCAACACTGGGGGTGCAAAAGAGAGAATAAAAGAGGTATTTTTTATTTCTTTAATACTAAAATTCTCTACCAGAATAAGCTAATTTTGGTGATACTGAATATGATTAAATATTTTGCCTTCAAAATTTAAGATTGCTTGGACTAAGTATTTTTTTCTTTATAATCAATTATTAAACCTATAAATTTTGGAAATGCTATATAGTCCAGTCAAAAAACCTAAAAAAATGGCCCAACCTGGAAAAAATTCCGTTAATTTTGAAACTTTGCACACTTATTTAGAAGTACCTAAGGATGAAAATACCAAAAGTCCTGGAAAATATGTGGCGAGCTCTAGTGGCAATTGATAGAAACAGGGTACTATTTTTGGTTTTTCGTAAAAATCTCGAGAACCATTGGTCATCGGAGGTGAGAACTTTAAATGTACAAAGTAAAGCTTATTAAATTTGCTACAAAATGATGTGGTACATTTTCTTTGTACTCCTAACGGTTACCGAGTTATAGGGCGCCAAAAATAAGGATCTTTTAACGATTTTCCCCTAAAAATAAGCAAAATTTTGTTTTTTAAGTAATAATAATAATAATACGTTTATTTATCCATAAATAATACATTACACAGAACGTACAAACAATACAAAGCCATAACAACTAAATAGTGTACCAAATACATAAATACAATAAAGTACATATAAATAAATAAATAAATAAATAAAATAAATACATAAATTAGAATAAATAACATTTTCAAATGTATACTACTAAAAGAGATACACATATCTATCACATTTCACACTGGCTTTTTAATGGATAAATATAGGTGCCTCCTAGGCATAGCCAGTTTTGAGGCATCCATCACAAAAAAAATATTACCAAAAGGCTGTGAAAGGTTGGTTACATTAGAATTCAACCAAGTTCATCTAAAATTAAAATTAAAAATATATAAATCTGTGATTTTTTACAAATTGTCAACTTTTACATTAGAATTCAATCAAGTTCATCTAAAATTAAAATTAAAAAAATATAAATCTGTGATTTTTTACAAATTGTCAACTTATTAATTTCTGCAAAGGACTATAGAGCAACACTTCCTTTTAAAACCTCTTAATTGTGAAAAGTGAGAAAAAAAAGGTTACATCTCAAGCAAACAATTTCAATTAATTACCTGAAACAATATCATAATAATACCTCTAACATTCAACTTGTAGAAGAAACTCCACATTTTCCACAGTACTCAGCCATGATTTTAAGTCTTTGATGTATTTTGACAGAGTATTTACATTTCTCACATGATTTAATGTCAAATTGTATATGCGTGGGGCAGTGAAACTATAAAAATGTCTAAAAAATGTTAGCTTTGGCCTCGGAACAGGAGCAACATTCATATGTCTAAAATTGTACCTCTCAGGTTCAAGGACATTACAAACATTATTAAAGTGAGAGTAAAATAATTTTAAAACTTTCAGTACATAACTGTGTCTTAGTGGAAGGATCTTTAGTCTACAAAATAAAGGCCAAGATGGGTCCATTCTTTTCTTTTTAACGTATGAAAATTAAAATTATATAATTTTGGTGGGCACCATTAAATTCAGCTTAAAAAACCAAACAATTTAGTGTCCTGAATCATTGCTTTATGTCCGTTGGTCACTGAGATAATGGAGGCGGTAAACACCTCTTACATTGTACCTATGTAATCCTTATGGGAAATAAAAAAAGTTCTATATCTCGCTTATTTCGCAACATATCTCAGTATAACTTGATTTGTGGCTTGATATTGTTGATATATATCGTATTAGGGCCTATAATCCCCAATTTTCACATTTATATGTCAGCAAACCTGCATGCTCACCTGTATTGTGTGACTAAGCATGAAGATATTGAAGATGGACATAAACAATTTTTCCCAGCATGAACTGATTGTTTTTTAATGCTACATTGTAATTGGGTTTTATACCTGTTTTGTAGTGTTTTGTCAATAAATAAATAAATAATTAAGAATAATACGAACAATGGAGTATGCAGGTTTGCTGACACGTAAATGTGAAAATTGGGAATTATAGGCCCTAGTACGATATATCTCAACTATATCAAGCCACGAATCAAGTTTTACTATGATATGTTGCGAAATAAGCGAGATATAGAACTTTTTTATTTCCCATAAGGATTACATAGGTACAATGTAAGGGGTGTTTACCGCCTCCATTATCTCGGTGACCAATGGACATAAAGCAATGATTCAGGATACTAAATTGTTTGGTTTTTTAAGCTGAATTTAATGGTACCCACCAAAATGAGATAATTTTTATTTTCATACGTTAAAAACTAAAAAAAACAAAATTTTGCTCATTTTTAGGGGAAAATCTTGAAAAGATCCTTATTTTTGGCGCCCTATAACTCGGTAACCGTTAGGAGTACAAAGAAAATATACCACATAATTTTGTAGCAAATTTAATAAGCTTTATTTTGTACATCTAAAGTTCTCACCTCCGACCAACGGTTCTCGAGATTTTTACGAAAAACCAAAAAAGTACCCTGTTTCTATCAATTGCCACTAGAGCTCGCCACATATTTTCCAGGACTTTTGGTATTTTCATCCTTAAGTACTTCTAAATAAGTGTGCAAAGTTTCAAAATTCACGGAATTTTTTCCAGGTCAAACCCTGTTTTGACTGGACTAATATGGCAAGAAATTTTAATATTTAATTCTGGCATGTTTTCAAGCAATTTAAATTTATGTTTCATGAATTTAACTTTTTTTCTGGTGTTATAATTAGGATTTGAGACCGAGGTCTTAAATTCTGTCTGTTGTTTCAGTATGTATAAAACTAACTACAGTACACTCCCGATTATCCAAGCCCCGGTTATCCAAGACCCCGGTTTATCCGAGGTCGTTCTAAGCTAAAATATATAATTTTTATTTGCGGTCGGAACATAATAATAACTTGATTAACATGTAAGTATTTTGTCTAATCTAAATGTACAATTATCAGTAATTTGTTAGTTTATTTATTCATTTATTCAAGTTTAATTAAACATTTGAAGTATCGCACCAGTAAGCCTACACCACCACGTTCGTATTGACATAGATTCACACTTGCTTGCCGGTAGTGAACTCTCACCATAAACAAATGTTCGTAAATCAGTTACGTACTTACAAACGGTCGTAAAACAGATGTTATTTGACGAATGACAACTATCCTTGACGAAGTGTATTTTGGAACTGATTATTATTTTTAGATCAAAGAATGATATTTAACCCTTTAGCGCCCAGTGTTGCCTTTTGGCAACGCCATGTTTCTGTCGATTTTTCTCTAAAATTATTTTGTTTAAACCTCTAAAGCCCACAGTTGCCTTTTGTCAACACCCTTTTAGTTCAGAAAACAGCCACTAGATGGGAGTTTAGTACAGTTGTCTTTGCATTTGAGAATTAACTTCAGAGCGACCACATGGTTTGGAGGTTAGAGGTAAGTTGTGCTTTTTCAAGCGATCTTTTAATATAGTTCTAGACATTTCGTATTGTGGGAAAAAATATCTTATCAATCCCCAGTTATTCTAGTTTATGTTTCTAATTATTTTTAGTAATTTAAGCGAGTATTTCCATAATTTATGTGAGAAAATCGCCGTGTTGCCAAAAAGCAACTATGGGCGGATGTGACATTAAATTTCACTAGTTTAATTCACTTTCTCCATATAACCCCATGCTAATATTAAATTCATTTACAGCTAATATTTTGTGTTAATTATATGTTTTTTGGCCATTTTGTATAGGACATGATTTAAACTTCACAATGGACCAAGAATATTTGAAAGAAAAGGAGATAGAACGGTTTTTATTAATACCTAATGACAACGTGTCCGAAGTGGGGGATATAGGGGACATTGGCATTAGTGTCTAGCCCGATATAACTACAAGTGCCCGTAGTTGCTTTTAAGCAACAAATTTTTTTTTTTTTTTTTAACCTGTGAGGGAAAATTTGAAAAAAACAGCTTTAATGTGTTTTTTACTCCCTAAATAAAAGAAAAATAGGAAAAAATAATTTTTTTTCTCAGTGTATCATAATTTGGGTTTCAAAGGTTTAATCATTTGTAACTTTAAATTCTTTTTTAGTGGCCTAAATACTCGATTTTTTGGTAAAACAAATATTTTACAGTAAAGTCCCACAAACCCGGACTAATGTGGACCGAACGGTGTCCGGGTTTGTGAAAATTCCGCATTATCGGGAAATGAGTAAAAATAAGAAAAAATAAGAATAGTTTCTGTTATTTCTACACAAACTCATTTATTTATTGCATAGTAAAAAATACAAGAACTACATTATCAGCTCTAAAAAAACTTAAAGAAAAACCAAAACTGTTTTATATGTGTTACACTGTGCTCAGGCCTTGAATCTCAATGCACTTTATTGCTCTGGCAGGCTTTCCGAGTTATCTAGAATTCCGGGTTATCGAAGTCCGGGTTTGCGGGACTCTACTGTACTAGCATTACACTCATCATGATTGTAATCTCGTGACACTCTAACCTCCAAATATAAGCAATATCCAAGATTTTTGATATCCGAGACAGCCTCGGTCCCAAAGACCTCGGTTAGTCGAGAGTGTACTGTACAAAATTTACTGATCAAAAACTCTAAAATTCCCAGCATTAAAAAATAAGCTTAAACTGAATCCATCCAAATAACATCAAATAAAATAATTTATTGTCACAAAACACAAAACATTAAAATATAGCATTGCTATTAAAACTAGCGACATTGTCAAATACAAATAGGCTAAGATATCAGACAAAACCATAACCATATTATTATTACCATATTAGATGCCGACCACCAGGAAGGAGTAATAGTAATAGTAATAGACATAGTAAGACTGAATCTACCAGCCACAAGAGTGACACAGAACAGCCAAACCTCCATCGCCTTCATCTGCACTAATCTAGATGAAAAAGAAATCAGTTTTAACATCATTACAACAGGGCTGTCAGATCATACAGCACAAGTTTGCAGCACTACCATAACCAAGAAAAGAACTCCGGCCCCGTCATCAAAACAACGACGGATTAATGACAGAACTCTTGAACAATTAAGAATATTACTAGCTGACCAAGATTGGACAAAAGTAATCAACAAAAGAGGTGTTGAGGACTCTCTTAACACCTTCCAAAATATCCTTAAGCTAGCTATGAACACTGCTTGTCCACACTCGGTGGTCAAACAGAAAAAACATTCGACAAAGCCCTGGCAGGATGCTGAATGTCAAGAACTCAAGAACGATTACATATCTGCCTTAAACAAACAAATACTTACAGGCCTTGCAGAAGACAAACAAGACACAGCTGCCAAGAAAAAAACCTATGACCTCAAGCTCAAGGAACTCCGCAGACAACAAAACTCAGCTTTCATATCAGACTCAGACAACAAATCAAAAGCTCTATGGACAATTATCAACCAAGAACGACAGAGAAAAATTCAAACAATTCCATAGAAGCTGTTAAAATTAATAATCAAACTTTAACTGATCCACAGAAAATTGCTGACCACTTAAATAAGCATTTCACAACCATAGCGGAAAAAACCCTCTGGGAACACCAAATTAACTCTCTTCCATCAATTGACTATGCAATTCAACAGGAGACAGTACCTAATAAATTAAAACTAAATAAAACTGATCAACGAGGAGTTAGTGCAGTCATAGACTCACTTAAACCCAAAACATCAGCAGGTGAAGATGAAGTGTCAGCTAAAATCATTAAATTTTGTAAAAAAGAACTAACTGAACCTCTTGTGGCTGTAATAAACAAATCCCTAGAGGAAGGTACTTTTCCAACAGGTCTCAAAACTTCAAAGGAGTACCCAAAACATAAAGGCGGAGAAACTACGGACGTTAGCTGCTATAGGCCCATTTCACTCGTACCAACTCTCTTCAAAATTCTGGAGAAAATCGTCTTAAAAAGACTGCTTGACCACCTCGAAGCTAATAGACTCCTAACTCCAAGACAGCATGGATTCCTTCAGGGAAGATCGACCACATCTGCCATTGTACAACTTGTGGGAGCAGTTCTAGATCACCTTGAAAACACCTTGGGTCCATAGCCACAACTATACTGCTGGACCTAAACAAGGCCTTTGACTGCCTAGGACACAGCTTGATAATGAAAAACTACAACTTCTTGGGGTAACTGACAAAGAGGCAAAATGGTTTAAAAGTTATTTAAGCGACCGAAAACAAGTAGTTGAGCTAACTCACAAATGTAAAAACTCAAAAATCAAAGTAAAATCCCAGCCACGGGAAGTGAAAAGAGGCGTAGCCCAAGGGTCAGTACTTGGACCAATCCTCTCCATACTTCTGACAAACGACTTTCCTGATTTCTTGTAAAAGTTTTTGCCAAACAGTTCTATATGCTGATGTCACAGCCCTCATTCTTGGCAATAGAAACAAGGACCAACTTGAAATACTCAGTTTTATTGCCTTTGAAATGACAAAGCAATACTGTGGAAATAATGACTTGGCCTTGAATGCAAATAAAACTCAACAATTAATCTTCACTGCAACTAAGAACAACTTTGACCCTCTCCCACAGCTTTCTGTTACTGACTGAACTAAATACCTTGGCATAACCATTGATAATACTCTTTCCCAGACAGCATGGAAGGTTTCTGCATATATGCGTTTGGTTTATTTTTCGTTTGATATTGAAAGTCTGCTTTGTAAATTTGGGAAAAATTTGATTTTTGTTTACCGCGAAAGTCTTCAGAAGCTTATTTACTGCACGTACGAGGAAAACATACTTGTAACCACCTAGCGCTAAGATTCAGTCCGGGGCAAACGTGAACTACATACAACTAGTTCACGTTGGCTCCGCATTTGTTCCTAGCGCTAGGCGATTATAGGCAAAGTTTCTTCGAGCGTGCAGTAAATAAGCTTCTAAAGACTTTCACGCTAAACAAAAATAAAATTTTCTCCGAATTTCCAAATGCATATTTTCTACATCGAACGAAAAACACACCAAACGCATAGGACCCGGCGGACCTTTCTTGGAATCGGCCGCCTTTTGTTATTGAGAGGCCGACCGTCATTACCGCCGCTTGACTGCCTTGCGCAGTATAAGAATTTTGGAAACTTATAGTTTGAACAATATTTTGGTTTTAAAGTTAAAATCATTTTAAAAAATGCTTAAAACAGTGTGAATAAATTTATAAGTAAAGATTTATCAGGCCTAAGTAAAGTCAATACTTGTTACACAAATAACTTGTTTGTAGGTGAATAACAATAATTTATTTACTTTCCTTCCTTATTAGGTTTAATTATATTAATTTCAGTCAAAGCGTGCTGTCTAAGTGCATATAAGTAAATACTTATGAATACTTGTCGAATCACCAGTATGCAATTGTTCCTCCCTAGGCACCTAAAACTCTTATCATAATTACTGCGTGTGTTAAGTTTACCCCAGATTTTACTTAAGTAAATATCACTGTACTGAAAAATAAGTATTTGAATGTGTAAATATTTATTGAGAAAAGTGAAAACTTAAAATAAGTTATGTTTTATATTCACATCGGACTAAGTTTTCTTTTTACAAGTATCACAAACGTAATAACGTATAACCATTGTATAATACAATAATCAGCAATACAATAAATTGCGTCACCCTTTCATGCATGCTCAAACCCCTCAGCTCCTGGATATTTAAACAATTAGACTTGGTAAATTTTAGGTAAAAAGTTTTGTCATTACACTTTTTTAAATAGTTGTTTCCTGAAAAAATTTTATTATAGTGTGAATGATGGGAAAAAAGTGACAAGAGGCACTTTATAACCCATTCTCAGTCCTCAAAGGTTAAGATGACATTTTGCCATGTGTCACTGACAGGTCTGGTGGTGTAGTGGATAGAGGCTAAGCTAACGAAGGTAGGGGTCCCGGGTTCAAATCCCAATAAAGGTCAATAAAATTTGTACTGTGGTAAAGTGTGTAAAAACCATATAGATATGCATTCCCTCAATTAGATTTGTGTTATTACAATTTTTGGATTTTTTACATATTTATAAATATAATTTCCCACTGAAACTTGTGGGAAATTAGTGCACATTTGCAGAAAGTTATCTTTGCAAATCATCTGAAAAGATTCCCTGCTATCTTCAACAAACATTCTTTGCTAATTTGATTCAAATATCCAGTCTAACTTATCAGGAAGTGCGAGATGTGTTCACTTTTATACTTCTAGCAAACCTTTTTCAAACGAAAACGTTTTCAATGAATATTTGTTGCAAGCATTTTGGTTTGCCCTGATACTTTTTCTTGAATGTTTTGAAAACTTTTTCTGCTATCTGGGTTCTTGGACACCCCACATTGACAAATTGGTAAAAAAACTCAGCAGCAGCACATATGTTATTAGGAGAATGAACCAAATAAGTGATTTTCAAACAGCAAGAACTGCCTATTATGCTCTGTTTGAATCGCACTTAAGGTATGGGTTAGTGTCCTGGGGCGGAACAACAGCCCAGAATATGCAAAGAGTGATGGTTGTTCAAAAAAGAGCTATCAGGGCACTCACAGGCCTGAACTGTCAGGAGAGCTGTAAAGAAGCCTTTAGAGAGCAGAAGATCTTGACAGTAGTGTCGCTGTATACCCTTGAGACCATCATGTACGCTGTCACATCAAATCAAACAAGACTTGCAGACCAGCAACCACCACAACACTAGAAATGGGCACAATTTTCTTCTGGAACATCATCACCGTAGCCTGTATGAATAAAAACTTTCATACAAAGGTGCAACTTTGTTTAACATGCTTCCGAACCACCTGAAGAGCCTACCAGCAAGAAGATTGAAGATAGCAACGACTAACTGGCTTCTGCAACACTCATTCTATTCCATGAGGGAATTTCTGGATTGGAAGAACAGCACCTGAACAACAGCAACTCCATAAACCATTATCTGCCAGCATGCTCTGTATTCTGACCTGCATTGTAAAAATATGACTCAATTGCTTTTCTCTAAGAAAATGTTAATAAAGAATATTATTGATTGATTCAGTATTTTAAGGCGAAAATGAGTGAAGGATGAGTGTAGGATGATTAGGGAGCGATCTTGTAGTCTTGTTACTGACTAAGGCCAACACGTTCCTTAGACAGGACTAATAGCCCAACAGCCATTGGCAACTAAGGGACCTACATTTTAACGTGGGATCCGAACAATAATTATAACTATAAACTTTGTACAATCTTACAGTTCTGAATCTGATAAATACTCATTTACTCTGTAATGGTTTTTTCCAACAAAAAATTAGTATGTTGGGCTTGAAATGATTTGGTATTTATTAATTTTTTTAATTTAGCAGACAACTTACTCAACAGTTTTTTCCCAAATATGACGGAGGTTTTTCAGCAAGTGCCAGACAGTGCATTGGGCGAATCAAAGTTATTTTTAAATCTTGTATTGTAAATATGTTTAAAGGTACTGTAAGAAAAACTAGAAATGTTTGCTTGTACCATTAATAATGATTTTTTATATGAAAATTTGGAACTGTTAAAAATTTAAGCTCTTTGAAAATTGGTTTTCAAGAAGCCTTACAAGAAGCACAAGTCATAATTCTTAACATTCTTTTTTGAATTTAATCAAAGCATTCGAAGCTAATCCTCAAAACTGAATTCTATACTGTAATACAGAGAGAAAGAAAGGGTAATAAATCATAGATCTAATTTTTAGATCTATAACTTTTCTTAAAGCAACAGCATTTTATAACAAGCTGAGCTCAATCTCTCAATTATATTAACGATACAGGCTCTGTACTCCAAGAAAAATTTATGTCCAGTTGAACCCCAGAAACTTCGCACTATAATTTGCTGGTTAGTTAATTATTGAAATTTATGTCTCTAATAAAACCTTCTCTGGATTGTGCTGTAAAAAAGTTGACAATTGCATTTTCTCAAGATTTATTTTTAGCCTCTTCATATCAAACCAATATAAAAATCTATCTTCTATATATATAATTCCGTAAGTCAAATTTTTGTAAAGAAATTGTGAGTGACTGGATGGCCGTAGAAGGATGGGAGGGGTCTTATTTTAAAGGTCTTGACGTGAATTTTGAGGGAAAACTATTCATTTTTCTTATTTTTTTACCATACATTCGCAACAGAATAAAACTTTTCCCATTAAAACAACATGGGGTTTAATTTGTTTACATCTTTTGAAATTAAAACAGCTGTGCCACAGAGTTGTATTAGTTGTATTTCTGAAAATCTGTGTACTCATAGCCTTTGATATAGATACCAGCTGTACTTTTTATGAATTTCAGTTTGTTTACTACAGCAATGTATAATTTTTAGTTATGGTGATCTATAGTTATCTTATCGTATTCCTTCTTTTCTACCTAAATATAGTAATGAACAACGGAGGAAGGCCGCGTCGCCGAGGTGTTGGCTTTCGAAATCAGCATGACAGACGACAGTGTAGGCGAGAAATTTATAATGAGGAAAGGAATGAACAACCACATCATGACGTCGAAGATACTCCTATTTTTAGATTACCACTTATAAACGAGATACCAACACACAATTTGGGCCTGATGAATGATCAATGTATGCATTGTGGTGCGTTGCACTTTTTTGAAGAGTCTACAAATGGTCACTACAACTCTTGCTGCCATAACGGTCTCATACATCTACCACAACCTGAAAATAACAATGAACTACAACAGTTGTTTAGGAATGGACATTTTATTAAAAACATAAGACAGTATAATAGTGCTATGGCATTTGCCTCACTCTCTGCCACGAAAAAAGAAGTTCAAGGCAATGGACCATATTGCTTTAAAGTCCAAGGTCAAATTCACTGTTTTATTTTGGACTTATTACCAGGTGACGAACAAGCCCCTTCATACGGTCAGTTATATTTCATTGATACTGCAGTCGCAAATAATCTTAGACTACAAAGAACTGAAAATAGTGCCCTCAAGTTGGAAATAGTAACTCAATTGTCTGACATATTATCAAATAACCCATATTCCCAGACTTATAGAAAAGCTAATGAAATGATGACTAATGAAAGCATTAAAAACATTGAACTTCGATTCGTAGACAACATTTCGATGGATATTAGACGATTCAACAGACCTTCCGCAGATGAAATTGCTGGAGTGTTTAATTCAGAAGAAGGTGAACCTCCACACAATCGTCATGTAGTAATTTAAAACCGCCAAAGTGGGCCTAAGCTTTTATCAATATTGAGCCCACACTGTGAGCCAATGCTGTATCCTTTGTTATTTCCGAGCGGCGAACCTTATGGGTGGGACGCAGAAATGACTCACAATGGACAACGACGTCAAAGACTACGTGAGAAGCTTACCATGCTACAGTTCGCCAGCTATAGACTTGCTGTTCGGCCCGGCTTCTCAAATATCCATGCTGCTAAAAAACTATTTCAACAATATATTGTAGATCTATACACCAGAGTTGAAAGTAATAGACTAAATTTTATTAGACATCACCAATCGCAGCTTAGAGTTGAACACTACCACGGATTGCAAGATTTTGTTTTGAACTAGAAAGCGTCACTGCGGGTAAGATTGTTGTGTTGCCATCAACATTTGAAGGTAGTCCGCGTAACATGACTCAACATTATCAAGATGCAATGGCTATCGTTCAAAAATACGGAAAGCCTGATTTATTTATAACAATGACATGCAACCCTAAATGGACTGACATACTATCTTCACTGAAAGACAATGAAGCACCAGCCGATCGACCAGATATCGTTTCCAGAGTATTTAAATGTAAATTAAATGAGTTGAAAAAGGACCTCCTCAAAAATAATGTATTTGGAAAGGTTATTGCTTTTGTGTACGTCATAGAATTTCAGAAACGAGGCTTGCCCCACTGCCACATACTTTTAATCCTTGACGAAGAATCAAAATTTCATGAACCAGCCCAAATAGACCGATGTGTTTATGCAGAGTTGCCTAATCCCAATGAGTTCCCAAGTCTCCATGACAAAGTTGTGCGGAACATGATTCATGGGCCATGCGGAGCGCGAAATCAGAATTCACCTTGCATGAAAGACGGAAAATGTTCAAAAAAATATCCTAAAGAGTACGTGAATGAAACATTTGAGAACAGCAATGGATATCCACTTTATCGTCGACAAAACAACAATACCACAGCTCAAAAGGGGGTTAACCTGGTTGACAATAGAGATGTTGTGCCATATAATCCTTATCTATTAATGAAATATAACGCTCATATAAACGTCGAGGTTTGCTCAAGTGTCCGATCAGTGAAGTATTTATTCAAATATGTATATAAAGGATATGACTCAGCTTGCCTAGAATTTGTAAATAGTATACAAAATGAAACTCTAAACTTTGATGAAACGACCCGCTTTGCCAACATGAGGTATGTTAGTTCTCATGAAGCTATTTGGCGTCTCCACTCTAATGACATGCATGAACAATCTCATACAATTATTCGCTTAGCTGTTCATGAAGAAGGATATCAAAATGTTTATTTTCATGCTGGGAACGAGGAGCACGCACTTCAAAATTCAGCCGAAAAACACACAACACTTACAGCATGGTTTGTTTTAAACAACCGAGACCCCAATGCACGTCAATATCTATATGCAGAGATTCCACAGTACTACAGATTTGTTTCAAACCAATGGGTACGTCGACAGAGATGTGGATCGAAAGTAATAGGTATAATGTACGGTGTTGCACCAAAAGATCAAAACAGATTTTACCTACGTATTTTTTTACTACATATCAGAGGAGCTATGTCATTTGATGACATACGATTCTACAATGGTACTGCATATAACTCTTTTAAAGAAGTTGCAGTTGCAAGGGGACTCCTTCACGATGATGCAGAGTGGCATCGTTGTTTAGAGGAGATGCAAAATAGCAAAATGCCTAAACAGTTAAGAGGTTTATTTGCATACATTTGTTGCTTCTGTGAGCCATCCTCTCCATTAGCACTCTGGAATAGTTTCAAAGAAAAACTTATCGAAGACTTCCAAGAACTTGGTGCAGATGAAGCTGAAAATGTAGCGTTACAACAAATAGACTTAATCCTAAGAGAGAACGGATTTAATTGTGCCAGTCTGAATTTACCAGTACCACGGAACAATAACCATCATTTGAATAACAATAATAATATAGAGTACGAGTCTGTTGTAGGTGCCGAAATGTACTCAAAATTAAATTATGGACAAAAATTAGTTGTGGATGAAATTCTAGATTCTATATCAGGAAATTCTACGGATAATCTGTTTTTTTAGAAGCTCCAGGAGGATATGGAAAAACGTTCATTTACTCTTGCCTTCTACATATAATTCGAGGACGAGGTCAGACTGCATTAGCTACAGCTTGGACAGGAATAGCTACTCTGCTCTTAGAAGAAGGAACAACACTTCATCGATTATTTGGACTACCAGTCCCCGTACAGCCCGGATCAGTATCTTCAATTAAAATTAATTCAGAGAAAGCTAAAGTACTGAGAAAATCAAAAATTATTATAATAGATGAAGCATCAATGGTCCCTGCCGCCGCTATAGATTGCATTGATCGTCTGTTAAGAGATATAATGAAATTTGAAAACCAAATCAATGAAAACATTCTAATGGGAGGGAAAATTGTATTGTTTGGAGGAGACTTTCGACAAGTGTTACCGGTTGTTCCCATGCAAGGAAAGGTTCAAACATTGGAGGCATGCTTGCAGAACAGTAAAATTTGGAAAAAGTTAAAATTTCTTAAACTAACACAAAACATGCGAGTCAACCCTGGTGAAAACGAGTTTTGCAATTGGCTTCTCGAACTTGGAAATGGCACATTAAACAAAGTGATTGACATTCCTGAACAGTTTATCCTCAGAAATCAATCTATTATTAGTTTTACTTTTAATGAACAAATTAATTTAAACAATGTCAAGACATTATCTAATAATATAATAATGTGTCCATTGAATGAACAGTGTCAAACCCTCAACAATGAAATCCTACAAACAATGGAGGGGGAAGCGAATGATTACTTTAGTGTGGACGAAATAATCAGTGACGACCCAACCAAACGTTTGAATATTCCTATTGAATATTTACACTCAATAACTCCCTCAGGAATGCCACCTCACAAATTGACATTAAAAGTAGGTGCCATAGTAATGTTAATCAGGAATATAAACCTAGGGTCAGGTTTGGTTAATGGCGTGCGGTTAATCGTATTAAGCATGTTTGAGAAATGCATAAAATTAGAAATTATTACGGGATCTGGAAAGGGAAATATAATATTTTTGCCTAGAATAAAGCTTATTTCAACAGATCCTAACATGCCTTTCCACATGTCAAGACTGCAATTTCCCTTACGACTTGCCTTTGCTATAACTATCAATAAGGCACAAGGCCAAACCTTCCAGAAAGCTGGAGTTTACTTAGATAAACCAGTTTTTACACACGGACAGTTATATGTTGCATTTAGCAGAGTCAAGTCATCAGATGGAATTAGAGTATATATGGCAAATACAAGAGAACAGAACAATACAGAAAACAAGTCATATACAAAAAACATAGTTTATCCAGAGGTTCTGACTAATTATCAAATGCAATAAGTAAGTAGTGATTTCTATTCATGTAAATAAAACTTGAATTAAACCAAATTTTAATTGTTTTTTATGCTTATTATTTTCAAAATAAAAAAGTTTACTGTTTTAGAGGCTATTGTCCCTACAAACCACCATTTAAATGTAAATGTATCTACTGTATATGATATATTGTATACAGTTTGTGTTGTAAACTATATTATAATGCTAGAAAATCAGTGCTTATTTATAAATGACCAATGAAGGTTGATAAAAAATTTATGTATTTTGGTTTTTTAGGGGCTTTTGCCCCTACAAGCCCCTAGTTCAGTAAAAGTCTGCTTTAATTTTAAATCCAATTCATTGTAGTCCAGTCAAATTGTAAAATAAAAAGGGTGAATGTGCCAAACAGTCCGGGATGTCTGGATTATTTTTAAAGTTGTTGGGGCTAAAAAAAGAGTAAAACACCAAGTTTGCAGAAACGGGGACATTTTGTGTCAGGAGCTACAGCCAGAAAATGTTGAAAATTATGCACTTTTTAGCGAATTTCCCCTATAGGGAAGAAACTATTACCGTAGGTCTCATGGTAAGACCTAAGCCCGTCCCCATGATAAATTTTTGTTTTGGGGCCACCAGAAGCCCCATTCATTCAAATTCATTCGAATTTATATATATATATATATATATATATATATATATATTAGATATATCTATCTAACTATCTAGTGTAAATATATATATATATATATAAAATATATATATATATATATATAAGATATATCTATCTAACTATCTAGTGTATATATATATATATACATATAAAATATATATATATATGTGTGTGTGTGTGTGTGTGTATGTGTGTGTGTGTGTCTGTAAGCATGATAGCGGCCGTAAATACGGTACGATCTTAATGAAGTTTGGTACAGTTATGTAAAGTGGTAATCAACTGGACGACTTCGTAAACCAGCCCGATCGGAAAAATCGGAAAGGGGGGTAAAGGGGAATAAACTCCCTAAAAATTGGTTTTTTGAGTTTTTTACATAGAAAAATAAAATAAATCAAATTTTTGTTGGCACTATGGAATTCAGCTCAAAAAAACAAACAATTTAGTATTTGCATTATTGCTCTATGTCCATTGGTTATCGAGATATTGAAAGTGGTAAACACACAGTAGGTTATCTGAATGTTAACCTTTTATGTGGGGAATAAGTAAAATTCTATTCCTCGCTTAATTCTCAACATATCTTAATAAAACTTGGTTCGTGGCTTCATCTAGATGAGATCTAATGTATTTTAGTCTAAAATCCCCGAAATTTCCATTTTTGTGGCAGCAAACCTGCAAAATCATTCCAAATGTTATCCTTATGGGAAATAAAAAATTCTATATCTTCCTTATTTTTTTAACATTTATTGATAAAACTTTGTATATGGCTTCTTCCAGTTAAGATCTACTAAAAAATAAATTAAAACCAATCAGTTTTAATATACCTGTTGCACCAAACCTGCATACTCATACTTATGGAGATTAAGAAAACATGTCAAATCTCGCTATGTTGGATTGAATTATGTTCTTTTGCATTTGAAATTGGCTGAGTACGCAGGTCTGCTGCAACGGGGGTATTATATATAAATATATATGTGTCTGTGAGCACAAAACGGCCGTAAAAATGATCCGATCTTAATGAAATTTGGTATAGACGTGTAAAGTGGTAATCCCTGGGACGAGTTCGTAAACCAGGCCAATCGGCCCACTGTAAGGGGGCTCAAGGGGGATAAACCCCTCAAAAATAAGTTTTTTGAGTTTTTTTTCATAAAAAAATTAAAGTAATCTAATTTTATTTTACTCCATTGAATTGAATTCAGCTTGATAAAAGAAACAATTAAGTATTTTGAATTTTGATCTTAAGTATTTTGAATCTTTGATTAAGTATTTTGATCTTACAAAACTATGTAAAGATCGTAAAGATCAAATCACAAGTAACGGTGTAATTACAATTTTTCTAACAAAACAATGCGAATATTTGCTATAACCATTGACTTTAAATCTCTTTACATCTCTTTCAGAGATGTAAAGTCAATGGCTATAACTGTCATAAATAAGCATGTATTCTGTTAGAAAAATTGTAATAACTTCGTTATTTGTGATTCGATCTTTATGATCTTTATATGGTTTTAAAGAAAATAGTACTACGCAACTTTTTGGTTTCTTGTACAATTTTTGTAAAATTTATAGTTTTTAAGATATTAAGTCATAAAATATTAAAATGGCTGCCATTTTGAAATGGTAAAAAGTAGAAACTTGATACGCCGCACCAAAATAGGTCCCATTAGTCAGCATATATGTACCAAGTTTGAAGTTGATATCTTTAGTGGTTCCAAAGTTATGCAAAATCATGTTAGAAACACATACAGACCGACAGACGGATAACCGAGCATTTTAAGACCCATGTTTACAGGAACTTTTTTCTTATTTTTGATGTAAGTAACCATATCCCGAAGTCTGTAAGGGTTTTTCGTAAACACCCTGTATATGTATACAGTATGTTCATTTTTTTGTGCACACCATCGGGATCTCGTAAACTATAAGAGATACAAGAAAGGCTAAATTAGCAAAGTAATGCGTAATAAAAAGACAAATAAAATTATGGTGAGCAATTTAAAATATTCGACCAAACTCGTTCGCTACGCTCAAAAAACCATTTTGGCCCCAAAACTAAAAATGCCCATAACTCCCTTATTTTTTAAGATACGAGACTGTAAGTGGGGTCAAAATTACACGAAATTTTATGTAGAATCTAAATATTCAGTCAAAAATGTGAAACAATTTATGGTTTTTTGAGAATAATGCTTAAGTTCAGAATTTTAAATGATAACATGTAAAATTTCATTTTTCATTGGAAAGATATTTTTCTCCTGATTACAAAAATAACACACAAGTGATATTTTCCTCTTCAAACGTGTTTTTAATCAGAGAAAATATTTTTTTGTGAATTAAAATGGGTTATAATGCACTGGATTTATCATAAAAATGATAACTATGAAATCAGCTGATTTGTACCAAACAGCTGATTGACTCGAAACAGCTGATTGGCAGCAAAAAGCTGTTTCACGGAAGCATCTTCATTCAAAACAACTGCTTTATTTGTAAACTATCCTTTTACTGTTAATCAGCTGTTTCTAGTCAACCAGCTGTTAACTATTCATCAGCTGTTCCCTTTCTCTCATTGATATTATGAATTTAATACGTTAAAATCTACTAAATATTTTAAATTAATGTAATGTTAAAGTTAATTCATTATTGTACATGTGATGGGCTATGATGAACTGGATTCATAATAAAAATAAGGAAAAGGGGAACAGCTGATTAATATTTAACAGCTGATTGACTAGAAACAGCTGATTAACAGGAAAAAAGATAATTTACAAATAAATCAGTTGTTTTAAATGAAGATGTTTATTTGTCCGTAAAATAGCACATGTGTGGTATTTTTGTAATCAGGAGAAAAATATCTTTCCAATGAAAAATGAAATTTTACATGTTGGCATTTAAAATTCTGAACTTGAGCATTATTCTCAGAAAACCATAAATTTTATCACATTTTTGACTGAATATTTAGATTCTACATAAAATTTCGTGTAAATTTGACCCCACTTACAGTCTCGTACCTTAAAAAATAAGGGAGTTATGGGCAATTTTAGTTTTGGGGCCAAAATGGTTTTTTGAGCGTAGCGAACGAGTTTGGTCGAATATTTTTAATTGCTCACCATCATTTTAATTGTCTTTTTACTACGCATTACTTTGCTAATTTAACCTTTCTTGTATCTCTTATAGTTTATGAGATCCCAATGGTGTGCACAAAAAAATGAACATACTGTACAGGGTGTTGATAAAAACCCCTTCAGGATTTCGGGATATGGTTACTTACATCAAAAAAAGAAAAAAGTTCCTGTAAACATGGGTCCTAAAATGCTCGGTTATCCGTCTGTCAGTCTGTATGTGTTTTTAACATGATTTTGCATAACTTTGGAACTACTAAAGATATCAACTTCAAACTTGGTACGTATATGCTGACTAATAGGACCTATTTCAGTGCGGAGTATCAAGTTTCTACTTTGTACCATTTCAAAATGGCGGCCATTTTTATATTTTAAAAATTAATATCTTAAAAACCGTAAAATTTAAAAAATCTTACAAGACACAAAAAAGTTGCGCAATTTTATTTCCTACAAAACCATATAAAGATTATTAAGATCGAACCACAATTAATGGAGCTATTGCAATTTATTCAACAGAGTTATGCTTGTTTATGTCAGTTATAGCAAATTTGCTTCAATTCTGATGGAAAAGTTGGTTTGATGTTATACAGGGTGTTCAAAAAACGTGGGGCAATAATTTACGTAGTGATTCCTTGGGTCAAAATAAGCAAAAAAGTTTATGCAAACATAGGTCCTAAAGTGCTTCGTTTTCCGACTGTGTGTTTGTTTATGATTTTTACATATTCAATCATATCTCACGAACCACTTAACGTATAAAAATCAAACTTGGTATATGGATAACCACTATTAAGAACTATTTTTGTAAGAAGTATAAAATTTTTACTTTTTACCATTTCAAAATGGCGACTATTTTTTGTTTTCAAAACTAAATATCTTAAAAACAGAAAATTTTAGAAAAATTATACTAGGGACAAAAAAGTTGCAAAATTTAATCCAATTAGTGCTGATATTAAGATTATGATAATCGAACCACTAATAACGGAGAAATTTTAACTTTTCTGCATAAAAACATGATTCCTTAGAACATTCTGTCTGAAAATTGCATGTTTTTATTCGGAAAATTTAAAATTTCTCAATTATTATTTGTCCTATTGTTATAATCTTAATATCCCCGTTAATTAGATTAAATTTAGCAACTTTTTTGACTCTTGTATAAATTGTCTAAAATTTATAGTTTTGAAGATATTTAGCTTTGAAAACAAAAAAAAAACAGTAGCCATTTTGAAACGGTACAAAGTAGAAATTTGATAGGTACTTCTTACAAAAATAGTTCTTAATAGTCGTTATCCATATACCAAGTTTGAAGTTGATACGTTACGTGGTTCGTGAGATATGATTAAATATGTAAAAATCATAAAGACACACAGACGGGAAAATGAAGCACTTTAGGACCTATTTTTACATAAACTTTTTTGCTTATTTTCACCCAAGGAATCACTATGTAAATTATTGCCCCACATTTTTTGAACACCCTGTATATAGATACATAGATAGATATCTAAAAATTCAAACGAATGGTGTTTTTTGCTTCTGGTGGCCCCAAAACGAAAAGTTATCATGGTCTCGGGCTTAAGTCTTACCATGAGACCTACGGTAATACAGTGGAACCTTGATATATTGAACCTGAAGGGGAAAGTGAAAACTTCAATATATCAAGGATTTCGATAAAGCGAGGTTCGATACATCACGGTGATTTTTGACTGACTTCTATATGTAGAGGTTCGTAACAGCGTGGGTTGAAACACGAAAAATGTAAAGAATAGGCATTAAAATTTAACACACTAATTTTAATGGATTATAAAGTTCTCTAATACAAAACATATAGAGAAAACTAATGATAAAATATCAAAATTTATAAGTACATTAAAGTCTCAAGTTTTTAAAATACGTATCGACAGTACGGTTACAAACTTTTTTTCTATCTGTACTGCACAATCTATGTCTATTATAACTTCAATTTGAATCGTAAAAATACTAAAAAAAGTTTTAGAATCATCTAGTAGAAAAAGTAAATCGATAAAAACTCTGAAATTTGGTTTCAAGCTATTTTTTCAAATACTTAAAATAATCACAATAACCACAGGCCAATTTCAGTGCTCCCATCTTTTCCCAAAGAATTTGAAATGTAAATAAATTATTCCCAGCTAAACTATAAGTCTACAATTACCTTGCCATATCAGACATTCTTTCCCCTCGATATTTTAGAGCAGAATATAAAGGAGGTCGCTGGAGGATTGGTCCAGTAAAACATTTGAGTTTTTCTTCAATCAATGTTCTCGTCACATGTTCTGAAATTGTAGTTATGTATCACTGTAAAAGAACACATAAAAGTTACATAATATATGCATTTGCAAAAAGGCCAAAATCTTCATTAACAAACTTAATATCTTCATGTACAAACTGCTGGACATTTAAGGCGGGGATCCCTTAACACTACTCATCCAGATGAGGGGACCTGTCCTCTCTCTTCTTCCCTGATCTCTTAAGTGTAATCATGGAAGATGTTGCCATACTCACCATATGAGCATTCATTAACGACTGTGCCACTCCTATCAAACGAGTCCGTAGCCTGCCCAAGCCGAGCAGTCACCATGTACTCTTTGTCACCACCCAGAAGTAGCTTCAGCATTTTACAGCCCTTACACAAACCCACAGCTAAACATAAAAATGGTAATTTAGCTTCAACTACAACATTTATAACAAGTGATTTTCCTTAAATGGTAATATTAAAAAAATATTATAAACATACTACTGAAATTCAATGAAAAAGGGAAGTTTAACTAAAAATTTTGTAGAGTTAAACCATTCCCAGATAGCATGGAAGTATTCTGGAAATATGCTTTTGGTTTGCTTTTGGCATGCACATGCAAATGTGCATTGTTTATTATCCGATAATATGGTTGAATTATTCCATGCAAACCTTCAAAATAAGGTTCCAAAACACATTAGAAAAAATTCTTTCTAAATATGCCTTAGTTTCAATATCATTCGGCTTGAATATTTTCACTGTTTGTTATATGATAATATGTTTTAACTATTCCATGCAAACATTCAAAGTAAGATTCCAAAACACATTAGAAAAAATTCTTTCAAAATATGCATTAGTGTGCATATAATTCGGCTTGAATATTTTCACTGTTTGTTATTTGATAATATGTTTTAACTATTCCATGCAAACATTCAAAGTAAGATTCCAAAACACATTAGAAAAAATTCTTTCAAAATATGTATTAGTGTGCATATAATTCGGCTTGAATATTTTCACTGTTTGTTATTTGATAATATGTTTTAACTACTCCATGCAAACATTCAAAGTAAGATTCCAAAACACATTACAAAAAAATTCTTTTAAAATATGCATTAGTATGCGTATCACTTGGCTTGAATATTTTCACTGTTTGTTATTCGATAATGTATTTTAATTATTCCATGTAAACATTCAAAGTAAGATTCCAAGTCACATTAGAAAAAAATCTTTATAAATATGCATTAGTGTGCGTATCATTCGCCTTGAATATTTTCACTGTTTGTTATTCGATGATGTATTTTAATCATTGCTTGCAAACGTTCAAGTTCAAGTTCCAAAGTACATTAGAAATGTTTCTATTATATCATATGTTTTTATTTCATTGCATTACGGGAACATTGAAGAAAATTGAATACCAAATTAATGACAAAGTTGCAATAATTTTTGAAAGAAATAAATATTCTTCTCGGTAAGTATTTGTCATGATGGTATCTATTATTAAATTTAATTGGCTACACATCATTAAAATTAAATATTTTTTTAAAGGTATATTTCGGACCATGTTCTAGGTCCATCGTCAGCCTTTTAACTGGAACAGGTTATGTAAATTTACTTTGTGTGTCTTGAGAATCATATTTGAATATTCTTCCGAAGACATCGGAATAATTATAGGTATGATATTTTCTAATGTATGTAAATGGGATATCTGTCTTCTGACCGGTCGCATATGAGCACGTGACTTTGGTAGAGGGGTAATGCACGTGAATACACAGAAGGCCGTTTGTTGTCGTAGCGTCGGCGTTCTTATTGTAAAGGTACCACGCGGGAGCTGTTGACCACGGGAAAACCACCTCTACCGTCGAGATTCTCGGAATGGTCCGTGCATCCAACAATAAAGGAACGAGTTGACGGGTAAACTGGAAAGTTGGCTCGCCCGCAGACAATTTAAGTGACCATTTAGTCCATTTTACTAATTCTAAACTAAGTACAAATCAATGTATATCATGTGTTACAGGGTTAATGCACTTCAACCCTTAAAGACTCATGAACACCCTACACAATTTCATAATTCGCAATTATGCAATTGCAATAATTCATTTTCGCAATTTTTTTTCCTACTCACAACATACACTATAAAACTTTTTTTATAAACTTTTGTTTGCAAAACATATTTATTACAACTTTACTTTTAAAAACTCGATCTTGTGTTTTAAAACATGTTGTACAACAAAAGTGTATGAAACAAAAATTTCTTTTGATCTTTCCATCACGGCTTGGGAAACCTGCATCCTGTTCTGAAACACGATTCTTCGGTTTTAAAACACGCTTGTTGTTTAAGTTGTTTAATAATTTTCAATGCTTTCTTCAACAAGTTCAAAACAATTAATATAATTGGTTGTACAACACAAGTTTATAAAACAAATTGTATAGTATAAACGCGGCTTAAGCTGTCTGATTACATGTGTTATTCCAAATGTTCTATGTAAAATACGACTATCCTCCTAAAGACGAGTTAAGATTCTTTGAAAATAAGTTTTCTCGATGCTTTTAATTCTACTCTTACTTTTAATCGCACAGTTCAGGGGCTAATTACTATATGGATAGTGAGTTTTAATTCTGTAACAAAAATTAAAAATATACAGGATGAGTCAGACCACCCATCCACCTCTTGTAACGGGAGAACGGTTTAACGTAGAAACTAATTTGCTTTTGGAGAATTCACTAAAAATATTTTCATGGTGATTTATCTTTAGGGTGTTCCAAAAATGAAGGTCATGAGTTTGAATCTCATAATTTTCTTTCCAATTCACCAAGTTGTAGGATTTTTGAAGGCCTTCAAAATGGTATGCTTTTTGGCGTATGTTGCTATTTGAATTTTTTTATTTTCTGGGCTACCAATATTTTCAAAGAAAATTCCCGAAAATTTGATATTATCAAAACATTGACATGTGACATATCGTTGGTAATTAGGCTGAGTTACCAAGGATTAAGGGTTTTGAATCAGAACTGAAAAATATTTAATGGTTTGGCGTATGTTGCTATTTGAATTTTTTTATTTTCTGGGCTACCAATATTTTCAAAAAAAAAATTCCCGAAAATTCGATATTATCAAAACATTGACATGTGACATATCGTTGGTAATTAAGCTGAGTTACCAAGGATTAAGGATTTTGAATCAGAACTGAAAAACATTTAATGGTTTAGAAAATACAGGGGTTTTCGTAAATATCTTAACTTTTCATAAGAATGGCAGCTATTTTAAAACGAAATGAGGTAATTTAGTTCTGTTTTCACCATAATGTTCCTTTTAAGAAGACCTTTTGCTATTAATTCACAAAAATTCGGAGATTCAAATTCTTGACATTGATTTTTAACACCCCCTGTAGATAAATCCTCATGAAAATATGTTTAGAATTCTTCATATTTATGCAAATTAGTGGAGAATAATTTTATTTGGCGTTTTTATGTTAAATCGTTCGCCCGTTCAATAGGTGGATGGGTAGTCTGACTCACTCTGTATATATTTACTTATAGACAAACCAACTTACGAGAAAATTTTGAATAATCCAGGTTATTTGTATTTTGGTGCTTTAGGTCTAAAGGTAAGTACATTGCTCGGTAATAGAACTGGAGGATTGTTTATGATAAATTCATTAATATTTTTATTGTTTATGATGAAGGAAAAGTTTTAGTTTGTTTAAGCCTATAAGCTTATGAGCATCTTGATAAACAGCTAAAAATATGATTTTATCTACGATCTATATAGTGGCGTACCCAGGAGAACAGCTGCCGCTATAAAACCAAATACATTGAAGCAATAAGCAACGTGGCCCAGCCCCTTAGCGTAATAGCGGCCTAATTAAAACTAGAATTTACTTTTACACCTTCAGAAAATTGTCAAGACGGAATCGTTTTACCGATACCAGGTAAGAAGCAAGAGCCCTGGTGGCTTTGGGCCTATGATTTAATTTGTAAAACTAGAATATGGGATTTCAACAGTAGGGCTAATATACATAAATTGGTGAAATAGGTAGCACGAATTAACCGACCACGGGTAACAGTGGCAATAACTCTATAATGAATTTCTGTTACCCTTGGCGGCCACCAAATGCATAGTAATTGAGGTCATCCCACTATTCCCAAATCAAACCCCACTGTCACTGTTATCTTCAGATATAGGATATATTTTCATTAATATTCGAGAGTAAATCTGAGTGAATTTAAACACTAAGGTTGGCACTGTAGTTAAATGCATTGAACGATAATCAGAAAAAATTGAACAAGAGAAGGAGTGAGCTAAGTCAGTCAACGTATTGACTAAGCCTAGTAATTAAAGAACCTGACAGTTACGTTCTAATTCATTTTTCATAAGTCTGAATTTTGTTTTGAAAGATTCTTCTATGTCAGGCAAAATCTATGTTTAGTCGTTTCAAAATAATAGGAAATCATACTTAAACTTCAGAAAATATCCCCAGTCTACAAAATAAATAAATATGCTAATGACCTATTAGTTTAACTTCTGTAGTCAACATTATTTGTCATTCTAAGAGCAAAAACTTCACATTACAGTATACTTATGCTAATTATATTTGTGATTTTATGTTTGGCTATCATGGTGCCAGTTTATCAGAACAATTATCATTATACTATACTCAACTATAAAGGACCGATTGGTGATTTGGATAACCCGAGTACTAGTCATGAATAGTGACAATAGAAAAGAAGACCATAACATATTTATGTTTGTTGGTCATTGACATATTTATTTTATGACTTTATTTTTTATCTTGGAATAATAGGTTTTTAGGACAGTTATTTTTAATTTAAAACAACATATTAAAAAATCATTTACGATGCAGTAAACCATTATCGGAAAAAATGGCTTAGATTGTTTCTGAAGGGTGAGACCGGCGGCGGCGACCGCGGGTTCAGTGCACTCACTCAGGCCACGTGATGCGGCGCGCTAGTCCCTTTGTGTCTACCGGAAGGGATTTTTGCCTAACGAGATTGCAAAGTCCCCTTGCATATTTGGGCATCAAGAGGGGTTAGTTTTCCCACTTTCAACTAAACTGCTGAGGGGTTAGTTTTTCAACTGTTCTCTGAAGGACTGCTCATTTGTCATATGTAATGACAAAATTTAAAAGCGTTTATCTACAAATATCTCTTTTTCTTAGGATAAAGAGTTGAACTTCACATAAAAAGTTCATAGATATTAAAAATCTCGGTTTTTTAACTAGTAACATTGAAACATTTAACAAAGTAAGTAATTTATGACAACCTGTTTACCCTATACTCTTATATGAGCAATGTTATTTTGCGTACTTGCTCGGTTGGTTGGTTGGCTACACAATTATCTCAAAAACGGCTACACGATGATTTCCTTCAAAGTCTGGAAATAAGTTATTTATGACTCAAAACGTCTTTTAAGCAGATTCCTTGGCCAAAGAAAATCTTATAACGTAATAAAATTAAAGTTTAGTAAATAATGTTAAAATGTTAACGTTGGCATTATGTGTTGCCATGATAGCAACGAAAATAAAGAAGGAAAGTGTAAACAAATGAAGTAATCATAACTGCTGCTTGCAATCTACAGCCATCAAGGAAAAATACAGTGAGTGGGATGAAGAGTTCATGGAGCAATAATAGTATATTTCACTACTAGTCACGAAAGTAGCCCATTTCGGGGCAAGATAGTGTTTTACTTGCGAGGCGTAAGCCGAGCAAGTAAAACACTATCGAGCCCCGAAATGGACCTTTTGTGACGAGTTGTAAACAGTACTTTTCATCACGATGCATATAAGTGACCAAACTTATAAAAAATGATCCAACGTTTCATAATTTAGTCATTTTTCTATAAGTAAACACAATACGGCTGAACTGTCTATTTTAGTTTATAAAGTCAGCTGGTTGAACTGTCAGATTAAGGAATTCGTTTGTTTGGGTACGGCAATATTTTGTTTTGGTACGGAAATGTTTTGTTTGGGTACGGGAATGAAATGTTTAGGTACCGAAAAAGCAGCTGATCGTATCTTGTTTTGACGTAAGGAAATCGAGAGTTTTCGTAGATCTCAGCTGTACGGTAACGGGCAATTTTCGTATACAGAGTGCATGATGAAAAACAGTTTTCTATTTATCAATTTTATGACATTGACATATTTTATAAACTGGATGAACTGGTAAACATGAAATAACACCGAGCGAGGCTTGGTCCACCAGGTATTATTCCCATGATAATTGATTTTTGCAAGTCATAGTTGAGAGGGCCAATTTTGTACATGGCACCCGATACTTCCGTATTTCGTTACATCCATCGGGCGAACTCCGAATAAAGAAGCGCGACGAAGTATAGTAGTAAGCCTAATACAATTTATACGGGCATCACAATCCTTAAGTCAGCATTTAAAACACTACATCCTATTACTTTATTTCCGTATCCGAAATATAATAGAGGACGATTTAGCTTAGAGTCGTTGATGATCAGGAGCACCCCGACGATGAGTGTCAAGCCGCATTTTCACTATCCTATATGTACTTAATACAATAAGGGTTTTCTCTATTAGATCCCTTTTTCAGCTGTCCTACTTAACCGAATTTGATGATTGAAGTGTCATTTTAAAGCTTATAGTGTAGTGCACCGGCGACTACAATTAAAATGGGCATTTCTTTTACGGTTTCGACCCCCCAAGCCTTTGATTTATTTCTAGAGGGCGCTTTCAACGCTCCAGTGCTGACCAACTTGCATTAGGTTTAACGGTTTTAAATGTGATTTAACGGTGTAATTTAACAGCTGATTACCTTGAAATGAAGTTTTCTCAAGTCACATTGTAAACAAATATTGACCTCGTGAGGAACATGTTGAAGCTTGAAGGGTTCAAACAAAAGGTATTTTGAACCGGATGTTTTCGTTTTGGGAAGATCGAAAGCCATTAATTCGTTGATTTAATGACACCACTGAATTATGTCATTAATCCTTCCAAACTTAAACTAACTTATACAGTTCTTAGAAAATTAATTAGGGCTACTTTTATTGGTAATTGTAGCCAAATTGAGGCAGGTAAATAATTATTTATAGTAAATATCCACGGTCGACAGATTTCAAATATATTGTAAATTTTAACCCTCTAACAAAAAGAAGAAGGAGGCACATATAAAAACGAGTCGACGAGATAAGGAAAAATATGCGAAACCTTCGGCAAGAACAAGAGAACTGCTGAGAGACAGGACTAATTGAAAATCAGAAAAATATTAAAATGCGCAATTCGCGCATGGGCCCCCAAGAACTGTACTTCCGCCATTTTATACTGTTGTGCGAGAAGACAACCGAATTCAAAAACATAGTGCTTGGGCGATGAATAATTTGTGTTTTGTTCAGTTGGGCCTTTGTTTATTTTGTGAGATCTTTAAATTTCAAGGTTAATTTGATTAATAAAGGTGAGTTTTAAGCCATGGCATTTATTGTACTGAAGGTGAGTTTCATACAAACCGTGATAATCTTTGAATGCGCAATTTGCGCATGGACCCCCTATTACAACTTGTTTTCCAAACTTGTGTTGTACGACCCATGATTTGAACATGTTTAAGAACGTAATGAAAAATGTTTAACAAAGGTGTACAACTAGCTTGTTTTACAACTATAAATCGTGTTTTACAACAATAAATCGTGTTTTACAACAGGTTGCGGCTTTCCCGACCCGTGTCGGAAAGATAAAAGGAAATGTGTGTTGTATAACCCTTTTTTGTGCAACATGTTTAATATTTACTTCAAACGTTAAACTTGTTTACCAAAAATCGTTTATACTTAAGGTCAGTTCGCTTCCTGATATCAGGTAGACAAGTGCTGATTTTGACTAGGTTGTAATGCCTCTATAAGTGACCGAGTACAATTTATCTCGAATAACCAATTTTCAATTTTCTTACAAAATACATTTAAAGGGTTACATTTTCAAAAATTAAATAATGAAATTAAATAGGTATTTTAATTATTGTTCAGTAAGTTATGAAAGTTCGTAAAATATGATCGTGTTTAAAAATTATTAAACAAGTTTTACAACAAGCGTGTTTTAAAACCGAAAAATCGTGTTTTACAACAGGTTGCACGTTTCCCGAGCCCTGTCGGAAAGATCAAAGGCAATTTTTGTCTCATAAACATTTGTTATTGTCTACAACATGTTTTAAAACACAAGATCGAGTTTTAAACAAAAGTATTGATTTATTTTATCATCAGTGGCAAAAGTATAATAAAATAGTTGATTGGATTTATGTGTTCCACATAATTGAACATAACCTTTGAAATATTTGAGGTATGAAATTAAAACTTGATAAATAAGAAATTAATTAATTTGGAATTCGTGGGTCATCAAATCACTCTTTTGTCGCAGTTAAAATCGCAAGCGATGTTAAAACCGGTCCGGAAGGCGCGGTGGTGGCGGCGCACGGCAGCCGGCGAGCGCAGCGTGGTGGTGAGAGGGTGGGAGTGGGGGATGGAAGCCATTTTGCCACGTTCCTTGCTTCGTTTTCTTCTGGGGTATGGTCCAGCTGAGGTGTTATTTCCTTATTTTTGTGCTCTGACTGTCGTTCCGAACGCTTGCCATCGCGCGAGTTTACCATTTGGCTTTGCAGTTATTTTGCAGCTAGTACCAAGCTTCTCAACCAACCACTGACCAGGTGAGAGAAATTTCTTCATTTTAACTGTGACATCAACATTACTCATTAGGGGAGAGTGGGGAAGGTTCATACAAAATCGCATCGCTCAACTTTAAGTAATTTTAGCTGCCTTATTTGCAAATGAATTTGCTGAAATTTGATTCTAATATTGCATAGCATCTAACCATTATCATGACATATAAATGAACGAAATATTTTTTACTCAAAACAATGCACTTAGTATGAAACTATCCCAAATTCATACCATTGGGACAGTTTCATACTTCTCTGGGGTAGATTCATATAATGGGAAAATAAAATAATAATAATAATAATAATAATAAAATAAATAAATAAAATGCATTAAAACTTATTTTGTTGATTTAAAGCCATTTAAAAACTTAATACTAACAATAATTTGGCTTAAAAGTAGGCTTTTACAATGTTTTGTTAAAGTGTCAACAGTAAAATTGAACCTAAGTCTTGCTCCACAATTTAAGTTGAGGAAGTTTTTGTACAATTTCTTGCAAATAAACTTACTATCAATAACAATTAGACCTGACAACATTACCTGTGACAACATTTTTATCTATGTCAGCTCTTTTAGTTAATTTCCTGTAATTTCTCACCATTTGTCACCCAAAAGAAATTTAAAAAAATAATGTTTTGGGTTTTACTGTAGGCTGACACTTCAATCAAGTATTTTTATATTTTTACAAAGATAAATAATTCAGTTTTGATAAATAGTAAGTAGTAAAGACAAATAATGTTGAAAACTTCCCCATTAGGCATACTGTGTGTAAAACTGCAGTGCTACTGAATGAAAGTGCCCCAGGTGAAGTTATGTTATAAATCCCCTTGTGACTTTTTTATAAGTTAGAATTGGATATCTACAGTTTCTGTACATGTAGACCAAACATTGAGCTGTCTAATAATGCTTTAATAATAGGCTAGCAAAATTATTTAAAGAATTTAACCATATTTATACCTTTTACTATTTTTCTTTAAAGTTGTAAAAAAACTTTTCTCTTGGATTCCAGTAGGCTAAATGTTAAATATTTCTCTACATATTTAAAATGTGAAAAACATTGGGGAATTGAAACTTTTATAGGAAGTAGTACATGATGAGGCCAAGACCTAAAGGTGGTATGAATGATTGTTTCCTGCTCTTCTGTAAGGCGAGAAATTAATATGAAAGTGCCCCTATATGAAACTGCCCCACTCTCCCCTACAAATTAGGGTACAATCTTCTTGTTTGGAATGTCTTGTTTGTATTCGTACAATGATGCAAAATGAAAAAGAACTTATCTAGTAACTTAAGATTTTTCCTCTTAATTATAGGTACCGTACCTATCTAAACGAAAATTGAATCATGTAAGTTAATAGGATTGAGAAAATTAATCATACTAAGTTGCGGCAAACCCTTTTTTCTGTTGACTTCTCAAGCCATCTCAACCACAACGATTCACCATAGTCTTTGAAGAGTTTATTAATTTTCATTTTCAAATTTGGTGATAATTTGACATACCGTAGTTATGTAATTTGCAAGGAAAGGAACAGTGCAACACCTTACTGGAATATAATAATGAGGATACCATATTTAACGATTATGCCTATATTAGTTTTTTCCTGTATTATTTTGTTGCTGCTGGCTGATGAAGCATCTGTATGAACATCTCTTTTCTGAATAGAACCGCTTGATATTTCTATAATTAGCCTATCTCATTAAATTTAATTTTAAAAAAGTGGATGTTTTATGTTGTAATGAGTGGAGAGAGTTCTGTGTGAGTAGTTTTATATTTTAGGTTAAATTATTTCTTTTTTTCCAAGCAACTTTTTTGTTTACAACTGACAAGACATTTGATAACTTTGAGGATCTGAGCACCACCTTTCACTGTATCAGACTCAAATTCATTGCCAGATTAAAATTATAGGCATCTCTAGGCCCAATAGCTTTTACCGCCCTGTCTATATGATGATGCTTTGTATAACGTATATACAAAGGTGAACAGAGATTGAGAAAACTAATTAACTGTAAAAAATGTGATGAATTTCCTTAGCTCATATTATATAAACATAGTTTTTTACTTTGCTAACATTGTTCCCTGGCGCCTTGCCCCCCTAAGCCCTGTCCTAGTGGTAAATCCAGCCCTGCTCTAATTATATAAGTCAAAGTAAAAACACAATAATTTTAGTATTAAAGTTCGAAATAATGTTATTTGTTGCTGTGAAAATATTAATTACTGCAATATGTTTAAAAAATCTTTCACAGCATATAAAGGTAGAAGTCAAAATGTGGCATAATTTCTCTTGATTAATTCTGCTTGGAACTCCATCCATTTTATCATTTTATTGTAAATTTGGGAGTGGTCTCAACATTTCTTCCCTTTAAGATATACAATGCCCCCTCAATTACTAAAAGTTTAACGAATGCAGGGCCGGCCCTAGCCGTTGCGGGGCCCTGGGCCAATCTGATGAGTTGCGGGGCCCCGACCCCGACTCAACCCAGGACTCAACCTACCTGATCCATTAAATCATTCTTAACAGACTTTTAATAAGAGAAAATTACAATTATACTGGACACTCATTGTAGCTTTTGTATAAAAACATTACGTCGTCAAGACAAAACAAATCAGCGTGCACGTCCGACTTACTGATAGTCAAATTAAAACAGACAATGACAACATCGCACACAGGCGCAAACCACCCGCCGCTCAGCGCTCAGCCGTAGCAGACTACTGAAGTTGTTTCCTGAGATTTCCACAGCCCATCGTCTACCGAAGTGCTAACGTAAGAAAGGACCCACTATTACTAATCCATTTATATGCGTATATCTGAATTTGCACTTGTCATGTTATCAACGTTTTTAATCACGTTTTGAAAAAGATAAAATACCATCCATAATTTTAATTGGATTGTGAAGATTTTTTGTGCGGGGTTCTTGAAAGCGCGGGGCCCCCAAAAGCGCGGGGCCCTGGGCAGCTGCCCCGCCTGTTCCTGCCTGGGGCCGGCTCTGAACGAATGCTTCCATCCTTTTTCGGGTAGTCATGTAAATCAACTTCTACCGTGGCTCCAGCTTAAGTTTTGCCGTGCGGGCACTGTGAATAGTTCACCCACCATAGTTAATTCTCTAAATACACACTTTTTGTACCAAGCCCATGTACAGCTGTTAAGCTCACCAAAGTACACCAGGGTATTATTAAAAAGGTTCTGCTGGTCCTCCAAAAGTCCTCCTTTTGACCTCAAGATCTTCCTTTTTTATATTCAATAAAAAATCTCGCAAATCTTTTTTGGTGCCACAAATTTATCCCTACAGTTTCAGGCTTTAGTCTGGCGAAATTGCTTAATATTTTTTGATTTCTTGTTGCAGCTGCTGTAATGAAAGTTTACCCTGAAACAACAGAGGTGGCTGTGAAAAGCAGGATATGGTTTTTGAACCAGGCAAAAACTCGGGTTCAACGAAAGTAAGTTGGTTGAAGTTTTTTTATACTTATACTTAAAAAAGCCTCTAGTTGGAATTCTGACTGGTCAATACTGGTGCACAGGTCAAAATGAAGCCGTCACATTATTATTGGTATGTCTTTTGGCGGTCCAATGTGACGAATGTCCCTTGCACCTTGGATCCTCCTTGGCTTTCAGGGGCCTTAAGTCTCGGTTGACCTCAGATACCCAGTATCATCTGAGCCCTTGGGAAGAGTAGAGGACCTTCCTCATGTGCTGGGGATATTCGCCCGGGTGGGGACCCTATTCTGGCCTCTGGTCTGCCGGGCTTGAGGATGAACCTTCGAAATCCCTCTAACTTTGGGTACCGGACATTTAGTGGGGGTGCTCCTTGTCTGATGGACGAGGCTTTTCCACTTCCGCTTATCCCCTTTTACAGGGGGGTGGGGGGGCAATATCACCACAGACAAGGGAATAACTCAGCAAGGATGACTCGACACTGACAAGGCCGTACTTTCAAAAACCGGTTATGGCGGAAGAAATTCCCTGCAACTGATACGGCTGCAGTTAGAGATTTCACACGCTATTGCGCCTTCATATTGCTTCAGTTATTCACTATTTGCAATTTGTGAAGAACCATGCAATTGATTTGTCGCTTAATTTTGAAATAGCATAGAAGAATACCATGGGATTTGTGACTGCTTAATTTAATTTAATGATTCTAAATACGTATTATTTTTAAGCTCTTTGACGGTTAGAGTTAAAATAGTGTAATTAATGGTGTTGTGAAATTATTATTGTGAAAAATAGAAAAAAACGGATTTTCACCCCTTTGAAACCCCCTTAATACAGTAAAGCCTCAATTCATCGAAAAGCTTTTCTATTATTATTAAAATATTTTCTAAATTTACCTAAGGTCTGAGAAACACCAAAAGCATTACCTTTTTTCACTCAACCCGTTGAAAAACCAAGTTGAAATCAAACTAATCATTTTAACTGACATGATTAAACGCAGAATTAAATTTATACAAATTTGATGTAACTTGTTTTTTTCTAGGTCTACTGGCTTCTTTGCAGTAAAATCTCAAACCTCGAAAACCTCTACTTTTGCTTAGATAGTTAACGTTAAATTTTACAAATATAGAGGCTGACAAGGTTTTTTCCAGGAGAGCTGTAATGTGTCATCATCTTAAGAAAACTCTTAGGAAACTTGTTTTCCTTTTTAGCGAATTTCCCCAAGAGGGAAGAAGCTATTACCGTAGGTCTCGATCATGGTAAGACCTAAGCGCGGGATCATCGTAACTTTTTGTTTCGGTGTCCCCACATACCAAAAACACCATTCGTTCAAATTTGTGTATGTATATATGTATGTGTGCGTGGGTGTGTAAGCCTTGATAGCGGGCTTGCAAAAATGGTCCGATCGGAATGAGATTTGGCTTAGGTGTGTAAAGTAGTAATTGTTCAGATGAGTTCGAAAACCAGCTTGATCGGACCCTTAGAAGGGGGGGGGGGGGGGGGTAAAAGGGGATAAACCCCCAAAAATGGGGTTTTTAGGGTTTTCACTTAGAAAAATAAAAATAATCCAACTTTAGTCATTACCATTAAATTCAGATAGAAAAAACGAACAATTTAGTATTTGAATCATTGCTCTGTGCCCATTGGTTACCGAGATATTGTAAGTGGTAAACACGGTACGTTGTCTCGATGTTAATCTTATGGGAAATAAGTAAAATATATTTCGCCTATTTCCTGACATATCTTGATACAACTTGGTACATGGCTTCTTCTACTTAAGATCTGCTAAATATCTATTTAAAACCAACCACTTTTAACATACCTGTATCAGCAAACCTGCATACTCATTCCCCATGTTATTCTTACAGAGATTACAAAAACATGTTATCTTGCTATGTTTTTGCACATGTGAAATAATGCTTTGAAACCTGCTGAGTATGCAGGTCTGCTGCAACAGGGGTATTTTAAACTCAACAGGCTATTAAATAGGTTTGGTTTTTGTTTCAGAGAAGCAAGCAGAGGGGCCTGAATGGAAATGACGGGGATTGCATTTTATTGAGTTAATGTATAAAAAGATGTCAAAAGATAAAGATGTAATAAGATAATGTAATAAGATGTAATAAGATAAAGTATTGTCTAAAAGAAAATGTGTTCCAATTATTTTACCACTTATCTAAAAAGTTCACTAACTTTCCTTTTTTTTACAAAGAAATTAAAATTTAATAAAATATAAAATACTTATATGCATTTATCCATTAAAATTATTACTACCAGTACATTTGATCACATTGTATCTATTGCCTTTTGAAACTAAGATTTTTATTAAATTTTAAATCACAAGGGAAATAGTAGTATCACTTAAAGCTTTTTTCTTATTTTACTGTATCTAAACCAGGGGCATTTTATGGAATGTAACTTTTAATCAACTGTTTAAATGTATATTTTCATTATCTATTTTTTCAATACCTTTACTCTTGTTCCTTTTGAAATGTCATATTGATCTCTTGATTCACCGAAAAAACTTTTCTTTTAATATAAAATAATTTCTACATATGTAAAAAATTGATCTGATATAAAAGTGCGGCAGTGCCATTAATCTTATCTTGGATTAATTATAGACTACATGTATTACGGGTATTGATCTATTTTGTGCCAATTTATTTGCTGTTGAAAATTAATATTGTGATTTTTAAAATAAATTAAGAGAGAAAAATAACATAATATTTAAAAAAGTTATATCTTTAAAATAGTATTGGTATATTAAAGTGAATTATTGATTGAAAGTGCTTGCTTAAGCTTAGTTATTTTTTATTTGCATTATGTCTACACAAAATATTTCTAGAATGTAAAAATCAGCTGAATATGTGTAAGTAATATTTACAGGCACTGTGCAATGAGTAATGTTTGTAGGACCTGTTGATTCTTGTTAAAATATATACCTATATATTTGGTTTTTGTCTGTATGATTCAGACAAGAACCTGTACGGAGTCAGTTTTTGAACGCTACATACATATTATTCGTGGCACAATGTCTAAAAACATTGATTTCAAATATTCTGTTGGTTTGTATTACAACAACACTTCAAATATTCCCTATATTATCATGATGAAAAATCCGTTGTAATTATTTTACAAATATTTCTCAAACGCATGCAAAAACTATTCATGCACACATCCTGCAACAATTCATTACAAATATTTTACAAATGTTATTGCAAACTTTCTTTAAGTAATCAATGCACCAATTCTGCAAACATTCATTGTGCTCCTTCCACAAATATCTATCACACTTTTACTTTAAATCATTATTGCATATATGCTAAAATATTCAATGCATACATTCTGAAAACATTCTTTATGCACTTTTAACAAATATTTATCATAAATTATCTTCAAATATTTCTCACACACATGCAACAACTATTCATACACACATCCTGCAACCATTCATAACACATATTCTACAAATATTATTGCAAACTTCCTTTAAGTAATCAATGCATCGATTCTGCAAACATTCATTGTGCTCCTTCCACAAATATCTACCACACTTTTACTTTAAATTATCATTGCATATATGCTAAAATTTTCAATGCATACATTCTGAAAACATTATTTGTGTGCTTTTAACAAACATTTATCATATATTATCTTCAAATTATTATACCACACTCAATGTACACATTCAATGTACACATTATGCAACCATACATTGCACCTTTTTCACAAACATTTGTCACACAGTTTCTACAAGTAATAATTGGGCCACATCCTGGAAATCTTCGTTGCATACATCTTTTTAACATTCACTGTACATATTCAGAAAGTGTGTTGAGGGGTGACTTTGATATATGCATAATATTTAGAAAACACTTTCATGTTCGCTATGAATACTTGCAGCAAATGTTTTAATTTGCAGTTGAAAATTTGTTGTAAACTCTCAGATCACTTTCTGTGCTATCTGGGTTGACATTACATTTAGGCCTGATTTCACCAAACTTCAGCAATTTCACCAAACTTTAAACCACCGTTAAGGCTCGGTTAGTTTAATTTTATCAGCTGTTAAATAATATTTTCCTGTCTTTAACATACTGTTTATTAAACGACCTTAACTGATGTTTGGTGAAATCAGGCCTTAAACCATTGAATTTAATGTTTAAACATAAAGTTTTCTTTTGGAAGGAACAGATGCTACATGAGTGGTATAAGAAAAATGCAATCAAGAACAATTTTATACAAAGATATTTTGTCTTAAACATAATATAAGGTTCGCCAAATAACTTTGCAGGTGACCCAAAATCACATGGGTGGTTACTTTAACTTACAACAAATGGAAGCAGGGGAACCTATCCAAAAACATCACCCTTGAACTCATTTTTAAAGGTACTTAATAGAATTAATAGACTCTTTATCCGTCAAGTTACTTGGTGAGGCTTACACTCAATGTAATATGTGGAGGTCGCTGGATTTTTGGTTTGATCTAATTTATGTGTACCTATTTATGTAAAATAAGCACTTCAAATATGGAAGTCCACTTTTGGAACTTGCCTATGGATATGGGTAAAATAGAAATATGGCAATATAATTTAATATGATCTATTCTGATTATGCTCTGGAAAATAATGTTCAAAATAAAAATAAAATAGATCAGCCTGTTCTCTAGGTTAAGGCATGCCAGAAAGTCCTTATTGAAAAGTTAAATGTTTCCAGAAAAATATTCACCCATTAGGTAGTTCTAAAGCACCCTAATACCCATGTAGCACAATAAGATGGTTGGGCCAATGGTATGATAATTGGAGTTCTCACCATAAGCCAACTGTTGTCCAGCTATTTTACAGGCCAACCCTTGATTAAGATAGACCAACCTTGGTTTACTGTTTGGTGGCTTTGTTGATCATCTGCTAAGGTTGGTCCGAAGTCTTTAGAGGTTAGTTGGCCCAACCGAAGGAGAATCTTTACTTTAGCCCAACAGAGCGATTGGTGGGTTTTCTTTTGTTACTATGTGTTGTTACTGGCCCTTTGTGTGTAGTGCTACCACAACCAAATATGGATATATTCGTCCAACAGTGGGCCAACACTCACATTATTTCTTCAACAACTTAAACTATAACTATAGCAAAATCGTTGAATGAAATTATTTCTCCAATGATATTCTCTTTGCTCATTGCAATAATGTTGAATTAACTACAATAATGCTAAAGCTTTACAACTTTCAGTCCATAGGGAAATAAATGGTATCAACAAACTGACTCATACTTTCTCCCTTAAAGCCATTTAAAGCAATAAAACCAATCAATAAAAGCAATGTAATGAAGTAAAATAAATTTACAATAATCTCAAAAATACATACCAAATTTTATCAGAATCGGTTTGTAATTAACAAAGATATTGGCTTTTAAGTATTTGCCATAAAAATAACATTAGACAACATACAGTGTTTATCGCCAAACGAAAATGTTAATTATCTCCACAACCAGTTGTTGTAGACTAATAATAAAAAAACAGGATTACTTATTTTTTCTAGCCCAATTTAATGGTTGCAGGTATATTTTGATTAATTATTATAATTTTAAGTAAATCACAAAAATTTGAATTTTTAACACTCCTTCTGAGCCTGAAGTTTTACAGTCATGCGGGTGGTGTCATTTAAATTGTTAGAGCCGTTTTTGAGAAGTTTGGATTTTTGTCGTTTTTTATGGGTTTGAATGGGGTAAATACCCTAAAAAATCAAAAATCCAAAAAATGAGAAAAACACCTTGAGATATCATGGTTTAATACCTACATGCCAAATTTCATGAAAATCGGACCATTGGTGTCGTCTCTAGCTTTGTTTACACACACACACACACACACACACACACACACACACACACACACACACACACACACACACACACACACGCACGCACACACACACGCGCACACACACACACGGATGGACGGACGGACAGACGGATGGACAGACACCACTCCGAACACCACTTTTTTGGATTTGAGGAGCTCCAAAACGAATATATATCCACTAACAACTCAAATTCAAAAATGTTGACGAAAACAATACTTTCTCCATATACAGTAAAACCTCACTAACTCGAATATTTGTGGACCCAGAGGTTGTCGACTTATCCAGAACATTGGAACTTTTGTGGGTTTTAATATATGAGGTATAGTCAAAAAGTTCCCGGAATGAATTTTTGTAGAGATTTAGCGCGATCGCCAGCGAAATTCGCCTTTCAGTGGTACGGTTGCTGGGGAGGGCATATCGGTAATGGGGGTATAGCTGACTTGCCGTAGTGCAGCATTGGAAAGTGCTTTTTGTGTACCTGCAAATCTTCTATGTCGATTTTGTTTTTTGAGCGAACAAATTCGATGCATGTTCAAATGACCATTAAGGATGGTGTGAAAACTTCCTTGTGATAAATTTACCTGAAATGCAATTTCATCGATTGATGATTTCTGGTCAACTTGCTTGTACTCACTCAATGTTTTTGTCATTGACTGATGTCGAAGGTTGTCCTCTACGAGGGTCATCCTCAATGCTTTCATGGTCTTCACGGAACCGTTTGTGACATTCATAAACTTGACTTTTTCTTCATCGCCTCTTCTCCATAGTTTTGAATTAACAGCTCAAGAGTCTCACTGAGCTAGGTGATTTTTAAGTAAAACACAGAAATTAATGTTCGCGTGCTGATCATGAAATGCTATTTTTCAAAAATCGACAATGTAGACTTGCAGGAGCACGAAAAGCAGTTTCCAATGCTGCACTATGGTAAGTTACCTATACCCCCACTACCGACCGATATGCCCTCCCCCAGAATCATACCAACTAATGCAACACGAATTTCCCGCTGGCTATCGCGCTAAATGTCTACAAAAATTCATTCCGGGAACTTTTTGACTTTACCTCGTATAACCACATAACACAGATTTCAGTTTCATATATATATATATATATATATATTTATTGAGCAAACGAACTTTAAAGAAATGTCCAGTTCTTAACAATTAAAACTAAACTTATTGAAAAGTGCTTAATTGGAGCAGATTCCCTGCCAGCTGTTCAAGTGTCGAGTTACACAGACTGTCGAGTTATCGAGTGTCAAGTTAGTGAGGTTGAACTGTACTATGTACAGGGGGAGAAAGTAAAAGGTTTCCTCATCAATTTTATATCCCAAGTTACCTCTATATCTATTAGTCAATATGGCCAGGTGGAATTGTGTGATCCGTATAAAGAAGGTTATGCATTAAACTCTGCCTGAAGGAGGCCTTATAATTTGTATTCATGAAATGTAATGTCAAACTGATATTATTTGTTTATTTTAAAAAACATGTAATTTTGACAGTTAAATTGAAAAAATGAACTGTTGGCATATGGTTAGCCGATAGTGTTTTTCAATAGTTCATTTGCGGTTCGTTGGAGTGAAGTTTAAAGAGGTGACTTTTCTATTATTGGTCGTCTGTGTGGAACTCCACAATTTCCCAACATTTGTCCTACATGGGTAGTTGGACCATTACAGGGAGTCAGATTAGCAAATTATTGAACAGTATTTAACTAAACTTAAAGATGAATATGTTTACCTAAAACACCACTTGCTATCTTGTCTAAGCAGCCACCATGGCCAACTCTTAGTTGATACAAATCCTTAGGCAACCTGTTATTTTTATCCTTATTTGATGCTGGAAAGTATGACAATCAGGTAAATCATTTATTATTAGCTGAAAAGTTACCAGCTAAAAAGGTTGAAAGCTAAGCCATTGACTTCGAATCTGAAGTCAATTATTTATAGTCAAAGGTTAAGCTAAAAGTTTAGAAATCATAGAAATATGGCTCTGATTTGAAGAAACTAGTGCTGGCACGCACACAGCACGCTAAGTCAGCAAGAGAGCAAGTTTCAATTTCAGTGGGTTTAAGGGTGTTTGGTGTTGAGGTGCACGTGGGAGGGATGACATTTGGTGTGCTATCGTTCATTGAAGTGAGAAGGGTCAGAGGTTTCATAGCTTTGGTTTACACAATCTCACTTGAAGTTGAAGAAGATTTTTTGGACCAAGAATCCGATTCATTCTGTGAATCCAATAACTTAGTTTTACCATTTTTGCTGCCTGAAAACATAGGCAGATTTTTTGGTAACATGATTACCAGTACTATATGAAAAAAGACTAAGTCATAAGCAGTGCCGGCCTTAGGGGGGGGCAACAGGGGCGGCCGCCCAGGGCCTCGCGCCTGGGAGGGCCTCGCACGCTTCCGATAGAAGTTTTAAAATGTTTAAAATCGGTGACAACAAAAAATAAAATTACAATAAACAGCACAGAGATATTTATTCAACCATGAGAATGATTACATGTAATAATAAAACTGCAACTTAAAAAGGCGGCAAAAAGGTAAGCCAAGTATGATCTTCACTTTTAGGTTATTTGATAAAGTTATATGGTTTGCGCGTGGCCTATATAACATAATGTATGAACCACTAGAAACACTCAAATTAAACACCGTAATCACTAGGTACCGAAGGGAAGCAGTGAATTAATATCCCCTTAGTTTCATCCGTTCTATGCGGAAAGTTATTGCCGATGAATTACAAAATGGTTCACAGTAGTAGCGGTGGCGTCGCACGACACAACTGCCAAACGTTGAGTGAGGAGACCACTTACAAGTCTCAACTTAGGAACGGTACTAAGTTCACGGGAATTTCCCAACCCTCCTACTTAATTTTTTTCCTAATCAATAAGTGTCTCAATTTAATAGTATTCAACGCGGTTTGGCAGATTTGTAAAAAATAGTTAGAGACTTGCGGTCTAAAAAGTTGGGAGGTTTTCTATATAAGTAATATAATACTGGATGGATGTAGATGAGATGTTAAACTGTATCTCATTTTTCTTGCTATGTAATGATTTTCCCTCTTGGAATTAGAAACTCTGTGACTAAGACCCTAACATTGCTTAGTGGTCTTTGAATTGGTCTTATGGGAGGAGTATCAAGAACTGCGATGTTATTTCCCATCGCTTATACACGTAATTTACATGTGATTAAATATTTGTTTAACAATTAAAGAATGCGCTGAGAAGGACTGGCGTTGGGGGGCCTCGCAAACGTTTTCTTGCCCAGGGCCTCGCACTCGCTAAGGCCGGCACTGGTCATAAGGAGTATGTCTTGTAATAACCAATGACAACCATAACTAAATTTAATCTTTCATTTTCCCTCTCAAGTAATCTTTATTAGAAGTGTTGGAAAGCACAGGGTGAAATAAATGCTATAGAGAGCCAATACAGGCATAAGTGAGGTGCAGGAAAACTGTATCTCATATGCAATGCCTCGTAGGCTGCAGCTGTGCTGCGGGGACGCAGCCTCTGCTTAAAGTGATAGCTAAGGCTAATAACAACCAGTTTAGTATTTTGATTAGGATTTTTGCGGACATTTGCCATCACTGATTAGTAAAAAACAAGTTTCACTAATCAAAATATAAAATCACCATCACCAACAATGAATTTCAAACAAAGAACCAGTTTAGAGTGGTTCTATTTCCCAGATATTGACAATCGTTTATTTGTACAATTTATACTTTTTAAGTCAAGATAACTTTTGTAGGCTTTGTAAATCTTAACAATATATCCTTTTTTTAATTCATAAAAAAACTCAATGAATATTACCTATTAGAAAATAGTAACGTACTATATGTTTTCTTTTATTTTTGCGTGTAAAATATCAGAATGTTAAACCTTTACAACAATTAATGTTAAAAATTTATCAAGTTTTAAAAATTTTTTAAATATTATATCTATGATTTAAAATGTTTACAACAATGGATAAAATGTATTGAACATCAATGTTCCACATGAGCCTACTTTCTAAAAACCAATATAACTGGCCTTTATCAGCCTGGCCTTTTTTCATAGGCTTTATGTTCACTGTACCTTTAAAGTGTAAAACAGAATAACAGCCAACAATGAAATAAGGAGTTTTTGTAATTTAGTTAGCATTTTTCCAACATTGCTATTGGATACAGTTGATTATTTTATCCATGATCGTGAACTTCTTGTGTGCCGAGTAGCCTGTGGTTGTTACGTCAATCCTGTGCCAGTACATTACGGCTGCAATGATGGTGGGGGCCTCAGCTTGGCTTCTATTCACACAGCCCGCATCCTCTCTCCTTTTATTCTGTACCCACTGACTACATCAGGTGAACTGATTACTTTATTGAAGCATATCCTTAATCAATAATATCTGAATGGCATTGATGTAATTCATCCAATGATATGTATACATCAATTTCACTAATTTCACACATGACACTAAGTGATGCATTTCTGTAATATCATTACAAACTTGGTTCTTAATAAATACCTTCAATAATGTACATATTTCAGTCAATAATCCGTCTTAGTAATACCATTGACCTTATACCTAAAAGGGGACTGCTCATGCTTACACATGTTTTGAAGCCAGAAATTTCCACGAGAAATTATAATATACACTTGTCACTAGAGATTGCGCCAGCTGTGATGTTTCACATTGTATCTCTGAAATGATCTCCACCAGAATGTGCTAATTTTAGTAACATACGATCAAATTTGTTGGCTTCAAAATTTAACATTGCTTGGACTATCTACTTTTTTCTTTATAATCAATACCAATGACTGGTATTATTGAATTTTGAAGAGTACTTACATTTTCACTGTACCAATACTACATTATTATTGAGTATTATAGAATGATTATTATAAGATTTATTACCAGAATATATTCAATGATACTCAATAAGACTTGTGCCTGGGGTGGCTCGCGTCAGGGGGCACGGCCGGCGGGTCCCGTGGTCGGTGCGAGGCGCTGTAGCGTGAGAATGGCCGAGAACACATATCAAAAAGTGCTTGATTCAAGAAATCTGCAACTCCCTGCAATTCCTTACACAAAACTTTGTTTAGCAATTTCATTACATTATCCCAAATTGGGCTGAGCTCAAGCAGGTCACTGAGGTCTTTTGGTCGTGAATCTAGACATTTTGAAAAACTATGAGCAAATCACACTCTATTTTAAAAGTTTTACCAAAGGAAACTTAAGTGGAATCAAAACTCATTTATCTCACTTAGTTTCAAATTGATAGTAATTTTGTTCGGATATATTTTCCCACCCCCAAAAATGTACACTTTGAATTAGTTGAAAAGGATCCCACGAGTGTTGCCAAACCCTACCAAAATACACATTTTACACTTTTAACACTTTTTAAAGGCCTTCCAGGCACCTCCAAATACCACTAAAACACATATTTTGCATTTTGAACAGTTTTTGAAATGCTCCATAGGCTCGGGCGCCAGCAAACACCCTCAAGACGAGAATTTTGTACATTGAACAATTTCAAAAGCCCTCGCTGCCAAACGCCACCAAGACTGAAATTAACTACGATTACCCATTTTAAAAGAACTCCTGGGTGCTAGCTGACGCCACCACAACTTACGTTTTTAACTTTGGACCAGTTGACAGAGCTCCATATATGGGTACAGCAACAAACACCACCAAAGCAAAACTCTCACTTGTTGAACAATTCTAAAATGCCTCCATTATGTCGGTAAAACACATTAGCACTCTGAAGCATCTGAAAAGACTCCATGGACCCCGCTGCGAATGCAACACACCACGCCACCTTCACCGGCGCTCTTTCTTGTTGGTAGCCTTTGCGGCCGCATGTTCTGCATGGCCATTGCCCCAGCCCTAACCTCAATTAATTTCAAAATTTCATTGTTTTATTAGTCCAGGCAACAAAAAGGTATAGAGGGATTTTTTTTTAACACAATTTTTGACTTTGCAGCTTTGTTTGGACTTGTTAGGGGGTGAACATATCAAAAGTCCCCGACCATAGCCCTCAGCGGGGAGAAGGGGGGAGGGAGGTAGGAGGGTCTGAAGGTACCATTTTAGCGAATTTCCTTAGAAATAAACTATTACCGTCGTTTTAACACAATGGACAAAAAATATCTGTTCAGGGTAATCTTAGCAATCATATTAATTTTTATATCAATTGATAGCTTTTTATGTCTACTTTCTGGATATCAAGTGAGTTTATCGTGAAAATGCATTTTTACCTGCAAAAATCACGATTTGTTTCAAAATTTAACATGGGCTTATATGGGGAATAGAATTTTCTTTTTTTGAGTATCTGTTAGCACGATAACTCTCGTAAAAATCGTCCGATCGTAACAAAATTTAGTACACACGTAAAACTTGGTTCTCTTGGATGAGTTCGTGAACCTGCCAGATCGACATATCCAAAGTGGGGTAAAGGCTGCTTTTACCCCCCAAAAATGGGTTTTTTGACTTTTTTAATTTGAAACGTAAAGTAATCAAATTATTGTTTTCACCATTGGATTCAGCTTGGATATATATAAATACAGTGTTTTGGCATTGGGTGGGCTCCAAAATAAAATGTTATCATCATCCTATGCCTCAATAACACCGGGGGGGGGGGAGATCATACCAATAGCCTTCTACATAAAAAATTTGATAATAACCTGTTTTCTTTTCGACTAGAATGTTTACACATTTCATTGGCTTTGGTTTTTGTTTCACAAAGACATATTCTCAAAAAAAAGTCATGGTAGTTCTCGGCTGGTTCTTGACGTCTTAAATTTGGGCTGTATACTTTATCCATGTTTAGTTTCATAGAATAAATTGGTTTGTTGTGGTCTGAAGTCAGTGATTGGGACAAATATCCCATGGGAAGCCCTCAAAAAACAATTTTTGCCCACTTAAAACATTGGTTTAAAAAAAAGAATCATTCACAATATACTGTTATTAACAATACACCTGTAATAGACTGCAAGCCCAAAATGGCCAAGAGCAGATGCAAAAGCGTAATTTAATATTGACAGTCCTCAAAAGATGGCATCACTGGTTAACACGTATTCATGTAGGGTGTGGTTAAAATAATATATTTTATAATTACCGATTACCTAAATCCTAACTTTATCACTCTGTAGTTTTTACCACAGTTTTGGAAAATAAACCAATGTCTACATATTCTATGTACAGGTAGAGATAATTTTCATTTTTTGAATACATATTTTTTTGGGATAACGGTGTAGTTGTTTATGTCTTAATCAACCGTCTTTCATTTGCATACAGACATCAATGTTTACAGAATCCTTTAAGTTGGGTCACCTTATGGAAGAATGAGTAGTTCCCGCTGCCGAATAAGAGATGGTACCACTTTTGTTTTTCAGTCCGATTGGAATTTTTATAGCAGCTTACAGATCAAGCTGGCTTCCCGAATTCAAGCAGCTGGTTGTAATATTTTGACAGATATAGGCCTATGTTGTTGTTTTTAGTAGGAATTTCCCCTATAGGGAAGAAGCTGTTACCGTAGTGCTCATGGTAAGAGCTCAGCCCGAGACCATGATAAATTTTTGTTTTGGGGCCCCCAGAAGCAAAAAACACTATTCGTTCATTTTCATAAATATATATATCCCATATCTATGTGTCTTTAAGCACGATAACTTGTGTAAAAATGGTACAATCTTAATGAAATTTGGCAAGGATGTGTAAAGTAGGAATTATTCGGACGAGTTTGTAATCCAGCCCAATCGGACTATCAGAAGGAGGGGTAAAGGGGGGTAAATCCCTCCAAAAATGGGTTTTTTTGAGTTTTTTTTACATAGAAAAATAAAAATAATCCAATTTTTGTTGGCAACATTGAATTCAGCTCAAAAAACAAATAATTAAGTATTTTGAATCACTACTCTATGTCCATTAGTTAGCGAGATATTGACAGTGGTAAACACAGTGTCGTTGCCCCAATGTTACCCTTATGGGAATTAAGTAAAATTCTATATCTCGCTTATTTCTCAACATATCTTGATAAAACTTGGTAAATGGCTTCTTCTAGTTCAGACCTACTAAATATTGAATTAAAACCACCCAGTTTTAATATACCCGTAGCAGCAAACCTGCATACTCATTCCCCATGTTATTCTTATGGAGCTTACAAAAACATTTCAAATCTCGCTATGTTGGATTGAAATATGTTGTTTTGCACTTGAAATTCACTGAGCAGGGCCGGATTTAGGACTTTTTAGCCCAGTCACTTAAGGAGATAACATAGACATGAAAGATGTAAGTCTGATTTTTGGCATGGTGATAGAGTAGTATAAGAAGAGTGTTTTTTGAAAGTTCCCCGAATTTCCCCCCCCTTGCTTCCCCCATTTCACCCATCTCAACCGAAACAAGGCTTGAAAATGCAGTGTTTTCCTAAATCGCCTTTATCTTTTGACCTAAACAAGTTATCAGGATATAATGGTTTTCTTTAGATTCCTCATAAAATTTCCTATCAGAAAATGACCTTACATGTATTATTATCTCATTCGGTTTAGTTCATCATCATAATGATAGATACAACATATTATTTAACTTTTACCATAAAAATGTATATAACGTCAACCGTTATGGTTTAGGTTGACTTGACGAAATAACGTTTGAAACAACGTTTGAAACGTTTTTATATATTTCATAAGCTTAACAACCATATATAAAAACCTTTATTTGCATTTTAGTTGCTATCGGAAAAGCCATCTAAATGCAGGCTCTACAGTAGTTGCGGTACTAATTCAGCGTATCATCCCACATTGGCACAAAATATTATAGTATAAAAATATATGATTTTAGAAGAATTGCTTTGAGGTTGTTTCTGCATTTTTCTGTCATAGTTTACGTGCTTAACAACATACTAAATGTTAGCCAAAGCTTGACCACCGGAAGTGCCTTGTTTTCAAGATGGCGCCCAAGATGGTGTCAACAATATTAAAGATTTAGTAAATTAATTGATATCATAGTATGCAAGTAAATATGGTGCTATTATATCACCACCTATAATTTAAATGTGGTAAGAACTTTACTTTTGACTGGGTGAAAATGTTTCGCCGCCATCTTGGATCCGCCATATTGGGTGAGGTATTTTTTCAAATGCAACCACAGTGCTGTGACACATCATTACAAACTAGATTTTCACGTTGATTGCAATGCTAAAATCCTTTTTTGAAAATATCAGTTTGTTTTCAAGATATAACCAATCAAATTAATATTTTTTCTATACATTGGTATGAATAATGTTTTGACCATTAACAGTTATGGGATTATATTTTCTATAGCTCCTGCCCTAAGCAAAGCATGAAGTTATGTAAGGAAACTTACATTAAATAATATAAATACAATTCATCTTCTTGTGCATAACAAGCTGCTGAAAACAAAGAATACTTCATAATTTTGATTTTATTTGCCATAAAGGTGAATTTTCTTATTTGAATTTAACTTCTTACGGTCAAAATTAAAATTTCATTAAGACTTTTCTTGTTGAATTTAAGTTTGTTCCAAAGTTATCAAAACATTTGGGGATCGTTCCTTTTGGTTTAATATACAGTCCAAATATTTAAATGTTTTTATGTTTGTATTTTTCTTGAAAAAAATTGTTCGGTTGGCGAGTAAATAGCTTTCTTTTCTTTGTTTACCTTTTTAGTTGTTCTTGACTGAACTCAAACCTAACCATTGGATCTATTATATATACTATTAACTATTTCCGGTCAACTGCAATTATGTCAATGCTTCTTATACAGGGGGGGGGCAGGGGGGCAAGTTCATAGGGGCCCGGGCTTGCAGGGAGCCCGGAAACACCAAAAAAGGGGCCAAAATGGCTGAAAAGGGGCCCAAAAGCACAGGAATCAAGTAAAAAAAGTCACCAGGTCTAAGGGCCCGGGGTTGTAGATAGCACAGGGGCCCGAAAATCCTGTCGCCGAACCTGTTCTTATAGATTCGTTATCAGCAACAGCATGTATCTCTTCATACACTTCAAAATATTTTCACTCTTTTGTAAATAAATACATCCTTTAATATATTAAACTATTTTAATTTAGGGGCATACACCTTCCGTTATGAAAGAGACTAACTTTTTATATGGTCTAAAATGACTTACAATGTTATTGGCTTATATTTCAGTCGATGAATTTATTAAATCGGGTTAGTGTGAGGCAAGTTATAGTCCTTTAACTAAACAGAAATTTAGTAAAAAAATAATTTTTTCATTAAATGAAGGATTATAACTCGTCTGAAATTTGTCTGATTTATTTATATTATCAATAGCTCATATGAGCACCGATTTTTTACTGAGTGATTTAAAACCAAAACGAATTTTCTGTTTCTTCTAGAACCTGAGCTATTCAAATCGCAGTAAAAATAAATCTTAGAAAAATACAATTTTACGTCCAATTACAAAAGCCAACTCTTCTCATACTAGACTGATTCAAATAAATCGTTTCTAAAATTGAAATCTTCATACAGTGTATTGAGGCTAAAATTAAGTTCATGCGTTGTTCAGAACCGGATTCATAGGGGAAATAATACCATAACTAACTGTTAATGGTCGAAACATTATTCATAAGGATATATAGGGAAGAATATTAATTTGATTGGTTATATCTTGAAAACAAACTGATATTTTCAAAAATGGATTTTAGCATTGCAATCAGCGTGAAAATACAATTTGTAATGATGTGTCACAGCACTGTGGTTGCATTTGAAAAAAATACCTCACCCAATATGGCGGATCCAAGATGGAGGCGGAACATTTTCACCCAGTCAAAAGTAAAGTTCTTACCACATTTATATTATTGGTGGTGATATAATAGCACCAGATTTACTTGCATACTTTGAAATCAATTAATTTACTAAATCTTTAATATTTTTGACACCATCTTGGGCGCCATCTTGAAAACAAGGCACTTCCGGTGGTCAAACTTTGGCTAACGTTTAGTATGTTGTTAAGCACGTAAACTATGACAGAAAAATGCAGAAACAACCTCAAAGCAATCCTTCTAAAATCATATATTTTTATACTATAATATTTTGTGCCAATGTGGGATAATACGCCGAATTAGTGCCGCGACTACTATAGAGCCTGCATTTAGGTGGCTTTTCCGATAGCAACTTAAATGCAAATAAAGGTTTTTATATATGGTTGTAAAGCTTATGAAATATATAAAAAGTTTTGTTTCAAACGTTATGTCGTCAAGTCAACCTAAACCATAACGGTTAACGTTATATACATTTTTATGGTAAAAGTTAAATAATATGTTGTATCTATCATTATGATGAACTAAACCGAATGAGATAATAATACATGTAAGGTCATTTTCTGATAGGAAATTTTATGAGGAATCTAAAGAAAACCATTATATCCTGATAACTTGTTTAGGTCAAAAGATAAAGGCGATTTAGGAAAACACTGCATTTTCAAGCCTTGTTTTGGTTGCGATGGGGGAAATGGGGGAAGCAAGGGGGGGAAATTCGGGGAACTTTCAGAAAACACTCTTCTTATACTACTCTATCACCATGCCAAAAATCAGACTTACATCTTTCATGTCTAAATTCGCCCTCTTTTCTATCTAAGGTAACTGGGCTATTTGGGCCCCTAGGCTCACTCAGTGGTGCGGGCCCCCTGGACCTTATAGTGCCCATCCGTCTGTTTTTAGGAGGACATGTCCTCCTTTTTAACCATTGTTCTTCATGACTTGTCTGTCATTGCGGCCGACAAAATAAAGCCTCTTGTTCTTTTTGTGGCCGTCACATCTTTTGGCCTTATCGTGACCAGAAAATCTGTTGTTTATACAGCAGCTAACGGGTATATTTTTCTTGGTCGTTTCGCGACCGTCGAGTCTCGCTCTTTTGTCATATCTACTGACCACACTGCGGCCGAGAAATCTATACCTGGTCGTTTATACCCTGTTTATTTATACCGCACCTGGCAAATCTGTCGTTTGAATCACGGCTGTCAAATCGCGGTCTTCGGTAATAATACTGCGGCTGGCAAATCTCTCGGTAATATTGCAGTCGGAAAATCGTCCAGTCTTTTCGTGGCCAGCAAATTTCTTGGTCACATTGCGGTCGGTAAACCTTTTGACATATCGCGGCCATCTGTATTTTACATCAAAGATAGTGCTAAAGTGTTCAATTTAAAAGCTACATTACCGTTTTTACCGGTCAGGAAATTTAATACGTGAAATTTGGTGGACACCCTGCTTTAAGTTTACAGCGGCTAGCAGATTTCTCGGTCACATTATGGCAATAACAAACAGCTCTTGGATAGGCTAGGATATATCGTAACCTGCGAAGATCGGTCGTATCGTCGCTGTCGGTAAATCTCTCAGACCTTTCACGACCGTCATATATTTGGCAAAGATTTTTCAACGAAACAGCGTCCAACATTAAGGGGAGGGGGGTTAAAATTGAGCTATAGAGCAGAGGTCTGAAAATCTTGCCCCCTCACATTAAAATTGCTGAATTTACTCCCATGAATATTATTATCCTGTCATGTTATCTTACTCCCGTATAGCCTGTGGTGGAACCAAAACTTTTGTGACATCGTAGACTCACATCCGGTTCTATTAGCTTTCATAATCGGTAAAATATACTTAAATGAGGTGTCAGGAATATTCTTCCTCTGATTGGCTAACATTAATTTTTGTCCTAGCTGCAGGTTATATGTTAGTGTGTATATTATGTTTCCGGTCCTCAAAAGACATCAAAATTTGTTTAATTTTTTACTGAGATAACCTGAACACTATTATTATTCTCTTCTCCTCTTCTCTTTACCATTACAGGCTTTACCCCCCACCCCCACTTAGAGAATTTTGCGGCCTACAACGCGTCGCCGTCCCCGTCAGCTGACCTACAGTGGACATGATGTCATATCTTTTGAGCTGTCTGCTACTCGTATTTAAGTTCTTAAATTGCGCTATTTAAGTTTCACGTTCAATGAGGATAACTCTCTTTTTATTCTTGGTCGAGGTTTATTGAGTACCAAACCACAAAAATTTCTGGATTAAAATAAAATTGTTATATATTTTTGTGTGGCGCGGGCCCTCTTGTGGCGTGGGCCCCTGGGCGCGCGCCTATGGTGCCTATGCTTAAATATGCCTATGCTTAAATATGACTCACCCTACTGCTGAGTATGCAGGCCTGCTGCAACGGGGGTATTTTGTTGCATCTTTTTTACCATAATGTTTAATCTGTTTTTGTTTACACACATTCTCATTTTGAAATTTTTGATAGTAAGCAGAAGAGCGGGCGAGGGAGCAAGCTTGAACTATTCCATCCATCAAGATACCAAGTTTACTCAAGATATGTAGAGAAATGTGCAAACTACACAAATTTTTTATTTCCTAAAAGTATAACATGGGGAATGAGTATATAGGTTTGCTGCCACAGAAATGAACCCATCTGAGTGATTACCAATTTACATATTTTTACCGAATTTCATGATGATTAGACCATTTTTACGCCCAATTGTGAACAGTCTCATAAATAGATATATAGAATACTAGAAGAACCCGTGGCTTCGCTCACGATTAAAATTATACATACACTATCACCCATGAATTATATAGTTTTGCTTTCCCATTTATTTTTCTTATTGTAAAATCTAATGTATGTAATGTATCTACTTCTTTGAACATATCAAATGTACTTCCATAAAGCAAAAGTTTTTAGAAATTCGCTCTTAGTACGAAGGTCTGCTACGACGGGGGTATTATATTCCTGCATAAACTGCCTGTACATAAAAAAATGTGACCATATCCAACGCCCCACCGACAAAGCCCCAATTGGTGTTGCTGCCCTGGGTAGGCTCATGCCCAATATCGGTGGTCCTTCCTCTTGCAAGTGCGTTTTGCTTGTGTCGGCTGTCCAGTCGATCGTGCTATCAGGTGAAGAGGATTGCGCTCACACACTCAAGAGGCCAATTTACAGAGACGAACGCCGAGAAGCATTTAATGGTCGTTTCAACGGTACCTGAGCTTGCCCTGATGATGATCATGGGGCACAATATAAGGAACGGCACCCTTGGCTTTTTCGACGGCACTTTGAATCTGCTCGCATATGTTACCCTTAATTAAAACTTTATTATGCACCCCCGTCGCAGCAGACCTGCGTATTAGAAATCCTATTTATTTCCTTCATGAAGGGATACGTGTTAGAGGAATCAAAGAAGTTAGCTTGAAATTTTATTCACTGTAAAAGATCATTTTCTTAAGGTTTTAGGGTCTACCTTGAACAAAAAATTACAATGCCACTCCAGCAATTATTAAAAAGTGCTGTCTTACGTTTTTAGACTCTATATTGAGAAAAACGTTTGAATGAGCCGTCCCGGCAATTTTTTTAAAGTGTTGTAGGTAAAATTAATTCTTTACAGTAGCACACTCTTCCTCTTTAAATAGCAGTTAGTTGTCATAAAAAAGTCCTTCAAGTATAAGTGATCAGTGATCACTGGAGTCCTTCAGTAATCAGTTATGTATTTTATGTTATACTACATATTATCAGCATTTTATATAGTGTATTGCACTTTGAAAAAATGCAAATGTCTAATTCATTGACCACCTGGCACCAAGTAACAAATCTTCATTTTAACAAAAATACAGTTAAATAGCAGAAAGAAATACCATTAATTTACATCACCTGTTTTAAATTTTACTTTCATATGTTTTGTTAGTAAACAAATCTAACTCAAATTATTTCAAAATCCCTGACATGGGTACCTTTAAGACGGTCCCAGGGCTAAGCCCTGAAAGTTATCACGACATTGAAGGTGTATAAACCTACTCCATGAAATTCTACATGTATGTACCAAGTTTCGTGGCCATCCCCAAGTGAAAAAATGTTTTCTGGCCAGATCTGGCCCAGTTCTGGTCCAGATCTGGCCAGTTCTGGTCCAGATCTGGCCAGTTCTGGTCCAGATCTGGCTCGTTCTGGCCCAGATCTGGCTCGTTCTGGCCCAGTTCTGGCTCGTTCTGGCCCAGATCTGGCTGGTTCTGGCCCAGATCTGGCTGGTTCTGGCCCAGATCTGGCTCGTTCTGGCCCAGATCTGGCTAGTTCTGGCCCAGATCTGGCTAGTTCTGGCCCAGATCTGGCTAGTTCAGGCCCAGATCTGGCTCGTTCTGGCCCAGATCTGGCTCGTTCTGGCCGAGATCTGGCTCGTTCTGGCCCAGATCTGGCTAGTTCTGGCCCAGATCTGGCTCGTTCTGGCTGGTTCTGGCCCAGATCTGGCTAGTTCTGGCCCAGATCTGGCTCGTTCTGGCTGGTTCTGGCCCAGATCTGGCAATATCTGGGCCAGAACTGGCTATATCTGGGCCAGAACTGGCTATATCTGGGCCAGAACTAGGTCCGTTGCTGCAAAATCTTGGCAATCAGGAAATTAATGGTACTCAAAAATGTCATTACTAAGGGCTGAGGCGGACAAGTATTGACAAATTCATCAAATCAAGACATAACATAACTGTATGTTTTATCACAAGTGCTTAGATTATTTTTTAATTTGAAATGCATTTACAACCAAATATAGTTTTTTCTTTCCCCTTTTGTCAACTAGCACATAATACTGGATTTCACCAAATCTCCTTATACAGGGTGTCCCATAAGTAGAGTGCCGAACTTCAGGAATAGGTTTTATGCAAACCTAAAAATAAATAGAAAATGCAAAATAATGTTTTTTCCAAAACCACTTCGTTTACCAGATATCTCCCATTTTGTATTTTTTTCCTAAATGTTTTTATCTCCTTAGTTTTAAAATCGATTTATTTCAAACTCTGTTTGTACCTGTACCTAGTCAAGGTTATTTTATGAAAAAATAATCAGTATGATCAAATAGTAAATTTTTAAGTGGTGGCCGTATAAAATCTTTAAATTGAAATAGCAAAAAAACCGGTACATTTTACAAAAAATAACAAAATAACAATATTTAGTAAAATTGATTTCCAATCTTATGATACAAAATTATGAAAATCGGTTTATAAACAACTAAGTTATAGTCGAATTTGTCTAATAGGGCAGCATAATTATTTGTCTATTTCAGCGCATCAATGGACTATTTTGCTTCAAAATATGCTGCCTCATTAGCTAAATTCGACCATATCTCAGTTGTTTATACACCGATTCTCAAAAAGTTTGCGCCCTTAGATTGTAAATAAAATTGTCTAAAAATTATTATTGTTTAGTTTCTTTTGTAAAATGTACCGTTTCTTCGTTATTTCAACTTAAAGATTTTAAACGGCCGCCATTATGGAATTTACCGTTCGATCATGCTGATTATTTTTAAATAAACTAACCTTGAATAGGTTCAGGTACATACCAAGTTTTTAAAAAATCGACTGAAAAACCTCGGAGGTGAAAAATATTTCGTAAAAAATACAAAATGGCGTATATCTAGTAAACAAAGCGTTTTTGGAGAAAATTTTTATCTGCATTTTCCATTTATTTTGACCCATATGACCTATTCCCGGAGTTTGGCACATTACTTACTCACGAAGTTTGTAACATAGACACAAATATCATCTCCATCTCCACATTTTCCTCCGAAGGAAGTAAGTAAGTAGGTATGACGTATAGTATGGTCTGAATTGAAATCTGGCTAATCTGGCAACACTGTGTTCTGGACGATCCGGCAACACAGCAACACAGCTAGCTAACTCCGACCCGATCGTCATGCGTCACCTTGACTTTTATTGCCGCCTGTTTTGATTTCAATTTCAATTTATCTGTGGTAGTTGAGTTGTTTCTGTTATTTTTGTTACAATGTTTTAATTAATTGACTGTGAAGAGGACAGAACAGTTCCTATATGTGAGGAAAATCGGAAAATCAATTAATTTGCGATCTGAATCCAGAACCTGAATGAAGCAGTTCGATTTACGTGGAAAGCTTATGGAGAAGGTTTGGAAAGAATGGTGAGTTTCTAATTTAATGCTATAGGCTCTGCCCCCTACTTTATTACCAGTTTGGTACGAGTTTCATATCTGATCTTCTAGGTTATGTTTACCGTCAATTGTTTACCTTTAATGTTTAGGTTTTGATAAATGGACTTCTCAATAGGAATTAACATGGGCGAAGATCAGTTTTGTTTTCAGTCCTCAGTTCAGGTATCGGTTATCCGATATCAACTATCAACCTATCGTATTTAACTCAACCGATGTACTGTTGGACTGTTTCAACAACCGTCAGTAATGAAGAAACGATGATAACAAAGAATAACGGGTCATTCCACATCAAATCAACCAAATAAAAAACATTTTCAACTTTGGTATCTCAGATTTTAGTAAAACTTTACTTGTTTGTACTTTTTTGGGTGCTAAATCCGAAAATAATTTTTAAAAAATTCTACCTCTTATACTTTTTTTGCTATGATTTTATTTAAATCGGAAATTTCCACTGTTTTTGACATGCGCTCAAACCTATAATGTGCTATAACTCAAGTTCTATTAGGCCTATCAAGCTGATCAAAGGCTCATTTTAAAGGGGATTTCAAGGGCTTTCATATAATATCACACTTGACCAATTTTGATTTTTAAAATCCTTTTTCAAAAATTTCAAAAAATGATTTCAAAATTTTTTTTAAGATAGTGATTTTTGAAAAATTTGAAAATTACATATATTTTTCATTGCAATGTGGACAACATATGTTGAAAATTTCAGAGTAGGATGACAATGGGATCAGCAGTTATGGTAAAAAATACTTATCAGCGGTTTGCTATTTAAGTGAGATTGCATGTCACTTACTACCATCTAGACTTAACATGAAGTATGATAAGTATGCGTAATAAAGCAAAATTATAAACTATTTCCTAATAAACATAAATCATAATTAAATATACACTACCCTATGTATAGCATGTACACATGCAATCCCTGTATACATGCAGAAAAGTGTATATACCGGGTGTCTCACCTAAACTGAACCAATAGCTAACTTTTTTATTATAACTCTGACAAAGAACTTCTTATGGGGGACTTCCCTTTATTTTTAAAGTTACTTTTTGAAGTGAGATCAAAATTTTAAAATATGGCTGCCATTTTCCAATATGGCGGATAACTTTGATTTTTCTTATGGAACACCCTGTATTTTATGGCGTTTTTGAATTTAACGCTTAATTTTAGTAACTTTTTATTCTTTCTCATTTTTTATAAACCCATTGGTTCAAGAGATATGAGCAGTTAAAGTTTGATTTTTTCCCATTTAAAAAGCATTGTGTTCATTTAGCTGTGCCATCCCATGTATTCATTATGCAGTAAAAGCATATTCGAAATAATACGTTTCTATGAGTGAATCTCTACTGAAAATTATTTTATGATTAAATCTCAACTAAACTCACATTTTAAGACACTTTTACTCTTTGGCATGTTTTATTAAACCCAACCTTTTTCGATATATAGACTACCAACAATTTCCCAATGCATTTTAAATGGAAAAAAATCAAACTTTAACTGCTCATATCACCTGAACCAATGGATTTAGAAAAAAATGAGAAAGAATAAAAAGTTCCTAAAATTAAGCGTTAAATTCAAAACCGCCATAAAATACAGGGTGTTCCATAAGAAAAATCAAAGTTGTCCACCATATTGGAAAATGGCGGCCATATTTAAAAATTTCGAAGTCACTCCAAAAAGTAACTTTAAAAATAAAGGGAATTCCCCCATAAGAAGTTCATTGTCAGATTTATAATAAAAAAAGTTAGCTATTGGTTCAGTGTAGGTGAGACACCCGGTATATACACTTTTCTGCATGTATACAGGGATTGCATGTTTTTGATTGCATGTGTACATCCTATACATAGGGTAGTGTATATTTAATTATGATTTATTATGTTTATTAGGAAGTAGTTTATAATTTTGTTTTATTACGCATACTTATCATACTTCATGTTAAATCTAGATGGTAGTAAGTGACATGCAATCTCACTTAAATAGCAGACCGCTTAAGTATTTTTACCATAACTGCTGATCCCATTGTCATCCCACTCTGAAATTTTCAACATATGTTGTCCACATTGCAATGAAAAATATATGTAATTTTCAAATTTTTCAAAAATCACTATCTCAAAAAAAATTTTGAAATCATTTTTTGAAATTTTTGAAAAACGATTTTTAAAATCAAAATTGGTCAAGTGTGGTATCATATGAAAGCCCTTGAAATCCTCTTTAAAATGAGCCTTTGATCAGCTTGATAGGCCTAATTGAACTTGAGTTATAGCACATTATAGGTTTGAGCGCATGTCAAAAACAGTGGAAATTTCCGATTTTTAAAAAAAAATAGCAAAAAAAGTATAAGAGGTAGAATTTTTTAAAAGTTATTTTTGGATTTTGCACCCAAAAGAACACAAACAAGTAAAGTTTCATCAAAATCTAGGATGGTCGGGTTGAGTGCCTTGTTGGTTTTACATGGAATGACCCTAACCAAAACCATTGTCAATTTTATTATTCGATTATTCTCTCATGAACAATAAATCATACCAAACATAAATGTAATAGGCCTACAGCTAAAATTATGTACATCAAAATTAAAAACTAAACTAAAATGTTACTACAATTAACTAACTAAACACAACCTAGCCTACCTTATTTTTCATCATCCGCTATCTTATACTAAAATACAATGGATAAGTATATTTTCACAGAATAACAAAACAATCTAATGATGTACAAAGAAATCAGATGTCAAGTTCTGTCCATCAAACAGTACATCGAACTTGATAGGTCGTTCGATATTGTTTTCTTAGATAATCAGATGTTGAATTGTCTGCTATAGGAACGAACGGCAGAAGATCAGATATGAAACTCCTACCAGTTTGGTATTGTATATTGTTCATTTTAGCGAATTTCCCCTATAGGGAAGAAGCTATTACCGTAGGTCTCATGGTAAGACCTAAGCCTGAGACCAGGATAACTTTTCGTTTTGGGGCCCCCAGAAGCAAAAAACACCATTCGTTCGAATTTCTATATATATATATATCTATATATATATATATATATATATATATATATATATATCTATGTGTCTGTAAGCACGATAGCGCTCGCAAAAATGGTCCGATCTGAATTAAATTTGGCACAGGTGTGTAAAGTAGTAATTATTCGGATGAGTTCGTAAACCAGCCCGATCGGACCACTGGAAGGGGGGGTAAAGGGGGGTAAACCCCCCCAAAAATGGGTTTTTTGGGTTTTTCACGTAGAAAAATCAAAATAATCCAATTTTGTTTGGCACCATTGAGTTCAGCTCGAAAAAACGAACAATTTAGTATCTTGAATCATTGCTCTATGTCCATTGGTTACCGAGTTATTGAAAGTGGCAAACACAGTACATTGTCCCTATGTTAACCTTATGGGAAATAAGTAAAATTATATATCTCGCTTATTTCACAACATATCTTAATAAAACTTGGTTTGTGGCTTCATTCAGATGAGATCTAATGCATTTTAGTCTAAAATCCCCGATATTTCCATCTTTATGGCAGCAAACCTGCACACTCATTTCCCATGTTATCCTTATGGGAAATAAAAAATTCTATATCTTCCTTATTTCTTAACGTATGTTGATAAAACTTCATATGTGCCTTCATCTAGTTGAAATATACTGGATTATGGCCAAAAATACCCTATTTTTACTTTTTCATGGCAGCAAACCTGCATACTCATTCTCCATGTTAACCTTATGGGCAATAAAAAAAGTTATGTAATTTGCTCATTTCTCAAAATATCCTGATAAGAAATGTCATGGGGCTTCATACAATTAATATCTACTTGATTATGGTTTAAAATACCCAAATCACCAAATTCCTGAGGCAGCAAACCTGTGTACTCTCTTTCCCAATGTTAACCTTATGAGAGGTAAATAAAATTGGATAGCTTTCTTATTCCTCAACATATCTTGATAAAACATGTTATGTGGCTTGATATAGTTTAGATATATTGGATTGTAGCCTATGATAACTCATTTTCAAATTTCTGTGGCAGCAAACCTGCATTTTTCCATACTAATCTTATGGAGAATAATTTATTTTTGAATAGCAATTGTGGGCAATAGGCAAGTCACAGGTTGAGGGGAAAGGGCTCAAATTAAATGTTTTAATGTCAGGGACTCAGGAAAAGTACTGTAATTTCTTAAAGTTTGCTAGAAAACAAAAAATAACATAAAATAACTGCCAATTAAGTAGCATTGGGATCTAAAACGTCTGCTTTGTTTACATTAAAATATGTGAGTGTGAGCTGATGTTTCATTCAAAGCCATATGGTGGATACAGACATATGGCTTATTTAAAGGCCAGATAACTAAATATGACAAATAAATGTACTATATCGAATACAGATTTTTACTGATGATGTTTATGAAATTTTTTACTCAAACTTAAACAGCTGGTAATTTCTCTATAGGATTAAATTGGAAAAGCCAGCTGTTTTGAAGTTTTTAACATTGCATTTTCGTGCCAAGTATAGGCTATTAATTTTGTATAGCCTTTTGGTCCTAAAAACCACTAGGAGAGTATTTTTGCACGCTTTCTTTTGAATGTATATTGATTTTACTTGATGCGAGGCTTCGTTTAAATAATTTATTTATGCACTTGAAATTTGCTGAGTATGCAGGACTGCTGCAACGGGGGTATTTCATTATTACATGTAGTCTATTAGCGAATTTCCCCTATAGGGAAGAAGCTATTACCGTAGGTCTCATGGTAAGACCTAAGCCCGAGACCATGATAACTTTTCGTTTTAGGGCCACCAGAAGCAAAAAACACCATTCGTTCGAATTTTAGCGAATTTCCCCTATAGGGAAGAAGCTATTACCGTAGGTCTCATGGTAAGACCTAAGCCCGAGACCATGATAACTTTTCGTTTTAGGGCCACCAGAAGCAAAAAACACCATTCGTTCGAATTTTTATATATCTATCTATCTATCTATCTATCTATCTATATATATATATATATGTGTCTGTCAGCACGATAGCGGCCGTAAATATGGTCCGATCTTAATGAAATTTGGAACAGACATGTAAAGTGGTAATTGAATGGACAAGTTCGTGAACCAGCCCGATCGGACCACCGGAAGGGGTGGTAAAGGGGGATAAACACCCCCAAAAATGGGTTTTTGAGTTTTTTTACATATAAAAATAAAATTTATCAAATCTTTGTTGGCACCATTGAATTCAGCTCAAAAAAACAAACAATTTAGTGTTTTGAGTCATTGCTCTATGTCCATTGGTTACCGAGATATTGAAAGTGGTAAACACAGTACGTTGTCCCTGTAGATGTTAACCTTATGGGGAATAAGTAAAATTCTATATCTCCCTTATTTCTCAACATATCTGGATAAAACTTGGTTTGTGGCTTCATCTAGATATAATCTAATGTATTTTAGTCTAAAATCCCCGAAATTTCAGTTTTTGTGGTAGCAAACCTGCATAATCATTCCCCATGTTATCCTTATGGGAAATAAAAAAATTCTATATCTTACTTATTTTTTAACATTTCTTGACAAAACTTGGTATATGGCTTCTTCTAGTTAAGATCTACTAAATAATGAATTAAAACCAACCAGTTTTAACATACCTGTTGCAGCAAACCTGCATAATCATTCCCATTGTTATTCTTATGGAGATTACAAAACATGTAAAATCTCGCTAAGTTGGATTGAAATACCGTTTGTTGTGTTGCATCTGAAATTCGCTGAGTATGCAGGTCTGCTGCAACGGGGGTATTTATATATCTATCTATCTATCTATCTATCTATCTATATATATATATATATGTGTCTGTCAGCACGATAGCGGCCGTAAATATGGTCCGATCTTAATGAAATTTGGAACAGACATGTAAAGTGGTAATCGAATGGACAAGTTCGTGAACCAGCCCGATCGGACCACCGGAAGGGGTGGTAAAGGGGGATAAACACCCCCAAAAATGGGTTTTTGAGTTTTTTTACATATAAAAATAAAATTTATCAAATCTTTGTTGGCACCATTGAATTCAGCTCAAAAAAACAAACAATTTAGTGTTTTGAATCATTGCTCTATGTCCATTGGTTACCGAGATATTGAAAGTGGTAAACACAGTACATTGTCCCTATGTTAACCTTATGGGGAATAAGTAAAATTCTATATCTCCCTTATTTCTCAACATATCAGGATAATACCCCCGTTGCAGCAGACCGGCATACTCAGCGAATTTCAAATGCAAAACAATATATTATAATCTAACGTAGCGAGATTTGACATGTTTTTGTAAGCTCCATAAGATTAACATGGGGAATGAGTATGCAGGTTTGCTGCTACAGGTATGTTTAAACTTGTTGGTTTTGATTCAATATTTAGTAGATCTGAACTAGAAGGGGCCATTTACCAAGTTTTGTCAAGATATGTCAAGAAATAAACGAGATATAGAATTTTACTTATTTCCCATAAGGTTAACATTGGGACAACGTACTGTGTTTACCACTTTCAATATCTCGGTAACCAATGGACAAAGAGCAGTGATTCAAAGTACTAAATTGTTTGTTTTTTTGAGCTGAATTCAATGGTGCCAACAAAAATTTGATAAATTTTATTTTTCTATGTAAAAAGATCAAAAAACCCATTTTTGGGGGGTTTATCCCCCTTTACCCCCCCTTCCGGTGGTCCGATCGGGCTGGTTCACGAACTCGTCCAATCGATTACCACTTTACATGTCTGTACCAAATTTCATCAAGATCGGACCATTTTTACGGCCGCTATCGTGCTAACAGACACATATATATATAGATATATAGATATATATATATATATCTAAAAATTCGAACGAATGGTGTTTTTTGCTTCTGGGGGTTGCAAAACGAAAAGTTATCATGGTCTGGGGCTTAGGTCTTACCATGAGACCTACGGTAATAGCTTCTTCCCTATAGGGGAAATTCGCTAAAACTTGGTTTGTGGCTTCATCTAGATATGATCTAATGTATTTTAGTCTAAAATCCCCGAAATTTCAGTTTTTGTGGTAGCAAACCTGCATAATCATTCCCCATGTTATCCTTATGGGAAATAAAAAAATTCTATATCTTACTTATTTTTTAACATTTCTTGACAAAACTTGGTATATGGCTTCTTCTAGTTAAGATCTACTAAATAATGAATTAAAACCAACCAGTTTTAACATACCTGTTGCAGCAAACCTGCATAATCATTCCCAATGTTATTCTTATGGAGATTATAAAACATGTAAAATCTCGCTAAGTTGGATTGAAATACCGTTTGTTGTGTTGCATCTGAAATTCGCTGAGTATGCAGGTCTGCTGCAACGGGGGTATTTTTTGTTATTTACCTGTGTTTTCACTCCAGTAAGTTACCTCTCTCGAACTTGAAATTTTGAATTTGAATTGTATAACATACAAAACTACTTTTAGATATGTTATATCATTTTACAGTTAATAGTTTTTTAATTTCTTGATAATCATTCTTGGTACGTGTTGTTAAGCACAAATTAACAATAAAACACAAATTTACGTCATACAACACTTTTATTTCACAAACTAACATTACACAAATCTACAGGTAATATATTTCGGCAATCTATGTTGCCGAAATATATTACCTGTAGATTTGTGTAATGTTAGTTTGTGAAATTAAAGTGTTGTATGACGTAAATTTGTGTTTTATTGTTAAATAGTTTTTTAGCTATCACAGTTACTATAACGATTATACAGCAAGGTTAGGTTAGGTCAGGTGTGGTATATGAATAGTGTGGGACACTAGGGCCTATTGCCTATCTAACAAATCTTGAAAAACTAGTTTTTGGTATTCTAGCAACATAAGTGTTGTTTTGCCTGCAATGGTGGTCGTAGTTAAAAAAAATCTGAGGGATAGTGTTAATATATTGCACTGCTCTAATACCGCCTAAGTTAAGTTTTTGTAATTTTAAATCGAAAAACCGGCCATCTACTTCATTTGTCTAATATCTTTTAGATGGGATGAAGCAGATAGGCGGTATTTCCGAAACATTTTAACTGTTCTCATGTAAAGTTTTTAATTTATTTGTCACATACCTATACAAAGTATGTTTCTTCACCAACAGATATTGGTTCCTAGATCAATTAGTTGACCTAGGTAAGGATAAAATTGGTGAGGTGTAAAGGGGACTTCACAACCCTAACCTAACAATAGATAAAGAAATTAAATATAGTATAAATTAATCTGACACATACTAATAACATCATAATCTATAAAAACATACCCTAACTTAACCAAACATAACCTGTCATAACCGATTATTATTCAATAATTTCTGACATAATGTGATCTAAACATTGTATAAATCATCTTTATGTTATGATTTTGACTGTTTTCAGACATTTGCCTTTACTGATGTTTGCTCGCAATAAAAGTGAATGAATGAATGAATGAATGAAAAGTTTATTCCATACAAAAATAAGCTACTAGCCTACATACAAAATAATAAAAATGCTAATAAACACAAAGTGTTTCACAAATGATGAAATAAAACTAAAAAAGACATAATTTTTGTAGCATTTAATTAAAAATAAAAGTCCAGGAAATCAGCGGACATAGGCAGATACTGCCTGTGCGTCCGCTGGGTTGCTTTGCAAATAATAAAAATAAGACCAAAAAAATTAGGAATAATTAAAAAAGACAGTTGGTAAGAAAGTTTGAGGTTGAAGTTGTGAATGGAAGTTGCTATAGTATTTAGGAAATAAATACTTCACTAAAAACCCAAAATTACAAGTTTAAAAAATTTTGAGTAACGGTTGGCGGGAATAACTATTTTGAATCCTGCCGGCAAGCAGGAGTATTTGAAATACTACTATATTCAGCTGTAAGATTTTGGAAATAGCACTTTGAATACGATGTCAGAGTTCGCGGTTAACAGATAAAGGACAAAAAATATAGATGGATTAAATATCAATAAATGTAACTTTTGTATATATAATATTTCTTTTATAGTAGATTAATTATATAATATTAAATGTTGCATTTTTGTCTTTTTTTTAAAGTAATTTGTTTTGCATTTATATGTTAAGAAACATTTTACTAACTGTAGTGATAAGTGGCCTTACTTGCCCTTTAATAGATGCTCTTGTTGCAGAATTCGCTAAGGTAGCTGCTTCGAAGAGAAAATTGAGGATTGAAGATGACTTGTGCGTTAAAAAAAAGCTTTCGACGCGCCTTTGCGAGCCGAGGAAGTGAAGAGGTGTAGGAGCTAGGATAAGGATTATAAGAACAGTATTTATGTATGAAGTTTTCATCCAATAAATGTTTTCCTTTATATTTTGTCTTTATTTATAACATTTCCAATATTCCAAATTTTGTTCACATATCTTCAGTTCTGGTCCAGATCTGGCCAGTTCTGGGCCAGATCTGGCTTCTTCCAAAATTGGCCAGACCTGGCCAGTTCTGGTCCAGATCTGGCCAGTTCTGGTCCAGATCTGGGCCAGAAAACTCAAATTTTTTTCACTTGGGTCGGTCCAGCGGTTTTTGTGTTTATCCCTGCCAACTAAATATATATATATATATATATATATATATACCAACATCCTCTTTTATACTTATAGATAGATTATATTAAAAATTCAAACGAATGATGTTTTCGACCTCCGGGGGCCTAATAACAAAAAGTTATCATGGTCTCAAGCTAGGTCTTACAATTTGAGACATATGTCAACTGCTTCTCCCTATAGGGGAAATTCGCTAAAAGTGATATTTATACTCACATTAGATCGATAAAAAAAAATAAAAGCAATCATATAAAACACGGACAAGTGGGATGTGACCGTGTGGAAGTCTAGTGGTCTAAAGTGGTCTATGTGTACTCTGTAGACAGTCTTTGGTACGATTGTTTGTAATACGATTGTTTGTAATCGACTCGCCTGTCTTGTCTGGTGCCGTCTGCCACAGTTTGATAATATAACAGAAATAGAAGTTGCGATTGCGCTAAAAAAAAGTCCAAACGCTCTTATAGCCCAGATGGGATTCCTGCTTTTATTTTCAAAGGTTGTTTTGAATCATTAATTGCACCTTTAAATCATCTTTTTAATTTGTCAGTCAATTCAAACTTTTTCCAGATTGTTGGAAACTTACATACTTTTTTCTGTCTTTAAGAAGGGATATAAAAAATGAAAGACCAATTGCAATTTTATCTTGTCCAGCTAAACTGTTTGAATCAGTTTTGAAGAAAAGAATTTTTAATCATGAAAAGAATTATATCACACCATTTCAGCACGGTTTTTATCCTGGCAGATCCACAAATTCAAATTTCTTATCGTTTACCGATTTTCGCATTACCTCATTAGATAATGGTGGTCAAGTAGATACAGTGTATACCGATTTTTCAATTTTATAAGGTTAATCATCTGCCGTTGCTAAAAAAAAAAAATTAAACTTTTTTGGGTTTTCAAATAATAGTACAGCTTTTTTTGTTTCGCATCTCCACAACAGGAAGCAATTTGTTAATTACAATGATTTCACGTCACATGATTTTTTTGTACAATTGGGAGTCCCTCAAGGATCGAATTTAGTGCCGTTACTGTTCATTATATTTATCAATGACATTGTCAAGTAGTCTGAAACAGTAATATTTTATTATATCTAGATGATATTAACATTTTTAAAGAGGTTTACAGCATCGCGGATTGTTCTCTTCTTCAGGAAGATTTAGGCCGCTTGGTTGTCTGGAGTCGCACTGGGTTGAGTTTTAACATCAATAAATGTGTGGTTATTAGTTATACGTCAAAAACTCAAAACTTCATTCATTTCCAGTATTCTCTAGAAAACTCATTTTTGTCAGTTCAATCAGTTCATAGAGACTTAGGAGTAATTTTCAATGAAAAATTCTGTTTTTCTGATCACGTGATCAACATTTATAAGAAGGCTTGTGGAACCATTGGAATTAGATTTAGATAGAAATTTTTGTAATGAATCCACTGTACATTTTTTGTTTTTGATTCTGGTCAAATCCAAGTTGGAGTTTGGCTACATTATCTGGCACCCATATCAACGTTACCTTCCAGGAATAATTGAACAAATACTAATTTCTGCGATTTTTGTATTTGCATGAGTTTGGATTTTACCCTTTCCTTGTTTCACATTCAGATTTGTGGCAGTTATTCAACTTTGACAGTTTACGCAAGCACAGTGAAGTAGAATTAATGGTGTTTTTATATAAGCTTATTAATGGCGGCATTGATTTTAGTGACATATCGGCGAGGGCGAATCTAAAAAGATCAATAAAAAAAGTGAGTTTATTTCTTTTCTTTTTGGTTTGTCCTCGTCCCTCGTCCAGGGTCCGCTCTTTATTCAGACCTTCCTTTGCACATTCTACTTTGGGAGTGCACAGTCCAATTAATGTGACTAACTGTGCAATGATTTACCTCTTTCTGTTGTCTTACTTTCACTGACCTTGCCCTCTTTCACAAAAAAATTGAATCATCCCATGCAGTTTTATAAAAATAATTGTTATCATTATTATAAATTATATTATTATTTACTACTGTACTTGTGAACTTGCCTGTTTGCACAAATGTAATCCTCTGGAATGATATACTATTGTTGTCTATTGTCTCGTATCTAGCATTCTTAAAATACTTTGCTTGAACTGTATTATAATTATGTTATTGTGATGACTTTAGTGTTATCGTAGCGATTAAGTAATGGTTGCAACTGTCAAAAGCAAGAGTACCTGGTGGACTGAGCCTTGCTTGGTATTTTTTCATGTTTACTAGTTCATCTAATTACTATCAAATATTTCAGTGTCACAAAATTTATAAGTAAAAACCTTTGCGTTAGTTACTCAATGCAATCTTTTCCCCACACACTGTATTTCTCCTAGATGGCTGTTGTTTGCAAACAGCTGTTATGATTACTTTATTTGTTAACACTTTCCTTGTTTATCTTGTTGTTATCATGGAAACTCATAAGGCCAATGTTAAAATTTTACAACTTTAAAATTCATTTTATTACTTTATTACATTTTCTCTGGCCGAGTAGTCTGCATAGAACACATTTTTGAGCCATACATTACTTATTTCAAGACTTTGAAGGAAATCCTCAGAGCCGTTTTAGCGAATTTCCCCTATAGGGAAGAAGCTATTACCGTAGGTCTCATGGTAAGACCTAAGCCCGAGACCATGATAACTTTTCGTTTTAGGGCCACCAGAAGCAAAAAACACCATTCGTTCGAATTTTTATATATCTATCTATCTATCTATCTATCTATCTATCTATATATATATATATGTGTCTGTCAGCACGATAGCGGCCGTAAATATGATCCGATCTTAATGAAATTTGGAACAGACATGTAAAGTGGTAATCGAATGGACGAGTTCGTGAACCAGCCCGATCGGACCACCGGAAGGGGGGGTAAGGGGGGATAAACACCCCCAAAAATGGGTTTTTTGGGTTTTTTACATAGAAAAGTAAATTTTATCGAATCTTTGTTGGCACCATTGAATTCAGCTCAAAAAAACAAACAATTTAGTGTTTTGAATCATTGCTCTATGTCCATTGGTTACCGAGATATTGAAAGTGGTAAACACAGTACGTTGTCCCAATGTTAACCTTATGGGGAATAAGTAAAATTCTATATCTCGCTTATTTCTCAACATATCTGGATAAAACTTGGTTTGTGGCTTCATCTAGATGAGATCTAATGTATTTTAGTCTAAAATCCCCGAAATTTCAATTTTTAGTGGCAGCAAACCTGCATAATCATTCCCCATGTTATTCTTATGGGAAATAAAAAAATTCTATATCTTACTTATTTTTTAACATTTCTTGACAAAACTTGGTATATGGCTTCTTCTAGTTAAGATCTACTAAATAATGAATTAAAACCAACCAGTTTTAACATACCTGTTGCAGCAAACCTGCATAATCATTCCCCATGTTATTCTAATGGAGATTACAAAACATGTAAAATCTCGCTAAGTTGGATTGAAATACCATTTGTTGTGTTGCATCTGAAATTCGCTGAGTATGCAGGTCTGCTGCAACGGGGGTATTTGAGATACCGGTAGTTGTGCAAACAACCAACCAACCAACCAAGCAAACAAGCACACACGCACGCGTGATGGGTCGCCGGAATTGTACCCCCCGGATTTGTACCCCCCAGAAAAAACGCTACGTCATTTTGACGTCACAGGACGGGGGGTACAATTCCGGCCACAAACTTTTAGGACGGATAAATTATTATGTATTTTAATCAACTGACATTTCACGGTTGGCTGAACAGCTGCATACTTGATATAAATCTAATTAAACTTCTTAAGTCCGACCCTGGAATTGTACCCCCCGGATTTGTACCCCCCGTGGTCAAATTCTTAAGTCCTACCCTGGAATTGTACCCCCCGGATTTGTACCCCCCGTGGTCAAATTCTTAAGTCCTACCCCGGATTTGTACCCCCCGGATTTGTACCCCCCGTCGCCAAATCTTCAAGTTCTACCCCGGATTTGTACCCCCCGTGGCCATATCCTTAAGTCTCACCCGGATTTGTACCCCCTGTGCTCAAATCCAGTTTGACCGACCATGGAAATATACCGGGTCAATATTCGTTGTTGTTGTTGTTGTTGTTGACTTTTTTAATTAAATTCTCGAAATCAACGGCTGTTCGATAAATTATTGCCTAATATTATTCAACGAATATGTCTTATTATTATTATATTGTGTAGTCTTATTCATCATTAAGTAGGCTAGAAAATCTGTCAATAATACGCGATGAAAGTATTGGATAAAATATTGTTTTGAATATCTAAATTCATAAAAAATTTGTTAGTTTGATTATATATGTTTCATGTTTATGGTCTCGTATTCCGTTGGACTGTTTGCCATGAAACTTGGAGTAAATATGTAAAATGTCACGGAGGAGGTTTTTAAGCCATTCATTTCGTCCTATCTCAATCGGGGGTACAAATCCGGGGTAGTACTTGAAGATTTGGAGACGGGGGGTACAAATCCGGGGGGTACAAAACCGGGATAGTACTTGAAGATTCGGCGACGGGGGGTTCAAATACGGGGGGTGCAATTCCGGGGTCTGATTTGAGATTCTGACCATGGGGGGTACAAATCCGGGGTCGGACTTAAGAATATGACCACGGGAGGTACAAATCCAGGGGGTACATTTCCGGGGTCAGACTTAAGGGAAATAATTTAATTGCAAACCATTTAGGTGTTGATGATTTAATAATGTATTGGGGGTACATTTCCAGCCGCGGGCTGTTTCTCGAGCGATTTAGGCCCCGCCTCCTGTGACGTCAAAATGACGTAGCGTTTTTTGTGGGGGGTACAAATCCGGGGGGTACAAATCCGCTACCCCCGTGTGATAACATCTCTACTATATATTTGTCAAATACCACTGACCTATCATCGCACAGCCCAAACTATAAGACCTAGAACCTTGAAATTTTGCGTGGACGTTCCTCTTAAGGGGTAGGCATCCGCTAAGAAAGGATTTTACAAAACTCAAAGTTTCAAGGGGTTTTTGGCGAGGTTGAATTTTTCAAATTTTCCTATATAAAAAGTGTTATGGACAATCTTTCGTTTATATTTTCAATGATCATTCAATCAGTCAGCTGAGTTAGTTTCACAAATGTACATATGCTGTTGCAGCTGATTATAAATCGATTTCTTTCATCACGGTTTTATTGTTCTTTAGTTGATTTATTTTATAGACATAATTATGTACCATATAAAAGTTACATAGTTTAGTTTTAGTATCTAATCTGTTTAATCATAAATTCAGTTTATGGCACAATATTCATTTCGGCAGCAAGAGTTGTAATTATGCCTGTTATGATGATTTTGCGTTTAATCTAATTTTACCTCTATAGTTTAAAGCCTACCTCTATAGTTTAAAGCCTTCTATAGTGCGTGCTGCTTTTGTGGTTGAGTCTTGAACTGATTCCCCGCAATACTGAAAGAGGGGGTAATGTATACTACAGACATTGGAGGGGGGTACGATATTTTTTAGTCGCCGAGAGACTGTAATAGCCTAATCTAGTTCTTTGATCTATTTGAATAAAAATCCTTAAATTATAAAAATCTTTGACATAGGTTATTAAGGTTTTTTTTGGTGGAGTCAAAGGATTTAAATGTGCCCGTACAAATGTACCGGATGATCTTTTGTTTACATTTCCAATTTAATTCAGTCAAGCAGAGGGTAATTAGCTTCACAAACGTATACCTTATTTCAGCGAATTTATGATTCTTTTCATCATGGTTTTATGGTTGTTTTGTCAATTTATTCAGGTCATAAGCACTATATAAAAGTTAAATTCAGTTAAGGCTTAATCCATCATCAATTTCTGTGCCTTATCTGTTTAATCATAAAATGTGGCTCAATCTTTATTTAGGCAATGGGGGTTTTAGTCTTTCCACAATACAATAGTTTGGCGAATTCCTTTTTCATCTAATCCGAGGGTGACCTGGCTTTGCACGGAAAAAATAAGTGCTGCAGTCTGTAGTTAATCTTTCAAAATATATTGAAAATCGCCCATATATTAAGTTGTAAACCAAGTGACTCTGTAACACTGTCGACAGATAGCGCCACCGTTCCAAACAATCAGCTCTTTATTGTACTAATTTTTTAATACCCTATTTGACGATTCCAAGTCTAATTGGCAAATAGACATAGAAATACCTTAAAATTGACACATTTCATGTTAAAATCGGCCTTTCCATTTTTGAGTCATACTGAAAAAAGAAAACCTACACTATCTACTGTAATACAAGTATAACTGGTTAGTAATAAAAATAATAAACCTATACACAAAGCCATAGCATGTAAAGAGACCACTACATTAACACATTCACTGCAGCAGCAAAATACCTATATGTGCTCCGTGTGCTGGGATACATATAGGTACATACACCACATATATACATATAGGTATATACAACGAAATACACCACTAAAAAGCAGGTATTCCGAACCACATGCGGGCAGCGAATCAACGTTCCCGAGCTAAGTGCTGAGGTACAGTAAATTGAATCCTTGTGAATGGTGCAACCACAATCCGGTATGTGGCCCGCACTCGGGTCGCGACGCGGACCACATACTGGTATGTGGTACGCAGTGAATGTGTTAAATATTCCTTGATATAACCTTTTGTCATTCAGCCCCTTCACATTAGTCAAATCAAGGTTAGACTATAATTTTTATCATGAGCGAAGCCACGGGAACTGCTAGTTACTCATATAAGAGTATAGGATAAGTATAATAGTCTGTATAATTTTGGTGAGCAGTGTATATCATACCGTACTGCATGATAATATGGACAGCCTCATTGCATGACTATTTACTGTTTATTATCTCATATTTTGCCATTTGAATGTAGTGCTGTAATTTATATTATAGGATTTGTATTATGCTACACAATGCTATTTGATTTATTCTGTTTTGTAGCATTAAAATTGAAATAAATAAAAAATAAATTTGTGTCAATATGTTTGCGTCCGTGTGTGTGAATGTAAATGTGAATTTTTTATTTCAATGACAACCTTCATGCAACAAGAAAATGAATAATTCAAATGACAACCTGTTCAAAGAACCTGTGAGTGTGAATGTGATGGCTCAGTAGAGAACTGAGAAATAGTTGCCAACAGTAATGCGCTTTGATTACTGGGTTGCAAGTAGGGAATCCAATCCCGGACGATATTTTCAATCCCGGGATTTCGGGATTGAAAAACTTTAATCCCGGGATCCCGGGATTGATCCAACATAGTACAGGGTGTTTTTTTTTGAACGCAACCCATTTTTAAGATGTAATAATGCACATATGAAAGTGTAATGAGGATTGTTTTATTGATCTTTACATTTTATACAACCTATTATTTAAGTTTGATCAAATTTAATTTACATTATGTGCTCAAACAGTCCGTCATTGGCATTCGTATAGAGTTATGCTCTCTCCATCAAATTCCCGAACATGTGTTGCAGGGTACCTCTTTGAATTTATTGCATGAAATTTGTTATGTTTCTTTTGAGGTGCTGAATATCTTGTGAATTTTTTTCGTAGAATAATACTACTTTACATTTCTGTGGAAAATTTCATTCAGATCGGACCATTTTTACGCGAGTTATCGTGCTTAAAGACACACACATTAAAACGCAACCCAAAACTTGATTTTATCGATGAAGGGTTGTTTCCCCCCAATATCCCTGGATTTGACCCCACTATATTATTATGTTCTTTGGGGATACATACAAAGTAAGGCCTAAAAAACAAGTCACAGCATGTTCAGTACCTCATAACAAACAAAACAAATGTAATGCATACAGGTACCTAGCAACACGTGTTCGGGAATTTGATAGAGGGAGCATATTTTCATACAAATGCCACTGACGGATTTTTTGAGGTGAACTAAATGAGGTCAAATTTAAAAAATAGAGTGCATAAAACGTAAAGAATCGTAAAACAATACTTATTTCATATTTATATGTGAATTATTCAGTCTTGAAAATGGGTTGCGTTTTAAAAAAAACACCCTGTATATTCCAATACAAAAATAAATATTTTGTATTGATTCGCGTGTATTCATGGTATCGTAATATAATGTGATATAGAGTTGTTTAGAGAACATTTTTCTGATTATTTTGTTGCCTTGACTAACAGCTTTGGATATTTAATAAACAATAGAGAACCTACTAGAATTACTGCCAGTTCCATTTCATGCATCGACAATATATTGACCAGTGCAAATTATGATAAGAGTGAACTATATAATGTTGGAACTTCACTGTCAGACCACAATATATTGATAATATCCCTGCCAGAACAACAAAATAGGGCATGTAAGCTAAGCATTAAAATAAGGCCATACCCAGAGAATGATTGTTATCCTTTTCTAAATAAGCTTCAGTTTTTATTCTCAGAATTTTCACTTGTGGAATCACCTGATGTTAACTATGACATGTTCCTCTACATTTTTATTAATTCTATGAACAAATTTTTTCCCGTAAAAAATGTACTGCTGAAGAATTATAAAAAAATAAATGGATTACCAAAGGTATCAGAATTTCAGCACAGAAAAAAAGAGAACTGCATTGGCAGGCAAAGTTCAATAAACATTGTGAGTTTCAACTATACGTAAAAAAATATAAAAAAGTGTTTAAATCCGTTGTTAAACAAGCAAAGATTATGTCTAATGACAAGTTTGTATCTGAAGCCAAAAACACATCTAAACCTGTCTGGTCTATTGTTAAAAACGAATTATGTACACAAGATAACATAAAGGAAAATATTACTTTAGATATAAACAACAAGGTTGTAACAAACCCCCAGGAAATAGCAGATTTATTTAATAACCATTTTGCTAATGTGACTAAATCCTTAAATGTTCCACAAGCTATTGGCTCTAACAGTATAATTAATAATAGTTTAAATGAACTTTTAGAAGATTTTCAACCAGTTTCAGAAGCAGAAATTGTTAAGATTATCTTAAGTTTAAACAATAGTAAATCATGTGGTTGGGATGATATTCCAATTTTTTTACTTAAATTATCTGTTTATGTTATTAGTCCCATTTTAACTTGTATTTTTAATTCAGCATTAACTTCCTGTAAATTTCCTGACAAACTAAAACTTTCAGAGGTCAAGCCGATTTTTAAAAAAGGTTCACATAAAGACATTCAAAACTTCAGGCCAATATCGCTGCTCAGTAATATATCTAAAATATTTGAAAAAGCACTTCATGACAGAATTACGACATATCTTGAAAAAAATAATCTAATTGCTAATCAGCAGTTTGGTTTTCGGAAAAACAAAAACACTGAATTGGCCTTGATATCTTTTGTGAACGATACAGCGAAGGCTTTGGATGGGTCTCAATTCACAGCTGGTGTTTTTTGTGACCTATCCAGAGCCTTCGACTGTGTTGATCACCAGCTATTGATAAAAAAAATGTTCAATCTGGTTATTAGAAGAGGGGCTTTAAAACTGATGAAATCTTACCTTGAAGGGCGGAAACAGAGAACAGTAATTACAGAAAATTCTGTTACCTATTATTCCGATTGGGAAAGTGTAAATTTTGGGGTCCCCCAAGGTTCTATCTTGGGACCTGCATTTTTCTTGATCTATATTAATGACTTACCTGAACATGTGTCTAAAAATATCGTACTTTTTGCTGATGACACTAGTGTAATTATAAAAGAAGACAACTTTTTATCTTTAGTAAAATCAATCAAACTAACATTAGAGGATCTTAAAGCTTAGTTTGGGGATAATGGGCTTCTCTTGAACGAAAGTAAAACAAATTTAATGCATTTTCAAGCTAAATATAACAGTAACTATATACTGACTTCCGGAAATCTGAACATAACTAATTGTCATAAATTTCTTGGATTAAACCTAGAAAAAAATTTAAATTGGAAACATCAAATTCATTTTCTGGTAAACAAATTAAGTTCTTTTAGATTTGCAATTAGAATTCTTAAAGATTCAGTGTCACTTGACACGGTAAAAATTGTTTACTTTGCCTATATATACTCTCTATTAAAATATGGGATAGTATTTTGGGGGAACTCAGTTGATGTTAATAAAGTTTTTAAAGTTCAAAAAAGTATCATTAGGACCATGTTAGGTGTCAATCATAGAACCAGCTGTCGTCCTCTTTTTAAGGAATTAAATATAGTGACTTCAACAAGTATGTATATTTATGAAGTTCTGATTTTTGTGCATTCCAATGTGGATCTCTTTACTCCGTTCAAAGCCCAACACTCTTACAATACCCGTAATATTGATTTGTTCAACCATCCACCACACAACCTGTCACTTTATGAAAAAAGTCCTGTCTATATGGGTATACGATTGTATAACAATATTCCAAATTTAATGAAATCATATAATCAATCTAAATTCAAAAAAATCCTAAAAAATATTTTAATAGATAAGTGTTATTATTCTATTGATGAATTTTTAAAAGATAATTTAAATCTACTTGACCCCTGAAATTTTTATTTCTCTCTCATAATAAGCTTGGTATTGTAAAAATTTGATTATTGTTATTAATAATAAGAATGACGATGCACCTGTTTCAGATTACTATATGTAACAAACAAATGTTTTGTGCTAATAAAGGACTTATGACTTATGACTTATGGAAAGCAGTTTTCCGTTTAGTTTTGAGTTATTAACGTGATTTTATACATAAAAACTTAGAGCGTAAAAAATTGACGACATAGTCAGCATTATCATGATACTCTGAATACAGTATTAGACATCAGAGTGAAAACGGAACACCTTATCAGGATGGCCCTGTATAACCGTGAACTAACCATAAAATATTTATTTAGATTTAAAGAAAGTCTTATACAAAACATGACTATAGCTACTTGACCAAACAATAACAGGACTTGGAAAGATGTAATTAGAAAAACTAGAAGTAAGATAACAATGATCATTAGAGCATCATAATGAAACTTATTTGCAATTGCATTACATTGTATCAGAAACAAGTTAAAATCTCTATGTATTTTTTCAGAAGCATGTAAATATTAACTGGAAACTACTTTTATACATACCATAAGACGACAAATAACTCAACAAACCATGATTATTTGATCAAAAACAACATGTAACTGGTTTTTCTTGTTTATAACATTGTTTTAACTGATAAGATCCTAGTAAATACCGATTTTACACGTAATTTTATAATCCCGAAAATCCCGGGATTGAACCGAAAAATACCGGGATAGAATTAGCCCTAAAATCACGCGGGATCCCGGGATCCCGCATCCTGGGATTGGATTCCCTAGTTGCAAGTATTCAAACCATTTGAGTACATATGTAACAGTAATTCTGAAGGCTAAACAACTTTTGAAAAATAATAATGAGTTTTAAAAATAATTCAATTTTATAGCTAATTTACTGGTTATTTGCACGTGAAAATTTATCAAACACATGGGATTGTATAATTTAATTTATCTAAGCATAAGCCTACCTGTTGAAATTGCAGCTTTGAAAGATTCTAGTTCCTCTGCACTTGTGAGGTTACTTCGTTTAAAGATTGCTAAGAGCCCAAACTCTATTAATTTGTAAGTAGATTTATCTAAAAAGTACTGAGGCATTTTTAATATCCCAATGAAGGCAGTGAATAAGGTGTATCTGCTCTGTAAACTATGAATAAAACTGATAAAATATTATCTTTTTGTTTCAGCTATTACAAAAGCAAAACATTATTGTTAAATAACTTAAGATTAATATATGATAGATGATAAAAGCATCAAGTTACACATACCATTTTTCTTCTTTTTTTATTCAGATGGTAGGAGTCAGATGTAAATTAGCACTTACATTTTATTTGTAATATTATATAGTGTATGCTATAATATACTGTTGTCCTTCTAAAGAAATTATGCTAGATAGATGTAAAATGAATTTTTAGAGTATGATTCAGCACTTAATATACATTATCCATTGTTGTTTGCCTCCAGAACTGGCATTAGTTGTAATATAGTAGTACCAATGATTTAAGTATGCCTTCAGTCTTCAGTGATTGGTTCAAATTCCTGCAGTTTCCCCCATTTTATGAATGAAACAAAAATATAGGAGATGATTGGAAAAAGATTTTTCACAAACATTAACCTACATCAAATAATTCACAATCCATCCATCCATCCATCTATCTATCTCTATATCTTCTAAATTATTAAAAGAATTTCTGGGATTTTGTCCCGAGTAAATTGACCCCTAGAAATTAATTTTTCTACACATATTTGGTATCAAATTAAAGCTATTACTCTCTAGATGTGCCTTTTGCCGGTTTCGAAAATATCCCATGAAAAGCCTTGAGATTTCAGCGAAAGTGCTGCTATCTGTGGGTGAACCTGTGAACTTTTTCAAATTTACATTTGTTAGTAACAAAACAGATGATCAAGATTTTATATAGTTCCAGAGATATGCCACAGAACGCAGGACAAGCAAATGTCATTATGATTTTGATTTTTAAAAATACTGAAGTGTTTTTTTTAAGACAACAGAAAATGAGGAAGAGAGTATTTGCCATATTGAAACTAAGACCAACAGACTGTAATCATATTAATTTACTGTATTTCTTTTCTTAACCCTCGAGCGGGCGCACGTGGAGTTTTCCTCCGCACGTGTTTTTTATGTTAAAATAATCAGACTTAATGTGTGTCTGCGGTCGTGTCCGGCTCCGTACTTTATGCTCCTCATTCCAGGAATTTCCTAAAGCTATTTATACCCCCCACCCCCCTCCCCCCTTGGTACCTCCTTATATGCAATTCAGAGATGCCTTCTCAGTTTGCAGAGTGCCCTCTCCCGTTACACAGACATTGATACCTATTTTTAAAATTCATAATAACAATGGTTTTGTAATTAGTATTAATTTTTTGGACTTTTCCTTTTGCTTTTGAAAAAAAGAAGTGAAAGGAAAAGTCCAGAAATGTATATAATAATTAATACATGTTCTATACTAGAAAATTACTTACTATGTTTAATTGAAATATTACACCTATTAAGTTGAACAATTATGCCGCAAACCGCACTCAAAAAGGTTGACCCAGTACAAAATGGCAGCTGTTCAAAGATTCAAATAAATACCAATTTCTTTGAATACAAACAATTTTTATCATTTTAATTTTTATCATTTTTATATCATTTTAAAGAGCTTTTTTAAGCAAAGAAGAATGCCGCAAACCGCATTCAAAAAGGACCATCCGTTAAAAAATTACGGTTGTTTAAAGATTTAATAAAAATTTTTCAAGAATTAAAACTGTTTATAGTCAAGCACAATTTGGACATAATTCTTCTCTCAGAAACATATTTTACTGATTTGAACTTTTGCAAAATTCCAAATTTTACTTTTTACAACACTAATCACCCAGATAACAGAGCCCATGCTGGTAGTGCAATATTAATTAAAAGTCACATAAAGCATTATGAACTTCCACATTTTCAGCGTGACTACTTACAGGGCACCTCTGTAACTATAGACTTTTCAATGGGCCCCCTCATTCTCAGTGCTGTTTACTGTCCGCCCAGGCATAATATAACTTCTGATCAATTTAATGAATTCTTCGTCACTTTGGGATGCAAATTTCTGTCAGGTGGCGACTACAATGCCAAACATCCTACTTGGGGTTCTCGTTTGGCAAATCCTAGGGGTCGCCAACTATATCCAGTGATTTGTTCTTAATTTTGACACAGTTCTCATTTTTGGCCGCCATCTTGGATTCGCCATATTGGATATAAATTATTTTTCTCAAAAGTAAAGATGGTGTTGTGATACATCATTATAGACTAGATTTCTGGCCTAAACTCAATTCTGAAATCCGTCTTTCAACATTTGGATTGGCTAAAAAGATATGCTCAAATAAAAATTCAGCCCTATACATTTCTTATGGATATTCCGTACTATAAATATTACATATTTTGATTATTTATCTTATATCTCCGGTTCTAAATAAGATATGCTGCAGGTTTTGGACTTAATATACTCAGTGATTTAACGGCCTTTGAGGGAGCTATTGATCGAAACTTGCAGGGTATCCTATTTAAAACCGGAGATTTAAGATAAATAATCCAAAATAATATTCTAAGTAAGAAATATCCATAAGAAATTTATGTGGCTGAATTTTTATTTGAGCATATCTTTTTAGAGAATCCAAATTTTAAAAAACAGATTTCAACATTGAGCTTAGGGCAAAAATCTAGTCTATAATGATGTATCACAACACTGTCTTTACTTTTGAGAAAAATAATTTATATCCAATATGGCGGATCCAAGATGGCGGCCAAAAATGAGAACCGTGTCAAAATTAAGAACCAATCACTCAACAATAATGGATAGCGGTTCAAAGTCAATAGCCTGAAAAAACATTGATACAAACTGCAGTTGAGTGACTTTTTTCTGAAATTTTTGTACAATGGGAAAAGCCACGATTTAATTATACTTAATCGCAAATAACTCAAAAACCGTTGGGTTTAGAGAAAAAATGATAATAACCAAAAATGTGTATTTTTCAATGGGCTCCAATTTTTATTCTAAACTTTTTTCTGTATCTCCAATAATGTAGGAGCTAAAGGCAAAAATACAGAAATTTGCCGCCATTTTCCAAGATGGCGGCCGTAGCACAGCTCCAATTTTAGGGGACTTTTGGTATGTTCAAAAGGAAAATATACCCAACATCTGTACCAAATTCCTTGCTTGTGCTAATTTTTTTTGGGTCAAAACTTATTTTTACTGTATTACTATTACACATTAATATGATATTAACCCAAAATTAAACATTAGTTAATTCTTCACTATTTTTATTGACTTTAATTTTCATTTTTAATATGACGCATAAAAATAACCATAATTTTATTTTAAAAGAGAATCATTCAGAGTAAACATATAAATAAGGCATAAATAGTTAGTGCTGAGCATGAATAAATTACTGAAACCAGTTTTATTATTAATCTGTAGTCCTGAAATATACTGAGATAATTAATATTATAACAATAAATCGGAAAACCAAATGTTTTTGAAATAAATAACTGTGAACTGAGGCCTACAATTATTATGTTCCATCATTGATTAATGCTCTTCTTGATTAATTCTTGAAAATAAAAATCATTAACCTACGATGAATTAAGACTATACCTTGATTACTGAAAGAAAACGCGGCCGCTGCCTCGAAGAACTGACTCCTTCCTTCATACTGTTGAACTAAAATATTTCGTTATAAGTTTTAGTAAATTTTAATCGTTTAAAAAGTATAATACAAGTTTTTTAGCAAGTTGTAAATAATTGTACACGCTTTTGGTAAAGTTTATTCATGTAAATAGTAACGCAAGTCTTTAAACAATTTGTGATTAATTCCTACCCCAAAAATATAATTTTACATAGCCAGTTATGTTTTGACACGAATAACATTCAATACATTTGCAATCAATTAAATATGCCATTACCATTAGCCAGGAGTGTAATAAATATTCTTACTGAGGGTCAGCTATCGCGCGGCCGCTACGCCAATTGTTTTCTTTCGATAAACAGAGTAAACATAAAAAAAACAAAAAAAACACCAAATAAAAACACCAAATAAACACCAAATTACATCACTGAAATATAACATATTTATCACTAAAAAACAACATTAAAACATGCAATATTTATATTAATAAATTTTAACATCATCCGAACCAAAAAAACAAGTGTCAAGTCTCGTTAAAACACACATGGGCACACTAGGAAGCAGCTCCGAGAGAAGCTCCATAAGGCACCATGCAATCAGGGTTCCTCCCCCGCCGCTGCCACAAATGGACTCGCCCTACGCCTGTAGTAGCCGTGGAGCTGTGCTCCAAACTCAGTCTCGCCTCACTGGCTCTAGTGACAACGTTGAGTGTGACGTGCACTCTTCGCTGTTGCTTATTACTGTTATTTTTGATTGTTTGGGATATTCTGCGTTTATATAGAGGTATTTTAATAAATAACATTATTTGTGGTTTTTCATAGGGGGTTCACATGCTCATGTGCTCCTATGCACGAACCGCCACTGAGTTCAAAAAAGCTTTATAAAAATGTAGAGTATTTTCTAACTTATTACTAAATGAATGTTTATAGATTGAGAAGACGGCCAACATATTTTCTCTTAGAGCTTTCAATCTGTCATTATACCAGTTCAGTTTACCCTTTTTTGATTTTGATTTATTTTCTTTACTACGGACTAAGGGGGAGCAAAAATGCCATAAGTTGATATATTTTTTTATAAAATCATCAAAAAGTGTTACTTCATCAACATTACCACACTGATGTTCGTCAATCATATTCAATTTCTCAGACTTTAAGTTCTCCAAAAAATAGTTTACAGCCTCTTCATTTTGCTTTCTTACATATTGGTTGACATTACCAAGAGAATTAACATCAGATATTCCTTTATCTGTATCATGGATAAATTTGAAAAGCAAAACACCGTGATCAGCTAAACATCCACTTATTAGGTCTACATTATACATATCCGATGAGAAATTAACAATAACGTTATCCAAACAGGCTTTTTGTCGTGTAGGTACTAATAATGCTACTAAAAATGTGACACGACAAAAATACACGACAAAAATGTGAAGTGCCTGTCACAGACACACACACTTGCAGCTTACCCCAGCTCCCACACTGGCCCGTCTCCCGACTGCGCTGTATCAGTACACAACTACTAACTGTCCACTACAACTACGTGTCGCCACGGGGCGTCAGTTAGTGAAATCATTAGCAAGTGTTTTGCCATTAACAGTGGTATTTACTCTAGGTAAAATAAAAACACAGAGTTTTTTAACTTTTATTGCTCTAGGTTTTACACTATTATGCCACTGTCTATGTAGGCCAGTGGCGTAACTATAACTTGGCTTTGGGGGGGGGGGATGGATAAGAATAAAATAGATAATAGACTGTACACCATACCGGATGATATAGAAAATTTTACTTAATAATATTAGGATTGTTAGTTTTAAGAATTTATTTAGGTAATAACTACCCTTAAAAAGGTAGTTATTAAGGGTAGTACCCAAGGGGCTTCTCCTTGTAAGGAAACATACTCATCTCCAACATAATCATCTGTGTTTTTTTTACTTAAATACAACTTTCGATTATAGTTAAAATGTAATAAAAAAAACAAAAAGAACAAAATAATATTATGAAGGAAAACATAAACAGCCGGATTACTTTTTAAGTAGCTCGACTAATTTTGTTGTTGAGCAGAACCGAGCGAGATGGTCTAGAAGTTATGCTGGATTTCCCAAACCAACCACGAAACCGTATTTTTACGTCCAACACTAAAAAAGTTGTATAAATCATAAATTACAATTCTTAAAAATGTATGGCCTTAGAGCTATGATTTAATTAAGCTCTGCCTACAAGGATTTTGAATCTGAAAGTTATCAACTTAGAAAAAAAACTTGGGACTTATTGAGAATTATTAAAAATGTGTTTCAATTCTGTGAATATTGATAATTTATATTATAATGGCCACTTATTTTGAAAATGGACATATTGGACATATTTCTTATCACTGATGTGTATGTTTTATGTTCGGATACCACGTTAAGACTTGACTAAGGCATTCAAAACAAAAGAGCTGACAATTTTACTATTTGTTTTTATTATTATTAATGTAAACAGAAGAATAAACGATTTTCTTGAATGAAAATTAAAATAATCCTTTCTTTTCAAATTAATAAGGAGTAGCAAAATCATGTACCGTATCCGTAGTAAGAGCATAGGCTGATCGACAGCGACAGTGTCGGATGACGGACGGACAGGAGACACAGTTATTTGGCAAACAATGTGTCACTCCGCTCTTCGCCGAACCAAGGACGAACCCCACACCCCCTCAGCGGTAGGGGAGGCTTCATTCCTATCCAAATTTTAACTCTAGGCCTCTTATAGTTTTTAACATCATACAACTTGAGTATTTGTATTCAAACAAGTAAGATTGCTGTGATACTAATATTTTTTTATTATTAGGATTCTGGGGGGGGGTTCTATCCCCCTCATCCCCCACATAGTTACGCCACTGATGTAGGCCTACCTGGATGTGGCAAATTTTCAGTTTACCTAACCTCAATATAACGAACCTCACTAACCCCCGCGATCGCGATGAACTAAAACGTTTCTAATACTGTAAGCTGAAGAAAATAATGTACTGTATTACAATTAACTAAACTCTAAATTTAGTGCCTTAAATGCTTAAAAACCCATATCACTTAGGTCTAAATTTTAAAATTTTCCCCCCGGACCCCCCGTTTTGTCTGGGGGTTATGGAATACCCCCAGGCCCCCCGTAATGCACCCCCCCCCCCCCCGAACAACTTCCTAGATCTGCCCCTGACACTAGGCAGAAAGCTTTTCAGTTCCATTGTGCTGTCACAGCGACATCATTTTTTGTATGTACGCAAATAATTGCTGTTTACTCGAGCAAACTTGAAGTTTTCACTCAAATGCTGCAAGGCCCAAGTCTTGACTTGTTAAGAGATTCAACACATATTCAAAGGTTAGATGGAATTTTCAAAACCAACTGAGTCGATAGTGTCAAAGAGTTTGACAAAATAATGACAACTGTTGAACAAAATACTGCAGCTCTGGACGTGTCACTCACAAAGCCACGAGTCATCAGTGGAAAACAAGCACATCGATCAAACCAACCTTCTGAAACCCTCAGTGACTATTTTAGAGTGTCAATATTTATCCCTTACTTGGACTCTTTGATACAATCGTTGACTGAAAGGTTTTCAGAAAAAAACCAGACATCTTTTGAAATTTTCAATCTACACCCTAAAATTATGAAAATCCTACCGAAAGAAGATTATGAAAAATCGATGGTGAAGGTTGCCGATCTGTATGATGACCTGTTGGACAACTTTATGCAGGAATCAACATTGTGGTATGACTTGTGGTCAACCACTCAAACTGATGAAAAACTAGAACACTAGTTCTAGAATCGGTAGAATCGGTGTTTCACTGATGCAAACTGACTCTGGAGAAAATGCATTTAATTGATGTAATGCAACACGAACATGCTTACTTCTTACCATCAGTAGCTAAGGCAATCCAGATTGCATTGTGCTTACCACCAACAACATGTACAATTGAGAGGTCATTCAGATAAGAATAATAGCTTAGTTAAAGAAATATTCCAATTTTTTCTACCTAGCGGTATTGCTGTATGGACCTTTTTTATGTAAGCCCAACTTCAGAAATGTTTGTTTTACGTACAGGCGTTTAGGCTCTACTTTGTAATAGTATATTATCAGGAACTAAGATCGCTAAAATACGTGTTCCGGAAAACCTGGATCGGTGTGATTGGCATTTTATTACCGAATGAGAATGAGGGTAAAAACGTAGACTCACGTGTTAGCGTCTTCTATTTACTTGCGATTAAACCCGCTACACGTGGATGACTTACATTAGCCTACATATTTTTCATCCTCACTACCCGCACAAAATCGTTCAGTACTGAATATTTTTCACTCCTGTTTTTGTCTAAATTGCAATACAATGATGTACTATGTCATATGTGTATTGTAGATGCATCAAAGAGTTAGTGTTTTAAAGTTGGTTGAGAGGATAAAACCAAATTAAATTGATAATAAATATTTCCAATGGCTATTTTAACAAATAGTTATTGTGAAAGTTTTCAACTTGAAGAAAATATTGTTATACAATCTACTTCTACTCTTATAATAGTTCAGTTTAGTCCAATCTTCAGACAACTAAATCTCCAGTTCTACCGGGCCGATTTTATTCATTAATGGGTCATTGGAAAGCTCTCTTCCTGTAGATTGTCAAATCATCATGAAAGTTTGTTTTTGTTGAGATTTATGGTGAAAAAGTAAAAAACACATGTTTTCCAAAAGAAATACATTGAAAACGTTTTTCACATTTTTTATTTCGAGGCAAATTTTGGCTGCCTTAATTGGGTATTTTCAAGAAATGCATAATTGTCATTTGTAGGAAATTTAATTCTCTTTCAGAATATCACCTTCCACTTTAGCCGATATCTGCACCATTTAAAAGTTATTTGCAAAAAACCTAAGCAACCTCCGAATTCATAGTGGTGAAAAAATACTGAATTAGAGATATTTTCGTTAAACTTTGTACAACTAAATCTAGAGTTCTACCAGACAGATATTAATAATTAACAGTTCATTGGAAAGCTCCATCCATGTAGATTTGCAAATAATATGAAAGTTATATTTTTTTAAATATTTATGGTAAAAACGTAACAACACAAATTTTCTATAAGAAATAGATTAAAAAACAGCTTTTTTAAAGTTTCTTTTTGTAGCTAGGTTTTGGCTGTCTATTATCGGTATTTTCAAGAAATGCATAGTACCAATTTGTAGGAAATTTTATTCTCTTTCAGAATATCACCATCCACTTTAGCCGATTTCTGCACCATTTAAAAGTTATTTGCAAAAAACCTAAGCAACCTCCAAATTTATAGTGGTGAGAAAATACTGAATTAAGAGATTTTTTGTTAAACTTTGAACAACTAAATCTAGAGTTCTACCGGACAGATTTTAATAATTAACAGGTCGTTGGAAAGCTCCATCCATGTAGATTTGCAAATAATTATGAAAGTTATATTTTTTTTAAATATTTATGGTAAAAACGTAACAACACAAATTTTCTATAAGAAATAGTTTAAAAAAACAGCTTTTTTAAAGTTTCTTTTTGTAGCCAGGTTTTGGCTGTCTATTATCAGTATTTTCAAAAAATGCACAGTACCAAATTTTAAGAAATTTTATTCTCTTTTAGAATATCACCATCCACTTTAGCCGATTTCTGCACCATTTAAAAGTTATTTGCAAAAAACCTAAACAACCTCAGAATTAATAGGTGGTGAGAAAATATTGAGTTAGAGAGATATTTTTTAACTTTGTACAACTAAATCTATTGTTCTATACGAAACTTTCTCCTTCTAGATTTGCAAATAATAAAAAAAAACGATTTTTTCAAGATTAATGGAAAAAATTGTAAATACCCACATGATTTCTTTAAAAAAATACCTAAAGTCAGGTTCTTTAAGTTCCTTTGTAGCCAAGTTTTGGCTGCCAGTTATCAGTATTTTCAAGAAATGAATTTCAATGTATTTTGGGAAATTTTATTCTCTTTCAGAATATCAACTTCCACTTTGGTAGATTTCTTCAGCATCTTAAAGTTATTTGCAAAAATGCTAAACAACCTCCGAATTCATAGTGGTAAAAAAATACTGAGTTAGAGATTTTTTGCAAAACTTTGTACAACTAAATCTACAGTTCTATCAGAGAGATTTTAATAAGCGGTCGTTGGAAAGCTTTCTCCCTGTAGATTTACAAATAATTGTGATACAGTAGAGTCCCACAAACCCGGACTAATGTGGACCAAACGGTGTCCGGGTTTGTGAAATTTCCGAGTTATCGGGAAATGAGTAAAAATAAGAAAATATAAGAATAGTTTCTGTTATTTCTATGAGAAATCATTTATTTATTGCATAGTAAAAAATACAAAAACTACATTATCAGTTACAAAAAACTGAAAGAAAAACCATAACTGTTTTACGTTCACACAAAGCTCTGGCCTTGAATCTCAGTGCACTTTATTGCTCTGGCTGGCTTTCCGAGTTACCCAGAATTCCGGGTTATCGAATACCGGGTTTGCGGGACTCTACTGTAATTAAACTTTTATAAGATTTATGGTGGAAAAGTTTAAAAAACATGTTTTCTATAGGAAATACATTAACAACTGATTATCTGTTCATGTTTTTTTTCAAAACAATTTTATTTTTGAATAAATCAAATTATTTTTGTGGCAATACACAAGAAAACCCCATATACTCTGTACTATTTTTCTTGAGACCGTTGTATTTAACCACAACGGGCATTGAAACTAGTCTATTAATGATGACAGAAGTGAACATATAAAATACCTAGGAACCAATTTCAATAACAAGATAGTTTTCAATCATGGTGAAGTTATTTGTTCTTTTAACTCAAAATTAGAAAAACTCACAAATTCACCTTTTTTAAAATCATCTCAGAAAATGTTTGTACTGAATAATTTTATTTGGTCAACATTAATTTTTCCATTTCAATGTGCTCCATTAAGCAAATTAAGTGATTCTTTTTTGAATGATTGATGCATTAATTCGATCTGCAGCAAAAGAAATTTTAGGATTACCCAACGATATATTAGACAGTATTTTGTATTCTCATAAAAAGTACAAAGGATTATAAATCGTTAGAGCTAGATGGGAGGCTTTCATTCAACAAATAAATATTTGCCAAGTTCTTAAAAAGGTCAATGACCAATTTATTGACAAATTCAAAAATTTTGAAGAAGAAATAAAGGAAAGCCTTTCAAATCTTGAAATAAACACGGAACAGATTGATTACAAAAATATCGACTCACAAAAAATCAGGCAACAACTTATGACAGGTAATTCGATATTTGGAGTTCATTAGGGAAAATAAGTTAAAAGCATCGGGCTTAAGAATATAAAAGCATTTAGGTAACATTTTGATAGTTCATAAAAATGTTTGGTAATTTCTATGAAAATAACATGAAAATTTAATACTGTGTTTGCTACCATGAGGGAAAACTATTTTGAGTTTTAGGTAAATTCTAAGAATAACCAAAGAGCTTTTAATTTTACAGAAATAAGTTTCTCCGTATGCTTTTTCGTGTCAACGAAAATTAATATGTCTTATATCCATTAAAACTTCATTAATTGGAAAATTTACCGTTCTAAGTCATGCCAAATTTATTTTGGAAATGAAATTGTGGTCATGAAACATTTTAAAATACGTTCTATAGGCCTAGTTAAATTATATGTCGCAATTAAAAGCACACTTGCTTCGTGACCAATCAAAACACATCTTCAAAAAAAGATGGGATGGGAAGAAATGTATTCGTCGAAAAAAAACATGATAGGATGTACGGGGGCAAGTTGTGGCATATTAAAACACTATAAACATGAAAAATAAACTTCAAATTTTCAGACTATGCAATTCCTATGGCGAACGAGGGCGAACGAAGCATAGAAATGCATACTTGTATGAAAAAACTTTTTCATTGTGATAACTATGAAACTATATAATTTTAATGTACATAAATAAAAATTAATATAGCAATGTACGATTTGTTTACCTCTCAGTGGATCTGCCAACTCAAATAGAATCACAGAATAACAATAAAATAGCTCGTAATTTGATGCAAGTTATTCTAACAGTAATATCTTCTTCGATGTCACAAAGGTTAGTGAGCGTGAGCGCAGGTATGTCGGGTTATCTGACCTTTTAAAATATATTAAAAATATAACAAAGGCAGATTCCATATCACTAAACCATCTAGGATTCCTCTGATAGCAATTATACTGCCGAAATATAACTTTAGATTTTTCACTTTTGCTCTCCTAGATAACATTGTTTTCCCCACTGTGTGACGGTGGAAAAATTAATGAACAACATAATTGAGGCAACAATTTTGCAAGGAAACTACAAAGGTGAAGACGTTTTTATTCCACGCATCAAAATTATTCTAAACGATATACTCCCTTTGACTTTAAGCGGCAACAATTTCTAGCAGCTTGCATTTGCAATGTCCGCATTAAATGGACAATCGTTGAATGTTTGTGGAAACAACCTTGAAAATCCATGATTTTCACATGGCCAATTGTATGTCGCCTTTTCCCGTGTCAGAATACTGAAAAAATAATTTTTGCGCCAGAAAACAAAACTAACGATGTTGTATATTAAAAAAGCTTTGTTGTTGATGTGACTATTTTGATATTTATTCAAACTAAAAACAAATTATTCATAAAGAGGTCAGGACAACGTCTGTCGGGTCAGCTAGTCCAAAATAATATTCCAAGTATGGAATGTCCATTAGAAATGTATAGGGCTGAATTTTTATTTGAGCATACAGGGTGATTGAAAAGTCTGGGTGCGGCTTAATATTTTGAAAAATAATAAACGTAGACCTACAAAACTTGGAATCAAGTTATAAGGCATATAAAAACAATTTTTATTAAATCTTTAAACAACCGTAATTTTTTAACGGATGGTCCTTTTTGAATGCGGTTTGCGGCATTCTTCTTTGCTTAAAAAGCTCTTTAAAATGATATAAAAAATGATAAAAATTAAAATGATAAAAATTGTTTGTATTCAAAGAAATTGGTATTTATTTGAATCTTTGAACAGCTGCCATTTTGTACTGGGTCAACCTTTTTGAGTGCGGTTTGCGGCGTTGTATTCTACAAAAATAGACCTTTAATTTGATGTGCATATCAACCTATGCTTACATTTAAGATTTTCTCCTGACTCCTGGCGGGCCGTCCCCCTGAGGAGGTAGCGGATCACTGGATATGTGTTAAGATAGATTTATATGCCTTATAACTTGATTCCAAGTTTTGTAGGTCTACGTTTATTATTTTTCAAAATATTAAGCCGTACCCAGACTTTTCAATCACCCTGTATATTTTAAACAAACAAATCTTTTTTGGACAAATCCAGATTTCTAATACCCCCCCTTGCAGCAGACCTGCATCCTCAGCGAATTTAAAGTGCAAAAGAACATAGTTCAAGCCAATATAGCGAGATTTGACATATTTTGTATGCTCCATAAGAATAACATGGGGAATGAGTATGCAGGTTTGCTGCCACAAAAATGGAAATATCGAGGATTTTAGACTATCAAACATTAGATCTCATCTAGATGAAGCCACAAACCAAATTTTATCAAGATATGTTGAGAAATAAGCAAGATATACAATTTTACTTACTTCCCATAAGGTTAACATTGGAACAACGTACTGTGTTTAACACTTTCAATATCTCGGTAACCAATGGACATAGAGCAGTGATTCAAAATACTAAATTGTTTGTTTTTTCGAGCTGAATTCAATGGTGCCAACAAAAATTCGATAAATTTTATGTTTCTATGTAAAAAACTCAAAAAACCCATTTTTGGGGGGTTTATCCCCCTTTAATCGGCCCTTTTATCGGCTTTCGATGGTCCGATCGGGCTGGTTCACGAACTCGTCCGAGTGATTACCACTTTACACGTCTGTACCAAATTTTATTAAGATCGGACCATTTTTACGGCCGCTATCGTGCTAACAGACACATATATATATATATATATATATATATATAAAAATTCGAACGAATGGTGTTTTTTGCTTCTGGGGGCCGTAGAACGAAAAGTTATCATGGTCTTGGGCTTAGGTCTTACCATGAGACCTACGGTAATAGCTTCTTCCCTATAGGGGAAATTCACTAAAAACGGATTTCAGCATTGAGTTCAGGGTAAAAATCTAGTCTATACTGTGTCACCATACCTTCACACTTGGAAAAAATTATTTATATCCGATATGGTGGATCCAAGATGGTGGCCAAAAATGAGGACCCTATCAAAATTAAGAACCAACCACCAAAAATTGATTGTTAGTGGTCCAAAGTCAATATCTTGAAAAAATTGATAAAAATGCAGTTGAGAGACTTTTTAAAACATTTTTATATGGTGGGAAAAGCCACCATTTTTAAACGTAATTTAGGTGGTTTCCCATGGTCTGATTTTGGTAAACTTTGGATTTGTTAAAACACACATTTTTTCTAAATTGATTACATTAAAAAACGTCTCCTTGCAATATTTTTAAGGTTCCCTATGTTATTTTTGTAGAAGAACTTTAGGAATTCTAATGAATAAAAATATGACAATGTCATTGTAAAATGTTTTATTCGTAAGCTTTATGTATACAATAAACATAAGGATACATATAAATTCACTATTCAATATTTAGACATTACGTATTCTGCATCAGTACATAGTAATAATTTCATATAAAAAAGTTAACAGATTTCTCTCTTTTAAAGACATTAATATGACCTAAAATTCAAAAGGCAGATTAGTTTTCTTAGTCACAGTCAACGACCTTTAAAATATATAGACTGCTCATCTCATTGTAAAAAAGTGAAGCCTTCGTGGGTGCTGCCATGTTGGCTATTATCTCAAAAAAACTAACAAACCGGAAAACTCACAGCCATTACCGGAAAACTCACAGCCGTTACTGGAAAACTCACAACCGTCACCGGAATGCCCGCAAATTTCAAAACACTTCGAATTCAATGACCTTTAAAATATTCTATGTCATTGTTCGAATTAAGTCAACAATAAACAGATGATTTGGATCTTTGATCGAGCTTTGTTTTGTTGATTGCAAAATATGTCCTCATAACCTAGATCAACATAAGTATTTTTTCTAATTAATTGGAAGCTAAAATGAAATGATGATCTAATTCAATGTTTTAATTTTTTGTTAATCTAAATAATTATGCTTTTTTGTGCATTTCCCAATTGTGGAAGAAAGTACAGAGCAGGAAAAGAGAATGACTGGAAGTTTTTCAGGTGAGAAATTTTTAATTTAGTTAAAATGTTATACAGTTATACTCTATAGGGAATGAATATCACTTGGTAATGTGTGTTGTAGAAATGTTAAAACAAAATTCAATTCTATCCAAGTATTTGAAAACAAAGTGTCAAATATTATATAGAGCTGTCTTTTGTACGTATATGATTTACGGTACGTAATTAAAATTTAGCCTATACCACAAGTCATTACTATATCATTATATATTTATTGGATATAGCCTACTATAATTTTTCTAACAGTTCTAAGGAATTGCGTCAAAAATATCACGGTGTTCTATAAAAAGCGTGATGATCCAGCACCGAAATATCATGTTGTATGAGCTATTTTTCAATAGTTATGTTTTTCCATATTGGAAATATTCCTCATCAATGTCTTCTACGATGTAAGATAAGTAAGTAATTAAACTATAAACAATAGGAACAACATTGAAAACCAATTTATATTTTTCATATTACATTTATATGTATTACATTTATGTTTTTCGATGATTGAAAAACAAAGACAAACGAAGTTAGAATCATGATAAAGTTTATACGTCTTTGGCATTTGTGTTTGAAGGTCGGTGGAAATTCTCCAGTAAGGCTTCACTTTTTCCTATCTCGTAAGCAGTCTATATCAGTTCTATGTCATTGGTCACACTTTGTCAGTCACGTTGTCAATTTGTCATTTCACTTTATTTAATTTGAAATCAACACAACAACAGGTATAAGAATAATGTGCATACATTAATTCACTATAAAACAACTTGGTAACAGCTTGATGGATTTTAATATTAGAGAAGTCAAATTAAAGGTATTTTTACACGTAATTGGCAATTTGTCTCTTTTCTTAATAACTTAAGGACTGTAAAGGGATGCATTTTCAGAACAGTGGCGCTAAACTAAATTCACTTTGTCTAAAATAAAACATTTTGACATGGTTTGAAATAGTCTTAAATGTTAACTAAAAATTGCACCACTTTTCTCGGGCAAAGCCAATTAAGATCATAGACATCACCAGCCAATAACATCAATGTAACCAAATAGATGTCAAAAAAATTAGCAGACAAAATAACTAAAGCTAAATCAGAAAATATCAAGAATATAAAAATTAGCTTCAATTTATGATAGGGATTATGTTGGTAGTATTTATTTTACTGCTTTTGTTAAAACCAGTTTTTACCGAACAGCACACAAACATCCTGAGACGGTGGCGTGTCTTGTAATCCAGCTACTCGGAGGTCACGAATTGTGGATAGTTAAGAGTGATAGCTTGTGGACGCCAGGGATGCCCAGAAGAGGGGGGATATGGCGCTCAGGGCGCCATCGATTAAAATTTTTGGGGGGGATTTTTTGAACTATAAAAAAGTATGGATTTTGTGATGATGGTAATTGAAAATCCGAGTATGTTCAGAAAAGGTTGACCATTATTAATAATACTGACAAATGTATTGTTATTTATTTGAAATATCATCAACTGAGCAATTGCTCACAATATTGTACTGTGAAAACGCGAATATCTGTTTCACTGTATGTGAAAAACAGTGGAAATAACTTTGTGAACGCCGCGAAGAGCTACAATCACGCATAATATCGGCCGCAATGGTCGGCTGCAAAATAGTTCGGCCATTGATTGCAGCAATAAAAATAATTGGAACTGAATGAATAAATACACAAAAATACTTTTTTATGAAGAAATTAAGAAATACTTTTTAAAAATATGATGAAATTAACTCTTTTTACACATCTATAAAATTTTATAGAATTGATTTTTGTGATTTTGTAACTGTCAACTGAAATTTTAAAGATGTAATTAAATATCTTATTAAGGTTCAGAAATTTCAAGAGGTATTGACTAATATTTAATCTTATGCATACGAAACTACATAGCGTTTTATTGATTAAAACATATGAATTGATTTATATTCATTTTCATTCGAGTAAGAGCTGCAAAAACTACATATTAAAAATTAGATAACACCGATGCAGTAGACCTGCATACTCAGTTTCAGTTCATTGCTGATAACGAAGGGGAGAGGGGTAACCCAAATTTGGGGGGAGGTGTTTGCTGAATTTGGGGGGAGGGCGCCATGGGGCTTGGGGGGGATGGGCACCCCTGGTGGACGCGGTGTTCTCTTGAGGGGATTAACATCCGCACTATTGAATACTACGTTTATAGGACCGTCCTCATAATTAGACCAGTTCGTAAATTGTTGTTAACCAGGCAAAATTGTGGTTCGGATCCCACGTTAAAATGTAGGTGCCTTATTTGCCATTGGTTGTTGGGCTATTAATTAACAGTCCTGTCTAAGGAGCATGTCGGTCTTAGTCAGTAAAAAAATCATCAGAGTGCCACTATCATCCTTCACTCATCTGTCATTCATACTTGGCTTAAAATACCTTTACCTGGGTAGGTCGCCATTTCAAGTAATGTATCAATAGCTTATATTATGTTGCTTACAATTTCGTTAATCACAAAGGGTAAATAATTTAATTAACATTTTTAATGTTTGGTTTTTGAAATTATGTAATTAATAACAACGACGAATTTTTGCATACGAAAAGGCATGTCAAGAAAAAATTCAAGGTTAATTTGACGGAATTGCTAGCTAGCGATCAGCTGACTTGTGATCAAAATTGGCCAGCGCGGAGGAATACATTTTGCTTTTTTTTACTACTTACTTCACGAATGAGTGTCCATTGCTGTTCATTGACTAAAGACTAAAATCAGTGTTTTCACTACATTTTCATTATTTTAATTGTTTTGAAATGTTCTAACAAGATTGTTACGCACAATTACTGAAATTAAAATTATGACAAGCCTACTTAAAATACATCGATGATTGCTGTACCATTAAGGAAATCAGACAGTTGCAGATTACTTATCCTGTTGTGTGTTTCTTCTTCTTGCTTGTCTGAGGTGCTTTCTGTTCCTCTCTTACAGTAAATTTCGTGACTGTGCTATAGACTGTAAAACTCAGAATTTTGGGCCCCCTTAAGTAGGGATACAGACTTTCCCAACTTACTCACTAATCAGATTACAGTATGAATATAATGCCTCCACCAAATTTAAAGAAAATCGGATGATAATTGAGGTTGCTAGAGTGAAAAATGTTCATAAGACAACGTATTAAGTTTAGTACATTTTTTTACCCTTTTGGGGCCAAAAACCCAAATTTGGGGCATTTCCCCCAAGAAAGGGATTAAAGGTGCTCCAATTTGTTTGCCCAACAAATTTGAACTAGATATCATAAGAAGGAATGTTCCTACTAAATTTGAAGAAAATAGGTCAAAAGTGGTGACCACTAGAGTGCCGACATATACATTTTTTTATTGGTGCTTTTAGCATCTGTGTACCCCAAAAATTAATTATCATGATCTCATACCTCAGAACCGCAATACGGGTGATACCAATAGCTCCTTCCTACTCTCCACAGGAAATTCACTACCGTAATAAAAACATGCTTTAGCGAAAACTGAGTATTAAGACCTTCACATTCAATCTAAAAGTGGTCTAACTGACGGGTGCTAAAAAAAATGGTTCTACAAAGACTTTTTGCAAACATCCTCGCCAAATTCTTCAACGACACCTTATGTTTATTTTTTTTCTTTGATGTACAGTTCATTGAGGCGCTCGAGTATCAGGTCCCTGCTCTTTTACACCGTGCTTGCCAACACACTCGGCAAAATGATTGAGCATGTAACAAAGAACATAGCTTATGTTTTCCACTGTAATGTTCATAATCAATTCCAGCCTTAAATTGTGCTCGTGGTTTAGTTTGTTTAGTAAATATACATGAGCATTTAATATACAGGGTGTTTTTTTAACGCATCCCATTTTTCAAATTGAATAATGCACATATAGAGATGAAATGGGTATTGTTTTGTTAATCTTTACATTTTATACAACCTATTATTTAAGTTTGATAACATTTAGCTTACATTATGTGTTCAAACAATTAGTGAGGTAGGATAGCTATTTTTTGGGTTGAATATTAGGTTTCTGGCTACCACAATAAAACTTTGCATAATCAATGATCATGCATTTTGGAACTAAATTCAGCCCAGACCCCAAAAATTATTCTAATTTTCAAAATGGCGGCTAAAAATTGTTGTAAGAGGACAAAATTTAACTATTTAGACCATGGGCCGCCAATATGAAACCCTCCCCCCCCCCGTGGGATTTTTCGACACATGTATTTTTGTGTTGCTCCTGACATGTACTTTAAGGTTTTGCTTGTTTGCGACGTTTAAATTACAGCATAACCCAGAAAAACAAAAAATATCATAGATAAATCGTTGAAAAAAAATAACATGGGATCTTTTAGGAAAAAGTCACCCGACTGCATTTTTTATATGCATTTTTTTGAGATATTGACTCGGGACCAACGCCTATCATTGTTGGGTGGCTAATCCTTTATTTTGACAGGATAAAAATTTTTGGCCGCCATCTTGGATATCAATTTATTTTTTTAAATGTAAGATGGTGTTGTGGCACATCATTATGAACTGGATAGATTTTTACGCTGATTACAATGCTGAAATCTGTTTTTGAAAATATGCATTCGTTAAAAAGATATGCACTAATAAAAATTTATCCCTATACTTTTCTTATGGACGTTTTGTATTTTCAATATTTTTTTGGATTATTTTTCTTCTATCTCTCATTATAATAAACACAAATCGATGATTGCTGTACCATTAAGGAAATCAGACAGTTGCAGATTACTTATCCTGTTGTGTGTTTCTTCTTCTTGCTTGTCTGAGGTGCTTTCTGTTCATAACACCTCTTACATCTAAAAAAAAACAAAGCCAGGTCCCAATCTACGTTCAATCTACGTTGTTTTCTTTAGGTGTTCATAGATATGTAGTTCGTTTTGGTCTTAAAATACTCAGTGAAGTACCGGCTTTAATTTGTGATATTAATCATCAACATCGGTTAAGTGACAGATGAGCTGTACGGCTCAATTTAACTTAAAAATCAATTTTTCAGAAATTTATTTTTAGTCAAGTATTAATATCTCCGTTTCTAAATTAGGTATTGAATTAATTTTGGTCTTAAATTACTCGGTAAATCATCAGCTTTCATGTAAGCGGACTTTCAATAAGATCAGAGTGAAGTTTATGTAACTTTTGAGCTTTCACTCAACATAAGTTCGTTTTACTTGCATAATTTTACATTTCTTGAAGGATTTTTCTAGTTCCAAAGAAGACTGAGAAATCGTAAAGGTCTTAATTGACTTATTAGATTATTGGCTTTCATTAAAGTCATAAATTATTATTATATTTTGAGTTTCAGCTGAGTTGTGGTTCTAAAACCCACATAAAATTAAAATTTTCAGACATTTTCGTTTATATAAAGACTGATATCTGCAGTTCCAGGAAAGGTCTGGAGGTCTGGAGTTCTGATTGTTTTTAAAAGACTCAGAAAAATATCAGCTTTCGTTAGAGACTGTGATAATTTAATTCAAGTTATAATCCAAATAACTTCGGGGTGAGTTATAATCCAAACTAAGAGTAAAATTTAAAAATAATTAAACTTTATATCGTAACGAGCCTTAAAATTCGTTTAAAGCTTAAACGATTTTACGTATCAATATTTTTAATAAAAGCCGACATATCACTGCTTATTTTAAGACAAAAATTAACTAAATACCATATAGAAGTAATAAGTATATATCTGTTTAGAAACAAAGATATACTTAATTAAAAAAAAGTTTCTGAAAAATTGATTTTTAACTTAAATTGAGCCGTACACCTCATCTGTCACTTAACCGATGTTGATGATTAATATCACAAATTAAAGCCGGTATTTCACTGAGTATTTGAAGACCAAAACGAACTACATATCTTTATTATAATGAGAGATAGAAGAAAAATAACCCAAAAAAATATTGAAAATACAAAACGTCCATAAGAAATGTATAGGGACAAATTTTTATTAGTGCATATCTTTTTAACGAATGCATATTTTCAAAAACAGATTTCAGCATTGTAATCAGCGTAAAAATCTAGTTTATAATGATGTGCCACAACACCATCTTTACATTTAAAAAAATAAATTGATATCCAATATGGCGGATCCAAGATGGCGGCCAAAAATTTTTATCCTGTCAAAATAAAGGATTAGCCACCCAACAATGATAGGCGTTGGTCCTGAGTCAATATCTCAAAAAAATGCATATAAAAAATGCAGTCGGGTGACTTTTTCCTAAAAGATCCCATGTTATTTTTTTTCAACGATTTATCTATGATACTTTTTGTTTTTCTGGGTTATGCTGTAATTTAAACGTCGCAAACAAGCAAAACCTTAAAGTACATGTCAGGAGCAACACAAAAATACATGTGTCGAAAAATCCCACGGGGGGGGGGAGGGTTTCATATTGGCGGCCCATGGTCTAAATAGTTAAATTTTGTCCTCTTACAACAATTTTTAGCCGCCATTTTGAAAATTAGAATAATTTTTGGGGTCTGGGCTGAATTTAGTTCCAAAATGCATGATCATTGATTATGCAAAGTTTCATACTGGTAGCCAGAAACCTAATATTTTCATATTAACCTACCTCACTAAATCCGCCATTGAAACTTATACAAAGTTTTGCTCACTCCATCAAATTCCTTTTTTTCCCCATCATATTCCATGAAACATGTTTTGCAAAGTACCTCTTTGAATTTCTTGTGTTAAATTTGTTATATTTGTTTTGAGGTGCTGAATATCCTGTAAATTGTTTTTGTAGGCTTTACTTTTTATGTAAACCCAAAGAAAGTAATATAGTGGGTCAAATCCGGGGATCTTGGGGGGAATAATCATACGCTGATAAAATAATGTTTTGGGTTGCATTAAAAAAAAACCACCCTGTAGAATGCCTCTACCAGCACATAAATATGATTAGATTAAAGATTAGATTAAAAATTAGTCTGGAATTTGAATATTATTATTTACCATATTTCGTTTTTTAAATAAAATAATCTTTAGCTAAAATGAACCTTAAAGGTTTCAATGTAAGTATATGGTATATAGGTTTTAACTATGATAATTTTTCTAGTTAAGAATATCATGGCAATATTACACACGAGATCTGATCGATGTTTTTGGCGGTTTCCCATCTGCCAAAACTTTAAGGCATGTAAGTTCTGACTCAAACTACAATACTTGAAATTTGCGAGAAGATTGGATGATGTCACATTTGTCCCAGCTGTTTGCTGCATTCAACAAACGGCACTATTTCGTGCATCATTTATGCAGAGCAATATTTTCAAGCTTCGCTGCAGCATTCTACAAGCAGCACCTGTCTCTCCAACCTCCTCTTGAGGTTACCATGAGAACCTCAAAAGCTTCCTTATGGATTAACATTGAAACATTGGAGTACCGGAGGACGTCATCCAAAGATAATTTTGTAAAACTGTCCCTCAGTGTGCATCTATGGCCCAAGGGGATATAAGTACCAAATTTCAGCTCTGTAGGTCATATTGTTTTGGAGATGTGCTGTCCTTTAGAAAACCCCTTCTCTTTAATGTTAAATACATGGATTAATTATTTATTTTGTCGCTAACATGGTCACTCAAAATGCAATGTACATTTTTAATTAAAAATAAATTTTTCATAATCAGATTTTTATTGACCAAGTAATCACTATAGAACACATTTAAAAAAGAAACAACTTATTTACAAAAACAGAAGGAAATTCGAGGCTGTTTTTGAGATGGTTCAATAAAATGAGCAAGCATGTGTTACATTGATACAAATAAGCATATACCAGCAGACCTGCATACTCAGTGAATTTCAAATTTAAAAAAACACATTTCAATCATTATAACAAGATATGGCATGTTTTTGTAATCTCTATAAGAATAACATGAGGAATGAGTGTGCAGGTTTGCTGCAACAGGATTGTTAAAACTGGGTGGTTTGAATTCAATATTAAGTAGACATGATCTAGAAGAATCCATTTACCAAGTTTTATCAACATATGTTAAGAAATAAGGAAGATATCAGTGGCGTAGATAGACTTTGGTCAAGGGGGGGATAGAACCGGGGGGTCTGGGGGCACCCCCCCAGAAAAATGTTGAAAATTATAACTCTAAAACTAGCTTTTTATGCAATCTAGAGGCATAGTGGAACTCATATAATACGGAATAATTGATGCAGACACGTGGTCACCGCGCGCATACCGGAAGCGGGCATTGGCTCGTTCTCCAAAAGAACGAGCTGAACACAGGGGGAGTGGTTTGTGGTTTGATGTCATAATGATCTTACATTTGCTTTATTCTTTTTTGTATGTATATGTTTTTACTTCATTCTGATAATTTTGTTAAGTTGCTTTCACGTAGTTTTGGTGCTTTTATTAAAAATACCATCTGTCATTTATTTTACTTAGGCTTGAAGAAATTACTTTTTATTTCATTTTATAATAAAATCACTAGATAACGAATGAATACAGGAATCTGCATCAGTCCACTTCACTCCATTCTCTGCTAGCACTGATCACTGAAATATTGTTTCAGCATAGTTACAACAAATAAATCTCATAGTTTTTTCACGCCACTAGTATCACCTTCACTCTCACTTTTTCATTTTGGAGCGAAAAACCCCGTCATTTTGCACTATTTCGACATCACAACATATTGTAGTCACGCCGTGTCGCGTCGCTGCGAATTACGCAAGGTCACAGGACCAACTGACCGAGTTATAAACGTATCCTATACGTCAAAGTGAGATCAGATACGTTAGTTCCGGTGATGGCCGTTAGAGGGAATATAAATAGCAATATAGATGAATCCAAGTATTTTTATTGGCTAGTTCAGTTTCAACGAGAAATAATGTAGGCCTGTATAGCCTACAAGTTCACTCATATTGATAAATATAAATAATTGTTCAAAATAACGTTTTTCTGGTATATAGGACTAAAAACATTCAGGATAAAATGAACAACATTATAATTTTTCTGTAAGATGTAATATTATAGGCGGCGAATTTTAATCTAATACCAATTCGGCTGTGAATGGCACGTTTTCAGTTGTGTTCTCAGACTGATTTATCGTCTGTCTTTCATAACAGGGTATTTGCAAATCGGGGACCATCAGTGACTAAGGAGCAGAAAAAACGAAATTTTGCTTTGATTCTGTTACAGTAACAGTTCACTTTCAGTTACGCATTCGCCGCTACCACTAATATTCCAAAATACTGTATTGTATTTTTAAGCCTCTTGTCACCGATCCTGCCGCGTTTGTTTGGCGCGCAATACCTCAAAGATAACATTTTTGGCAGTTTTTCAATTACTAAATAAATAATAACAATAATAACTTTATTTATATATTTTTACTAGCAGAACCCGTGGCTTCGCTCACGATAAAAATTATCGTCTAACCTTGATATGAAGAATCTAGAGGACTGAATAGAAAATATTTATATCAAGGAATATGTCATGTAGAGATATGTTTGTTTTATGGCGGGATGTAGGATAAAATGAAGATACCACAGTAGGATGTAGAATACCACAGTAGATAGTGAAGGTTTTCTTTTCACCGTTATAACTCGAAAACGGTCGGACCGATTTTAACACCAAATGTGTCGATTTTAAGGTACTTCCTTGTAGATTTACCATTACGTCCCTGGATTGCCTAGTAGGGCATCAATTAAGTACAGTAAAGGGCTGAATGTTCGAAACAGTTATGGTGCTATCCGTGGGCAGTATTTCAAACTCGATTCACTTAGTTTTTAACTTAAAATATGGACGGGTAAGAATAATTTAAGATCAACCACTGATTGCAGCATTTATTTTTCCGTGACACCGTCGAATTATATGAAAAAGGAATTTGCCAAATTATTGTAACTGGCATGATTGTAATTAAAAACATGAAGGACGGACTAAGGAAATAACTATAGCTCCCGCTGCCTAAAAAGATGGTATCACATAATGAGCTTATGATTGAACATATAAGGTACGAAACTAAACCAAATGTAACTTTTATATAGTACGAATAACCTGACAAAATCATCAAAACAACCATAAAACCATGATAAAAGGAATCAAATCATAAAACAGCTGTAACAACGTATCCGTTTGTGAAGCTATATGCTTGATTGAATAAAATTGGAAATTTGAACAAAAGATCATCCATTACATTAACATGGGGCATTTTCAAAGCTTCAGCTCCATGAAAAACCTCTAAAAACCTCGAATTTAAAAAATCCGTTCTTGGTGAATGTAAACACTCTGTAAGGAACGTCCATGCAAATTTTCAAGGTTCTACGTTAAGTAGTTTTGGCTGTACATAGGATAGGTCAGTGGTATTTGACAAAAATACAGTAGAAAAGATAGTATAAATAACTTACAATCAGGGATTTGAATAATTTATAAATTTTTACATAAATAGATCAAAGAATCATATCATTTCAGCAAATTCTGTTTGTGACTGAAAAACCACTGTTCTTTTCTCTTTCCATCTTACCGGGATTTAGCCTCAAGACCCAGCCACAAAAAGCAGTATGCTCTTCACGTTTAAACTACGTACGTCGAATTATACGAAACACCAAATCATCGGACAGGCATAGATGTAATAAAAAAATTATTACGAACGCCTCCAGGACAAACGATAGCTCCCGCTACCGAAATATAGATGGTGCCACTTAACTAATAAATGGTGAATTTTATCTAAACTAAATGAAACTTTTATATAGTACATAATTATGTCCTTTAAACAAAACAACAAAAATCAATGAAGCCATGATCAAAGAAATCAATTTATTATCATCTGTATCAACGTATACATTTCCGAAGCTAACTACCAGCTGATTGTTTTATGAACATTAAAAATGTAAACAAAAATCGTCCAACATACTTTTAAATGGGAAAATTTGAAAACTTCGGCCTCGCCAAAAACCCCTTTATACTACGAATTTTGTAAAATCCGCTCTTAGCGGATGTCTACGCCCTAAGAGGAACATCCATGCAAAGTTTCAAGGTTCTAGGTCAAGTAGTTTGGGCTGTACGATGTTTCCACTGAGTGGTATTTGACAAATATATAGTAGATAAAGATTTTTTATTTCTTATTGCGGTAAAAGAATTACTTCCTAGTTAAAAGTCCTAGCCTAACTTTAATTTTTTTGAGTATGATTAATTTTTTTTACATAATGTAGGGCCAAGGGGGGGATATATCCCCCTTATGCCCCCCCCCCGTACCTACGCCACTGGAAGATATAGACTTTTTTGATTTCCTATCAGGATAACATGGGGAATGAGCATGCAGGTTTCCAGACACAATAATGTAATTATTGGGTATTTTAGACTTAATGTACTTTAGATCTCATCTAGAGAAGCCACAAACCATGTTTTACTAAGATGTGTGAGAAATAAGGGAAATGTAGAATTTATTTATTACCCATAAGGTGAACATTTTGGGACAATGTACTGTATTTACTACCTTCAGTGTCTCGGTAACCAATTGACTTGGAGCGATGATTGAAAATACTAAATTGTTTGTTTTTTCAAGCTGAATTCACTGGTGCAAACGAAAATTGGATTATTTTTATTTTTCTAAGTGAAAACACCAAAAAATTTTTTGGGGGTTTATCCCCCTTTAGCCCCCTTCCAGTGGTCCGATAGGGCTGGTTTGCAAACTCATCCAATTGATTATCAATTTACATGTCTGCATCAATTAAGATCGGACATTTTTATAAACCCTATTGTGCTAACAGACATAAATACTGTAGGGTATATACGAGATATGTTCGGAAAGTAAGTTCCGTTTGGGAATTAAAAAATCCTCAATGCATTTACAACATTATTATTATATACATCTTAAAGAGTGTACCTTAAACTACTTTTCTGCATAGTTCCCACAATATCTAGGCACTTGTCATATTTTGGGAGAAGCTTTTTAATTCGTACTGATAAGAATTCTTATCAGTACGAAGATGCCTGTGCACGCAGCCACTCGCTGACGCCATCTTTCAGTTCATCGTCATTCACAAACCGAGAAAGGTTACAACGGTGTACAGAAGAGTTCGTGGAATTTGTGGGAAACACTCAGAAGGATTAGTAATTTTGAATTTCCTTTTTTCCCGAACTTCAAAGATGATCGCACTAATGTCCACGATGAAGAGAGGAGCGACAAATCATCTGTCGTTACTGACGATCTCGTTGCCAAAATCAATGACACAGTTCGGGAAAAAAGGAAATTCAAAATTACTGATCTCTCTGGGTGTTTCCCACATATTTCATGAACTCTTCTGTACAACATTGTAACCTTTGTCGGTTTGTGAATGACGATGAACTTAATGATGGCATCAGCGGGTGGCTGCATGCACAGGCGGCAGAATTATTTTCAGTACGAATTGAAAAGCTTCTCCCTAGATATTACAATGCCTAAATATTTGTGGGAACTATGTGGAAAAGTAGTTTAAGATAGGCTCTTTAAGATGTATATAACAAAAATGTTGTAAATGCATTGAGAATTTGATTATTCCAAAACGGAACTTACTTTCCGAACACACCTTGTATACAGGATGTTTACTAAAAAATCTCCAGGACTTCGGGATATGGTTACTTACATCAAAACTAAAAAAAAGTTCCGTAAACTTGGGTTCTAAAATGCTCGGTTTTCCATCTGTCAGTATGTATGTGTTTTTACCATGATTTTTCATAACTTCGGAACTACCAAAGATATCAACTTCAAACTTGGAGCATCTATGTTGACTAATAGAACCTATTTTTGGGTGGAGTACCAAGTTTACTCTTTGTGCCATTCAAAAATGGCAGCCATTTTTAAATGGTACAAAGTAGAAACTTGATACTCCACGCCAAAATAAGTCTTATTAGTCAACATATATATACCAAGTTTGAAGTTGATATCTCTAGTTGTCCCAAAGATATGCAAAATCAAGTTAAAAACACATACATACCAACAGCCAGATAACCGGGCTTTTTAGGATCCATGTTTATAGGAACATTTTTCTTAGTTTTGATGCACGTAACTATATCCCGAAGTCCTGAAGGGTTTTTAGTAAACACCCTGTATATATAAAAGTTTGAACGAATGGTTTTGCTTCTGGGGGCCGCAAAACATTAAGTTATCGTGGTCTGGGGCTTAGGTATTACCATGAGACCTACAGTAATAGCTTCCTCCCTATAGGGGAAATTCGCTAATATTGCTCTTAAAGAGTACAGTACAAATAGGAATCATATCTGAAGTGCTTGCTACATGTTGTTCGAGGGTGAATAAATAAAAACAAAATTGTCTTAGAAAAATAGAAAATTAATAAAAAAATACTTAATATTGAATCACATTCATCATATACTGATATTTGATATTGTTATTAATGTCACATAATTGACTGTTTTCAGTGAGATATTTTATATAAAAATGTATAATTGACTAAATATATAATAGCTTAACCTAGCCTTATTAAGCTTATAAGTTATTTCTCGGGTTTCTATTTTTGGTAATAATTAAAGTAAATATTTGTCATCTATATCTAATCTCAAGAGCTCACAAAGATAGTTCCAACTGCAGCTAGGTGAGCGGACATGGAACCTAGGTGCTTTCAACAAGCGCGATTGAAGGTATACAAACTGTCAGGACACAAAACATAGAACCTAGGTGCTTTCAACATACACTCTACTATGAGTTTACCACAAAATTTCCCTTACAACAATAACACTTGAACATCAATCTATGATTACAACATTGATCCAATTCTTTGGTGTATTTTGTGCAAAGCTTAAAATAATAAAATAACCACCATCTTAAGCTGGAGCTATGTGATGTCCAAAGAAAAATGGAATGTTATAAAACTGGTGAGTAATGATGAATAGGAATGGATGGTCAGCTACGAACTCTTGATCTGGTGGTGGCTTTGTGGGGGCACAAGTGAGCATAAACATCATTCCTGTAAAAACAAGAATAAGATATTTAAGGCTTACTCAAAGTTGAATTGTCATCAAGTTCTATTCGTCAATTATCTAATGTCTACATAATCATTAATTCCTTTTGAAGTTTTTTTTTCTTTGAAAAAAAAACTTCAAACAATGCAAAGATAAAATGATATAATCCTCGTCAATTTTACGATTCAATTTCAATGTAAATTGAATGTGATATTTAAAATTAAAATAATTAATGAATTTAGATTTTTTTATATTGAAATATTGAAACTTTGAATTTTAGGATTTTGATGATCTTGTGTCTCTTAATCTTTTTATGTTTCCTGATGTTTCCTCAATCTTAAAAAGCTTTCATTATATTCAATTTTTAATTACTTTTTAAAGTCATTCTAAAAAATGTATCATTCATTTAATTATTAATCAACATAAAATGTAAGAGCAGCCAGAGGGAACTAAATAAGATTTCTGGGAGAAATCTGATCCAATTACTTTTTCTCCCGCTTTCCTATTTTATTATTTGAAATTACCTATCGACTATGTTCAATCCGTAGTATGTGTTATTGATTTAAAGTCTAACTCCTCAGATCTGGAGCTACTGTATATAGCGGGGACAAGACAAATGACCAACTCGGCATTTGACCAACTGGGTTCCCCATCACGTAGGGATGGCTAGCTCCATAGATGCCGTTTGATCACAGCTGTCAGACAGGCTCCGGCCGGCGGGGCACACGGGAGACTTGTGGATCGCTATGATGTCCGGCAGGGCACACTGGAGACTTATGGACTGAACAGCAGCAGGTGTGCCAACCTCATCAGAATATTCATGAATAATAATTTTTCTATTTTCTGAATGATAATATTATGGTTTAAGCGGATCGATGTTAATATTTAATTCGAAAAAGATACAATTACAGTAATAAAAAACGATGATCTTATCTGATCTTATCTTTTAGGGCCTAATGATTATTTTAAAATTTAAAGTTGTGTAGACAAAAGGGGAAACAAGGAATTAATGATCACAAAAAAGAAGATAGCGACGGAAAGAGCAAAATATTACAAACTTTGCATTCCATATTTATTTTATAGGAGAATTATTTATTTTCCATTTTTATTTTTATTGAAGGTGGTGAAGTAGCAGATTTGATGTTGTCAGCTGAGGGGCAATTTTAGATGTGTTCTTATGGTCAAGGAACAAATTTCATTGCAATGTTTCACTGATGGAAACAGTTATTGTTTTAGGTTAAAGTGAAAATTTAATGAACAAAAGGTTACTCTACCAAGAAATACTATAAACAACATCCTATGATATGCTTTTATATCAATATCAACAAATTGAAGCTGTGATGATTCAAAAATCTTGTTTCCGCACTAAGGTTGAAATCTTGCTTAGTTTTACGAAAACGCGGTGGCCCAGTGGTCAACGCATTTGGTCTCTCGTTTCGAGGTCCCGGGATCGATTCCCGCTTTACTACGAAATTTTTACACAGTAATCGGCACAAAAAACTTTTTTGGGTGTAAGTAAATGACTCCACAATAAATTAAATTGAACTTAAATTTCAACCTTATTTAGATTCGTTGAAACCTCTATAATTTTTACTTTCCTTCTTTCAATTAATTTATCAACTAATTATTACATTAAAATTCCATAAATGAATTTCAAAGCTACATTATTGAAGTCGTACGATTTGAGTAAGTGAACACTGAAAAGGCGGTAGGCCTAATTAAGAATTTAAAACATCCATTAACTTCAGGCATCAAGAAAAACTGTAGGCCTTATGTTATCTTATTAATTCAGTAAACCCTTGTACATAAAACAACTAAATCTAAGTAATATTTTGGTAATTTTATTAACAAAGAAATATTTTTCAAGAGAATATATTGATTAGGTAACCGTTAACTTAACCGAATACAGATTCCTTATTGTCTCCGGAAATCTCAATTACCCTAATTCAAAACATTTATCTATTGATTATAACGTTAATAATTATAGGCCTAAGTCAAAGTGTTGTTATCATTCATCGCCAAAAACCCGGTGAGCCTAACTTAAATGGATTTATAGTATTAAGGCATTCATTAATATCATTCCTCAAAACCAAGGTCTACATGGTTTATTATGGTTCAGAGTGCCTACAAATTCCTTTAAGACCGAGACGTAGCTCGGGGATGCGTATTTAAACAGAACTACTACAGCAAGATACAAAATACCAGAATTATTAAGTTTATAGATACGCCGACTATTTCAATAATTAGCTATCTTTTCTAACGATTCTCCGAATTTTAAAACATTTTATTAAACAAAAACTTGGATTACGAAACATAACATTTTATTACAAATAAACTTGGATTTATATAAGCTGAATCGAAGGTTTCCATCGTGTCAAATTCTATTCTGACATCGAGTTGGCAACAGCAACGTTGTGAGTGAGTTCGTTTATCGTCTGGATGGTGATGAAGAATGAATTAAACAACCAATAGCGTTCGACGTTCGACGATAGTGTCGAGCGGTGTGCTCTGATTGGTCAAGCGCTGCGTCACAGTGATGGAGAGAGCCTGTTGGCCAAATGCTCTGTACTAGCGTCTAAAGGCGATAGATCACGCCGTGATGGGGAACCCCAGTCGGCCAAGTTGGTCAAACGCCGAATCGGTCAAATGCATGGATCCCTATATAGCCAGAACAGCTGTTAGTCCAGGCAACGGAAGGGTATACAGGGAATTTTTTGGAACACAATTTTTTGACTGTACAGCTTTGTTTGGACTAGTCAGAAGGTGAATATATCAAAAGTCCCTGTCTGTAGCCCTCAAGTGGGGGAGGGAGAGGGGTCTGAAGGTACAATTTTTTGGTTTTTCCTAAATATCTTCAAAACGATCAACTTTTAGTATTCCCTATTAAATTGGAAAATTAAAGAAAATTAAATTTTCTGAAAGAAAAGTATATAATATATCTATTTTGGTCCAACCATTTACAAGGTAAGCACTAATTTCATTAACATTAAAACAAATATCCCTTCCATAAGAAATACATGTACATTTCTGAGTAACATACATGCCCAATGGGGCAACACTTTTTCACCCAAAGGGAAATGAACAACATTCAGGAAATATCAACAAAATTTCCCGCAATTTGACACCTCAATCATAAAAATTTGTCTAAAATAAAGGTATGGGCAAGCTCAAAAAAAGTTGTTGTAACCACATATTTGTATTAATTCCTTGAAAAATAACTTTATTTTTTATGAGCTCACCAAGCCATTTACTTTGGATACATTTTTATGATTTAGGAGTCAAATTACTGAAAATTTTGTCAATATTTCCTGAATGTTGTTAATTTTCCTTTAGGTAAAAAAGTGTTGCCCCACTGAGCTTGTAAATTACACACAAATTTATATGTATTTCTCATGGAAGAAATGTTTAGATATAATTAAAATCAGTGCTTACCTTGTAAATGGTTGGACCAAAATAGACATATTGTTTACTTTTCCTAAAGGAAATTTAATTTTCTTTAATTTTTAAACTTAATAGGGAACACTAAAAGTTGATCATTTTCAAGATATTTAGGAAAACCTAAAAATGGTACCTTCAGACCCCCTCCCACCCCCCCGCTCAAGGACTATGGATGGGGACTTTTGATGTGTTCACCTCCTAACTAGTCTAAACAAAAGCTGCAAAGTCAAAAATTGTGTTCCATGCATTTCCTCCTATATCTTTTTTTGGGCATTCGTTGCCTGCTCTATCTGTGTAGTGAACACAAAATTTTGATTCAATCGAGTCTCAAGTTATTATAAAAGAGGAGTTTTGTTAAGTTGAATATTGTTATTCTAACATAAAAGAGCACATTTACCAATTTTATTTTTGTTAGTTATCAACTCATACGTTATATTATGAATACGTTGTGTACATGGCCAGATATGGAGAAAACTGTACTTTTTTATTGGAGTATTGCACTTTCTGCGGATTGTAGTTGATGCCAAAAGGAAAATTTTCAATCATAGAGCCACTTCAAAATCCGTGGCCAATACCGAAATGGCGGGCATTAAAGATTGCCTCTGTGAGCCGCTGCTTTATTGCAATATATCTATCGTATCTCAACTCCTAACGGACCGAATTCAATAATTTTTTATCATTCTAAAGCTGATTTGAGGAGAAAACTTTTTTGTACTTAAAATTTAATTGCGAAACCCAAGGGTTCATTATAATTTAAAGAAAATGTAAAAATTTTACTTTTTTAAAGAGTTTAATTATTGCAGTCATGGAGGGATATGATTATGCCCTGTAAAATAAATAATGTGAGAGGGTGTTCTTTGTTTTTCTATCATATTTTATGTGCTTAACAACATACTAAAAGTTAAGCACAGTTTGACCACCGGAAGTGCCTCAATTATTTTATTATAAAATTATTTTAACATGGCATCCAAGATGAGGTCAAAAGCACCAAAGATTTATGGAATTAATGCAATACTAGTGGCTTGTAGGGGCAAAAGCCCCTAAAAATAAAATATAAATGCTGAATATTTAATGTAAGATATTTAATAATCTAGAGTACTTATTAAACATTTTATGCGTAATAATAAAGGTATTTTGACCTTTTTTGCTAGTACGTTTCAGACTTTTAAGAAATGTTACAACTTCAGTATAGTACAGAGCTGAATACCACCACAGCAACAGCCAGAACAGCCGGAACAGTGGCACTATCCGTCGACCTCAAAACAAACCCAGTTCACTTTGTTTCCAGTTAAAAATATGAAAATGGTTAAAACCACAGATTGTAGCACTTATTTTATATCCCTAGGAAAGTCATGATATTCAACAAACAAATGCAAACAAATTGTGACGTCATCAAAAGATCGTCATTAAGCTCGTATGTAGCCTCTAGCTGTTCAAAAGTATATATTGGGCGGTTTGAGGGTACTTAATAGAAACTTCCTATTGAAGCTACATTTTTACCCAATAGGCAAATAGGTAAGGATGAAATCAGAAAATGGTCTACCATTGACGTCTCCACGCCCAACGTTAGAGCCTCTGGCTCGATCCCTTACTGAAGTTATAGGTTTGGAGACCACCAGCTTAGTTAATAGTTAATATTGAGGATTTTACCTTACGTCCCACACGTTTTTATGGTTTCCCGTGAGTAAATGCTGCTTTTTGTTTGTAGATTCAAGATTCAATGTACTTTTATTGACCAAATTTAAAGTTGATGTTGCAGTCAATCGCTGTTACAGCAGCAAACACTTATAGCTTGGTCAAAAGTATGACCATTTCCGACCGCACATAAAACTGGCAGAACTATAGGTCTTAAAAGCTAAGTTTTCGCTATACCTATAGTCTGCGCTTATCGATTGTGTTAATATTACATATCACTTGGCTTTAAATCAGCATCAACTAATACTTATTTAAACCAAACAGATGTATTTAATTCCTAATGTTTTTTAAATGGTGGGTATGTTAAAGCCCCTAAATTATAAAATTATAAATTATAAATATAAAATAAGAAAATTCAAAAAGAAAAATCAGTTATTTCTTATAGTAGGCTCAACCTACAATTAAAACTAAATTTTAAATAAATCATATTATCAACATCTATCATGTGGTTTCAAACCAAGTATGTACAAGCAACACATGTTTTAATGTAAACAAAGCAGACGTTTTTAGATTCTAATGCTTTTTAAATGGCAGATATTTTATGTTATATCTCATTTTCTGGTGAGTTTCAAGCAATTTTGGTATTTTTCCCGCCACCACGGAATTGAGACCTTTAATTTGAGCCCTCTCCCATCTTTCTACGACTTCCCGGACGCCCACAATTTTGACGCAAAGAATCGGCTTACGAAATTAAATACATGATGTGATATTTAAATTGACTTTTGCACTACACTGCTATTAATTACAGGTGGTAAGAGCGGGTAGAACGGGGGTGGTAATAATTAACGGGTGGTTACTTTGACTTGATAATAGTTTTCTGCCACCATCTTGGATATAAATTTTTTTTTCAAATGTAAGTATAGTGTTGTGACACATCATTACAAGCTAGAATCACATGCTGATTACAATACCGAAACCCGATTTCAAAACTTTTAATTCGTTTTCAAGTTATACTTAGAAACAAATTATTTCCTATACATTCATTACAGGAGTTTCAAGCTTTAGTAGACGTAGTTCGTTCTAGTCTTAAAATGCTCCCATAATATTGTGGCTTACTTTCATAGTCCAGTAAGTACAAATGAAAATATTGAGTTGCTGTGGTTTTGATGTTATTGTTGAGCTGATCCAAGTTTTCTACTTTGTACTTCCCCGGGTTGCCACAGGGTACGCCACTTTCTGGTAGGCCTAATTTTTTTGAATTTCAATATAAATTTCAAAACTATGCAACCTAAAGAAATATTTCAAATTGCAAATTTAAAGAAGATTAAATTCCCTACAATTTGAGTGCTTTTGAAACTCTTAAGCTTTGTTGGATCTGGAGATATATAGGCTAGTCAAAATACGGTCCAACATCAAAGTCAAGGTAATAGAAATGAAATTTATAGGATTTTGTCAGCAAAGGTGTCCACAACATCATACTAAAAATCGGCAAAAATCGGAGTGGCGGAAAGCCGCCATTTTGGAAAAAAAAACATCCGCCATATTGGATTTATGTAAGCCTTTAGCAAAATTGCAATAGTTTGACCAATAAGCTCTTAGAACTCTGCGGTTTGCTTAACAGCTCCCTCATTAACATAACTTCAAGGTAATAACAAATTTTATACCATTTAAATATTGTTTTCTTTAAATGAGACAGTTTTAATTTGAAACAATACCAAATTTCAATTTTTTTTTGTAAAATCTTTATATACTTCCCAATACAAACTAGATGGCATAAACATACACGTTTTGAGGTTCTTAAAAGAATCTGCATTAAATTTTGAACAAAATTCATCAACACATAAATTTGTATCCTGCTTTGAAGGTGGGATAAATTATCAACAAATTAGTGAAATGTAGTCAACTTGGGCCAGCCGTGACGCCACTTGCGGCGCTGTATCGCCACAGGTTGAAAGGTTCAATGTTACAAACACTGCTGTGATGATTACAACAGGTTTTTATGTATGCACAATACTTGTATAGGTTGTTTGTTAGGTAATCTTTTTTTAATGCTTCTCCATTAAAAATCTGCCTATGTTTTCTTCCAACTCTCCAAAAACTTGATCTTGGCTTTTATTGCGATCCCTATGAGTATACTTTATAACTCTTTAAATAAAACCTTAATTTACTGGCCAACAACACAAAAATATTAATTTAGAACGGAACCCAATTTTCCTACCAAATTCTGCGTTAGGTTCACATTGAAAATTATTTCAGGGGCACAATCATTATACATTGTTTTGTCGCGAGTTAATGATGTATATTGATTACTTATCAATTAAGTTATGATAAAATAAGTAAAACCACAAATTTAAATCAAAATTGTTATTTACAGTTTTGAAAAATCCATTTCTTGACTGAGCCATTTAAATTAAAGTCTATCCATCGTTGTCACAGTCTTTGTATGTCATCTACGTTTGTGTTGTTGTATAGAACACCGTGGCACCCACCACACGCAGAAGAACACTGAAGTCCATGAAACTGGCAAGAACATCCTTTTTAGATGATTTATACAGTTTTTGTTTCTTTATTTATTAAGTATAATGAAGAACTATTACCTTTCAACAATTGTATAGTGGGATAAAATGAAGCGTGTCAATGAGTGTGTCTGTTTCAAAATAGACTCTTATTTTTCAAGCCAATAATGTATTTCGCTCAGTCCTGGACAAGAATTAAACCCGGGCCGGCTGGGTGATAACCCATTATTCTACCAAATGCGCCTCAGCACTGCACAGGATATAATGTTTTTTAGTTCATTAATTGATATTTGGCCTATATCTGAAAATTGTATAAATGTAAAGTAATTTGTTATTATAATACCTAATATATAAACAAATGACTAATTATTAATTTCTAATCAATTAAACATTTCGACACAAATATTTAAAGATTTTTTGAGAGGATTGTTTTGTAACTATTTATCGACATGTTTGATTAATAACTTTAAATACTTGATTTAATCAGAAAACAGTCATAGCCTGTAACTTAATTTCCAGGAATGAAATCTTATGAAATTTGATCATTGATCAATAGGTAAATGGATCACTTAAAATTACATTTGGACGTAAATGGACACGAAATGACGTAAAATTAACAAAATATTTTAATACGTTTAACTAGTTAACTCCTTACCGCATTTACATCAACTAGTTTTTTAACGATCTTGAGAGAAATGCTATCGGAGCCTTTTCAGTGGTTAACCCCAGTTAGCAATGAATTTCCTTTAGCTAAAAGTATACTTCAATCAGTCTGGAAAACTTCTAGGAAACAACGTGCAAAGCATGAAATTTTATAGTTTGCAAATAACACTACTTGAAAATCCTCCGACTTCTTAATTTTTGAATTGTGTGATATAATATCCGTAATACTGTAAATAAATAATCTAGTATGTAATAAACAAATAGCTATAATAAATAATGCTGTTGCTCACACCTTAAAATTGTAAATTCGGATGGGCGAGTATTACAGAGATGTAAAAGTTTTAAGTATTATTAATAATACCTTTTTGCATGTAAACCAAACAAATAAATGCATTGTTTAGCTGGTTGTTTAATTTTCACGAGAAAAAGTAAGAAAAACTGCTCAATTGAAAACTCAAATAATGTTGATCTTTGTATGCCCAGCTCAAAACATTTAAATTACTAACTGTAAAAATGAATATTGTCAAAGTATTTTAAAAGTGTTAATCATTACACCAAGACTGATCTAAGCAAATTCAATAATAGTAAACAATTCAGTCACTTACCTGACAACTAAACTAAATACAGTTTGTTCCGAGAACTTAACTTTTCAGTTTTTTTTAATTTTACGTGATCCGTTCCGTGTTCCGTTCTAAATTAATTTTTTCGTGTTGTTGGCCAGTAAATTAAGGTTTTATTTAAAGAGTTATAAAGTATACTCATAGGGATCACAATAAAAGCCAAGAACACGTTTTTGGAGAGTTGGAAGAAAATATAGGCAAATTTTTAATGGAGAAGCATTTAAAAAAATGACTATCAAATAAACAGCCTGTACAAGTAGTGTGCGTACATAAAAACCTGTTGTTATCATCATAGCAGTGTTTGTAACATTGAACCTTTCAACCTGTGGCGATACAGCGCCGCAAGTGGCGTCACGGCTGGCCCAAGTTGAAGCGTTGACTACATTTCACTAATTTGTTAATAATTTATCCCACCTTCAAAGCAGGATAAAAATTTATGTGTTGATGAACTTTTGTTCAAAATTTAATGCAGATTCTTTTAAGAACCTCAAAACGTGTATGTTCATGACATCTAGTTTGTATTGGGAAGTATATAAAGATTTTACAAAAAAAACATTGAAATTTGGTATTGTTTCAGTTTAAAACTGTCTCATTTAAAGAAAACAATATTTCAATGGTATAAAAGTTGTCATTATCTTGAAGTAATGTTGATGAGGAAATGAAATGAAATGAAATGAAATGAAAAATGGCTTTATTAACGAAGCGAAGTTAGGACTAGCAAGTCCTCTCTACCACTTAACTTCGACTAAAAATAAATATATAACATGGTAGCTAAACTAAAAACAAATCAGACACAAGTAAATTAACAATTTTCAATAGAACTAAAATTCAACTTTAATTAAGGAAGCTGTTAAAGCAAACCGCAGAGTTCTAAGACGCTTATTGGTCAAACTATTGCAGTTTTACTAAAGGCTTACATAAATCCAATATGGCGGATGTTTTTTCCAAAATGGCGGCTTTCCGCCACTCCGATTTTTGCCGATTTTTAGTATGATATTATATTTTTAAAATTCATAATAGCGAAGGATTTGTAATTATTATTTAATTTGTTGGACTTTTCCTATCGCTTCTAGTGTTTAAACTACACTACGTTTCGAGAGGTATTGAAACTCCTCTCGTTTTCAAGTGACCCTACTTAAAGTTACATTAACCTACTTACGTTTATTTAACCTACTTTTTTTGGATTTTTTTTTGTTTTTTTGACATACAATTACATTCATCCAACATTCAACAGAAATCTCACTCACACAAAATTTCATACAAAACACATTAAACATACTTAATACAGAAAGAAAATTAAAACTAAAACATATTACCTGATAAAGGGCACAGAAAATTAAAACAAAAACATATACCTTACTGCCGGCAATGCCTCCAAGCTGGCAGTGGCACGACACGCACACACGTCCACTCACACTCACATACGCAACTCGAATGAAGAGCGTCTGTGAGAGCAAGAGGAGGGGGAGCGGCCCTACCCCCACCACGGGCACAAGTTGACGTCAGCGGTCTAAGACCCGCCTCCATGGTAAATCTCGGGAACATGACTCAGGCATCGGCTGTGTGTTTCCTCCAGGCACCTATATGGGCACAAGTACAGCAATTCCAAAAAATATACAGCACGCCTCCTAGCTACAGGTGGGGAACAGGACGCACAACCCATAGCAAGAGTTTCCTCCAAGCAGATTCACGGGCGCATGGATCTTAGGACCATGTGATGGACTCTGGACGCGGGAGCTTCTGCAACAGACAAGTCTGGAGTGGGTTTTGGGGCTATTTTTTGTTCAAAGTGTGATTTAATTAAAGGTATCCAAAGTGGCCTAACATCAATACTGCTCTGACTAATTGGGTTTTCATGTAATTTTATTAACGCCCCTTCAACAAACTTCCTTTTGTAGTAATGAGATTCATGGTGTAATATTTCTGCCCCTTCAAAGTTGAATTTATGTTCTTTCTCCCATGCGTGTTTGGCTAATTTCGAACTGGTTGTTTCGACATTTTTGGTGTTTCTTTTATGTTCGCCAATACGAACTTTTAATGGCCGTTTTGTTTCTCCTATGTATTCACCTTCACATTCCCATTTAATACTATAGACACAATTTTTTGAGGCTTGCTCTGAACATTTTGGTTTTACTTTAGTAAGATGCTGTCTTAATGTGTTTGATGATTTGAAGGCAGTTTTGATTTGGTATTTCCTGGCAACCCTTCTTATTTTTTCTGATAGTTTTGGGACGTATGGAATACTTATGAAAGCTTTTGGTTTGTCAGTGATTGGGGATGTATTCGATTTTGTTTGCCTATTCTTTTTGCATTTACTGATAATTTTCTGTGGGTAACCATTTTGCTTCAGTTCTTGGGTAAATTTTGTTTAGCTCCGCGTCCAAAGTTTCTTTTTCAAAACAAACAGATTTAGCTCTATCAAAAAGAGAATATGCCACTGACTCTTTCACTGATTCACTGTGATTTGATGTGTAATTTAAGTACCTGCCTGTGTGAGTTTTCTTTCTAAACACTTCAGTTTGAAGGGCATTTGTGTTTTTGATTACGTTTACATCCAAAAATGCTAGTTTGTTGTTTTGTTCCTTTTCTGTTGTTAGTTTAATCGTTGGTGAGATATTATTTAGGTGTTCAGTGAAAATGTCAAGGTTTACATCTCCATGACTCCAGACAGCAAAGACATCGTCCACGTACCTAAGCCACACTTTAGGCTGAAGGCAAGCAGAAGCAATTGCTTTCTGCTCGAATTCTTCCATAAAAATGTTGGCAAATATAGGTGATAGTGGGGATCCCATTGCCATGCCTTCATCCTGGCGAAATATTGTGAGTGAGTGAGTGAGCGAAATAATGAAATTTTGTGTGAGTGAGATTTCTGTTGAATGTTGGATGAATGTAATTGTATGTCAAAAAAACAAAAAAAATCCAAAAAAAGTAGGTTAAATAAACATAAGTAGGTTAATGTAACTTTAAGTAGGGTCACTTGAAAACGAGGAGTTTCAATACCTCTCAAAACATAGTGTAGTTTAAACACTAGAAGCGATAGGAAAAGTCCAACAAATTAAATAATAATGATATTATAGACCCCTTCCTTGACAAAATGTAATATAATTCACTTCTATTACCTTTAGTTTGATGTTTGGCTTATTTTGACTCTAGATTGACTAGCCTAATAGTCCTTTAAAGCAAAATAAATTCTTCCATTTGATTAGCAGATGTCCATTTGATTAATATATGGGAAGTTTTTAAAAATTCTGTGACCACTATAGGGCAAAGCCCTAAATAGTTTGGACAAAATGGATAGCTTTACAATGTTTTCCGAGCAAATTTACATATATGTGAACCAAATTAAATGTTAAGCCAAACTGTCTTTTAACCAATTAAATTATTTATGATTAATTAATTTAGTTAAAAACTAACCAATAAACTTAATTGACTGGATAGCCGAGTGGATAAAGCGCTCACCTCATGACCTTAGGGTCACCGGTTCGATTCCTGACTGGATAGAGACTGAGTCCAGTTGGGTGATTCTCTAGAAAGTGGGATATTTCATGACTCAAGCGGAAAACATCATTAACAAATAATTTTATACTAAATCAAATAGCGTATTCCGATTAAATTAATAGTAAAGGATCACGTGGTGAATTCCATATGCCTGAGTAATTTAACATTAATTAATAAGAAAATATGGAACCCGCTGTTTGTCATTCCTCTGGCATGTCCCTACCTTGAAATACGACAGAGTTTGCTTACTATAATACACTTTAAATAGTTAAAAAATGAAAAAAATAATTTTATTTTGTTACATATTATACATATAGTGTCATATTTTATTTGGACAAATTTTTTCTACATATTTAATAATTTTACAAAACATTTACTTTTGTCCATTGATTTTACTCATCATTCATCTGGCAAACTGTTGCTGTCAGATATAAAAAGAGGGAAATTATATGGCAGAAGGAATACCAGGGATATTTTGCCCAGATGTTTGGCAAGACTATTTCCTTAAAAGCACATGTTCAGTAGTTTTCTGAAGTTAGTGAATGGCGGATGTCTGGCCTCACCTGCTGCTCGTCACACTGACTGTCATCATTCCTCTGGTATGTTTTTTTACTTTAATTCATATTGAATTTTTTATCATAAGCTACAAATCTAAACATAGTAGATAGTAGTTTATCATAGTTATATTATTTTTATTTAATAAATGTATTTAATAGTGTAAAACCTAACTTAAAGCTGTAAACGTCATTCCTCTGGCAAATTCTTGTCATTCCTCTGGAAACAGTCATTCCTCTGGCAAACTGTCATTCCTCTGGCTACAAAATTATATTTAATTTTATATAAAAAACCCAAAGTCATATATTATTAAGGACTAAATGGTAATACATAATATTCTCGTAAATTTTAAGTCATGAATATCGAATATAGATCCTCTGACAAGACGTATCATTCCTCTAGTGATCATTTTTTTATTTTTTGTTCATAAATAAGAAAAAAATATTTTTTCAAGCTTTCCTTCTGGAAAAATAAATCAATACTTGGATATAAATCAATTAGAAAACACCAAGAACAGACACTAATTCAAAAAAATATTTTTTTGCCATTTATTGGCATAAAATAAAACACTTTTCAGAGAATCACCCAGTTGCCATTTGTCATTGGGGTATGAATTAATGATGCTACCTAACAAAAGTTCGCCGTTAGATAGCAACAAGACCTGGGTTTGGACCGTTCCCGATCAAAACGTTAAAAAAGTCATTGGCGTTAAATACACAATAAAAAACTTAAAACATACTGCGGCTTTCTACATGTGTACAAGTAGTTACCCAAGGGAAGACTGAGTTTGTTTGAGGTTTATTGGCTTGAAATCTGTTTTACCGCTTGCCATTAAAAATTTGGTACACTTATATGGATTTGGACGAAAGATATCTTTAAAGTATCCATTTTTTCCTAACTGTTTACTTTAGGGTATAGTGCTAATGGCATAGTTTTGAAATATACAGGTCTATTGAAAAAAAAAAAATAGGCCTTCCAGAAAATGGCACACCCTGTGGCAACCTGGGGAAGCTCGAGATCTAAAACTTGGATTTTACATTATCAGCTCAAAATTAACATCATATTCAAGAAAATAACATCTACAATTTTATCTTGAAAAGCAAGGAAAAAACCACACGCCAAAAACCACTGCCACCCCACCCTCTATAGCCCCCATGGCCACCCGCCAGCTGTTGGGGGTCGGTGTTATCTTGTTGTTGTTTATAACAAGATTCCTGACTGTTACTAATTTTGTTATGTTCTAGGTTTTTTCAACCTGAAGACGCAATCAGATTCCAGATCCTAAATCTCGTGAAACTTGTTTTTACTAATCTCTGATTTTCTTAACTTCGATCCTTTTAAATAGCATTGGGGAAGTTAAGGTCCCCTTTCTCCAGATTGCAAGGGTTTAGAAAAAAATAATTTAACCATGATTTTATTAAAATTCAAGTGGAAGATGGGCCGAATATTGTTCAGAAATATGTGTGTACAGAAAAAGAAGCAATAAAAATCAGAAAATGAGTTATTTTGATAGTAAGCTCTTCAACTTGATGCTCTGTAAAATTTTATTTGGGAAGTTAAGGCACTTTTCCCTTGGGGAAGGTCACTTATAAGCTCCAGATGGAATTTGAATATTTTTTATTGAATAGTATAAAAAGACAACCTTTAAGCCCATTTATTCCAGATCTTTAGCTAAAAAATAACCGATTTATCAATAAATACTACTAGTAAACCTGTTGCTCGGAATGTGCATTGACTGCTAGATAAAAATAATAATCGTTCTGCATTCTAGACATATTTTTTTAATTATATGGTTAAATTTCAAAGTTACTTTCGTTTATAATGAGATTATTTACCAAAGTTCTTATAATTCTAACTGACACATCACAGTTGAACAAAATTTAAATAGTTTGATGAAAACCTTACAATTTGTTATATTTGATTAACTTGATCAAGCGCCTTAATACGGTTACTACATTTTCATTTTTAGATCATTACTACAAACAATCTTCGCATAAACTATCACCATAAACTACAAGAAAATGTTATACTCAATAGAGTTCACCAAGGCACATTGGCCATACTTAAATTATTAGTCTTAAAATTATTACAGGCAACATATAATATAAGAACACAACAGTTATTTGAAAATCGACTACAAATTTGTTTATACCACACATGTCTTTGAATGGCTTGCTTTTAAATTTAAAATGAAGAAGTAAATTATATTTTTTAATCCTGGATTTATGCAAAAACTTTTCAGTAATTCAGTTTCTGTTACTAAATTAAAACCTTTCTTAACCTTAATCTGAACTAAAATGGCTCGACTAACTCATAAATGAATGCTTAAAGCCTGCTTCAGGTTAAATATTCAATGGTTTCAATTCCAATAATAACACATGCCTTTGCTTGAAAGATTTATTTTCTGCATCAGCTATATTATTTGAAATTTATTTTCCCATGTTATATCTCATATATTTTATGGACAAATACAAAACTTTAAGGTTGTCTAGGGCCGTTCCCTTTAGTCCAATCTTCAAAAATGTTATTTACTGCAAAACTACATGTTAAGCACTCTCCTATGACACCTAAATTATTCAAATTGGCCCATTAGTTTAGGAGGAGTAATGATCACAAAAAACCCCTAGCATATTAAATAAGTATAGATTCACTATTCACATTACATCGTCTTAATATCAAACTATTTCAAATCAATACGTGTAGATGAACATAATTCTGACACACAAAAATATTCAACCCCAAAAATAAAATATTTAGCTGAGGTTTCAATTTATAACTCCATACCGGTAGTTATATAAATGTAGCTTTGAACTAACATCCTCCAATAAAGGTTTTTAAGAAAACTTTCTTGAGCCATGAACTAAATATTGAAACGCTCAGTGTGTCATGCAGCTTTTGGGGGATGGCAAAACACTGTCGTCCAATAGATTACTAACCTAGCCAAAAGGCTGCAGCACTGCTCAGACTATTTCCCAAATGTGCACTAGAGGGCGCAAGCAATCCATTAAAATTTGGTATTAAATTTAAAGTTGGAATAAAAATAAAAAAGATGCACAAGCCTGCATACAAAACTTGGCTATTATGCAAAATATCCCCAAAAAGTCAGATCTGAGGAGGCTAACTGTAGCTTAGAATCTCTTGATGTCATAGTGACTAGGGACGTAGCCAGAATTTCAAGAGGGAGGGGGGTTGAGTATTAGCCGATGTGATTATGAGTATCAGGTAAAAAGCTTGCTAGGCACTATTTACCATAAAGAACTTGACTTTTCCCTTAAAAGACAACCATTTAAAAACTAAAAATTGTCATCTTGGATCTTAACAAACCTATGAAATTACTAGTCAACAATACAATATTTCAAAATGCATGTAATCTATATTAATAGCACCCGACACATGCATATAACTGTGCCCGGGAAACAGGCAAAAAATAGAATGGAACACCTGTTATTTCCTGGGCAAAGCTGGTGGTATAAAAAACATGAATTAATAATAACAACAAATTATTAGAACAACATCACATTAACAATACTTTTATTAATTGTATAATTCCATGAAAAGAATATTTAAAATAATACTTATTGATGTAAAGTTATAAACTGACATAAGGGGGTAACATTTTACAGACATGTTTGAGTTCTACTATGCATAAATATCAATGATGCAATGAAAAAATTGAAAAAAGAATAATTTGCAATGAAAGCAAACAGTTATCTTTGGTATGGCCAAAAAGGCATGTTTTACATGCTAAACCTTCACAGAGGTGGAACTGAAAAGCGCCCAAAAAACAAGATTGAGTCATGAACATTAGATTTGATGAAAAACACAAACGGATGGTCAGCAATGAAGGTTTCATCTTGAGATGGAGGCTTTGGCATGCAACATCTTGATCCCATAACTAGAGCTATAAGAAATAAAAAATTTTATAATACTGGTACGTATAAAGCCAAATCATCATACAAGTAAAATTTTTATCTTAAATAAGATACAAATTGCTGAAAGTTAATACAACAGCTAGTACTGAAAAAAAGAAACAGAACTTACAAAAGACACAAGCAAGTTAATTAAATATGGGACAGTTTTTCTTTATACAAATATTTTCCATCCTCAAAATAAAAATACCAGTGTTTATTTTAGATTTGTGTTTAAATATTATATTCCACAATAGTGAAGGCAGTATTTTGTCCATATATTTCTAGATACAAGCAAGACTGCCTCACTAGACTACACTTGGCACATTGAGAAACATTTTCAGGCGCATACCTAGGGGGGACTCAGGGGGCTCAAGCCCCCTTAAACTTGTGAAAAATGTGCAAAAAAATTCTTAAGACAGTATTTTATTTAATTGGGCCGGGAAATTTCACGGGCATATGTCGTTGTTAGGAAATTGCTTGGTCATTTTGCTCCCGCCAAATACCTCTTATTCCCGTAGTAGATCTCAGCATTATTTGCATGGTTTTTTCATGGCTAATGGTATCTCGATCACCTCCTGGCCATCAAATCTCTGTTATAATGCAACCGTAAAGTCACCCGGTCATTTTGTGGCCATTGAATCTCTGGAAATCTCTCGAATCTCGTTCTTTTGACGGTGCCAGATCTCCTGGTTAAATCATAAAACAATATCTCGACTTTATATATCCCTACTAGGATAACTTTCATTGGGTAGCAAGACGACGATAGGATTAGATGAGGTCAGAAATTTCATGGTCAAATTTTGACATTACAAACATATCTCGGCTTTTACTGTGTGTCCCAAAAGTCCCGGACCGGTTCAATATCTTTTAAAGTAAGCCAGATATCAAAACAACATTTTGCATACCTTTTAGTACTAAAAAAAACTACTTTTTGATGTATGTGTCATTTCTACCCCTGCCCCCAAAATTTTAAATGTAAACCCCCATCGTGCGACTGCTTATTTTAAAGGGCTTGTTAAAAGAAACACAATGCCGCAAACCGGAGGTCGATATCATGCTCCAGTCTAAAATGGCGGCCATTCAAAAATTTAAAAATGCCGTCCGCCAATTAAAATTGAATATTTTCTGTCTTCAGCAATTCACATTTAAATCGAATAAGAACTACCAGAACACATATTAACTACTTAAAAGATACAAAAATAATAATTTCTTGTTGTCATCATCAAGGCTCAACCCTCCAAAATGGTTTATGGGGGGAGGGGGGGGTTTGTCCAACTAACTCCAAAATCAACTCACATCGTATGACCGCTCATTTTAATATGCTGAATGAGTAAAAAAATAAGCCAAAGTTGTTTTAATAAAATTAAAAAAAAACTAGTTATTTTTGTGGCGAATATTTGGTACTTCATGTATGGGGGTTTTCCTAAAAGATAATGCATAGACGACCCTCCGCAAGTATCGACCTTTGCCGCTGAGCCAAAGGTCGCATCAAGGCGGATATTTATTAGTAACTTCTTTTACTAAATTGAGTATTTTCTGTGTTCGGCAATTCACATTTAAATCGAATAAGAATCACCAAAACACATTTTAACTACTTAAAAGATACAAAAATAATAATTTCTTGTCATCATCAATGCTCAACCTTCCAAAATGGTTTTGGGGGGTGGGGAAACCCTACAAAATCTATAAGTATTAGGTAACTTTTTTGAAATTTCATTAAAACAAGCTTTGGCTTATTTTTTACTCAGCAAATTAAAATGAGTGGTCATATGATGTGAGTTGATATTGGAGTTGGTTGGACAAACCCCCACCCCCCCAAACCATTTTGGAGGGTTGAACCTTGATGATGACAAAGAGAAATTATTATTTTTGTATCTTTTAAGTAGTTAAAATGTGTTCTGGTGATTCTTATTCTATTTAAATGTGAATTGCCGAACACAGAAAATACTCAATTTTAATTGGCGGACGACATTTTTAAATTTTTGAATGGCTGCCATTTTGGACTGGAGCATGATATCGACCTCCGGTTTGCGGCGTTGTGTTTCTTTTAATAAGCCCTTTAAAATAAGCAGTCGCATGATGAGGGTTTACATTTAAAATTTTGGGGCTACCCCCCAAAATCCAATTTTGGGGGTGGGGGCAGAAATGACACATAATCAAAAAGTAGTTTTTTTTAGTACTAAAAGGTATGCGAAATATTCCTTTGATATCTGGCTTACTTTAAAAGATAATAAACCGGTCCGGAACTTTTGGGACACACAGAATATATGTACGTATATATATATAAATATATATATATATATATATATATATATCTAGAAATTCGAACGAATGTTGTTTTTTGCTTCTGGGGGCCCCAAAACAAAAAGTTATCATGTCGCAGGCTACCATAAGACCTACGGTAATAGCTTTTTTCCCATAGGGGAAATTCGCTATAATTAACTTATATACGACTTTAAGTCGCAGGATGATTGGAGAGGGCTCAAATTGAAGGTCTTGATGCCAGGGACTCAGGAAAAGTACTGAAATTTCTTAAAGTTAATCAGAAAATAAGATATAACGTAATATGTATGCCATTTAAAAAGTATTGTGATCTGAAAACGTCTACTTTATTTCCATTATACATGTGTTGCTTATACTTAATTTAAAACCACATTCCGGATGTTGATAAATGGTTTAGTTAAAATCCAACAAAATGGGTCAAACTTAATACTAGCCTGTAACAAATTAGTTTTTTTTTACTTTTTAATTTGACGTTTTTATAATTTAGGGCTTCCCACTATTTAAAAAGCAAGAGGAATTAAATAGGTACTTCTGTTTTGTTTACAGTATATCATGTAAGAGGAGCTGATGCAGATTTAAAGCCAAGTGATTTGTAATATTAACACAATGGAATAAGCGCCAACTATAGGTAGAGAGAAGATTTCATTCATCACACTTCAGTTTGTTTTAAGATCGAAGGATAGCGCCACTGTTCCAAAAAAATTAGCCCTTTACTATACTGAAGTAACTCCCTTTATTAAAATGCTGATACGTTCTAGCATAAGTCAAAATATCTTTAAACATTTAAATCCGTCAAACTATTACCGATTTGTGAGTGTGAAGGAAACACTAATTATTCAGCATTTGTATTTTATTTTAGGGGCTTTTGCCCCTACAGGCCACTAGTTGTTATTATAAAAATGGTTTCTTAGAATACTTATTGAATATTTAATACTTAATAATGCAATATCTTGTAGTTTGTTTTTATTGAGGTTTAGCAACTAGATCACAGTGATAGTGAATAAGGGTTCAGCTGGCTTGATAGCCACATTTCCTTACAGGATCTGACACTATAAGGATTTTCACCACGAGGACAACCCTTGCAGTGCATTGATAACAGTTCGAAGCCCCGGCCTCAATACTGGAAGAATATATCTCGAAGAACAAGTAAGAAGAATATCATGCACACCAGTTCCTCAGTCACAGTGCTTTTCTACCTCACCTTGCTTTAAACCTAAGGTTTACGCTTCAAACTAAATCCACAATCATTATTTTCAAAAATTATGATTGAATAATGAACTTTTTGATATCAAAAGTACATAAACACAAGGTTATCGAAAAAAAGTAAAAAACATACACGTAACATCCCAAGCAAAACAATAATGTAAAAATATTAAAACAACAATTCTTAATATTGCCGACCATATTGTTTAAAAATTATTTAGAAAATATTGCTTCAATATGGTAAATATTGTTCCTCAATATTGATTTAAGTTGAGACAATGTTGTAAAAAATGTATTTTCACAATATTGTAACAATATTCATTCAATATTGATTTATATTTTTGGGAAAATATTGTTTATTCGTATCAAACAATATTAAAAAAATATTTTTTTATATTACAACAATATTAATTAGAAAATTGAAATGTATAGAATTGTATATAATTTCTCTTAAAAAATTATCATATCGGTATCAGTGAAATATGTTGACAAGTGTTAACACATGACTATTTTGTAAAATTTTTGGCTGTCAAAATTTTGAAACTGTTTGTTGACACGTATTTAATGTTAGCATATGTCCACTCCACTTTTAGATTCCCGTCAAACATACAAAATTTGTTATTCGTTACTATGAAGCATTTTTTAACTTTTTGCCTTTAATTGTGTTGTTACTAGGTATTATGTAAACAACTAACTTTTCTTTTGTACATTTTTTGAATCCCAAAAATTTGATATTTTATGTTTGAGAACCAGAGTTTTTATTCAATATGGTAAAATAATCTACTTGTCTCCATTGGTGTTATTTCTGAGAGTTAGAAGATAGTTTTGGGTAAGAGGTAAGAAGGACAGAGAAGAAATAAGACAGAGCGCATCTAATGTTTCGCTAAATATGTGTAGAGCAGTGCAGAAGAGTGGGCGCAGGGGGTGGGGGGGCGCACGGAAGTCCATTGTCTCCCTATTGTTTGACTTCTTGTGTGTCGCGCAGTTACCCGAAACACTTCTGTCATATGAATGTGTACTCTGCTTATTTCTTCTCTGTGGTAAGAAGTGAATATAAAAATTTTGATGTTATTTCACATTTACTTAATGCTATAATGTTCTACATTTAATATTTCTTTTTCTTTCCTGTAAATGTAACTTATTTTTTATAATGGGCCAGTTAACAATTGTCATGTTAGTCCAATAAATCATATAAAATGTCTTGTATTATAACATTTCAGATAACAATCATTCAAAACTTGAGTAGGTGGACCACTGCAAGCACTTTTGAGTTTTATTAGGGATTAGAACGGCTGTGAGGGCTAAGGCGCTAACCTACAAAACTGACCGTTGCTGCTTCGCGCCCTCCCGGCAATGAAATTTTTGCACAGAGAAATTCAATATTTTATTTTATTTTTGCTGATATTTTTTAATATTGTCTTTTTCAATATTTTATTAATATTGTTTAGAAAATGTATTTTGTTGCACAAAAAAATTGTAACAATATTCTTTAAATATTATTCAATGTTCATCAAATATTTATCAATGTTGAGAAAATATTTTTGACAACATTGTTTTGCTACTTTGGATACCACTGACGTCAGGATCACAATCAAAGCCTGTTTTTGAACTAGGGGTGATCATTTTGATTTGGATTTTTGCGGATATTTGCCATCACCGATTAGTAAAAAACATGTGGGGTGAGCATTAATTCAGTTAGTTTGAAAAAGGTTTCACAATTATTAAAAGTGGAAAAAACACACCCAATAATCCTGCCAGGGAGCAGCAGCATCTGATCCCCACCTGATGATGGGGGGATTCCCCATTGGTTTATAATCCATCAAATAGGATCCTCAAGGTCTACATGTGTTTTTGGTTGTTGCCATATTTTATATTTTACAATATATAATAATACTTTTATATATATACTTTTATATATATAATAATACAATATATAATAATATTATATAACAATATATAATATTTTAAAATATATATATTTTATATAATGTTTTGTTCAAATAAATATTTGCCATCCAAATAGTTTTTAAAATACCTAAATTTAAGCTATATTTAAGAGTACATTAAGCCAAATTATATGTAAAACCAACAATTAAAATCGGAGTTGATTAAAAATAAAAGTACATGGGCAAATAAAACTGGATCTTTTAAAAACTTGACTGCCTCGTCACCTGATGGAATAGTTTGTCCCTTACGGCCGCCACACATGCTTAATGTGTACACTTGGTGTGCTGGCCACTCTCTCGTAGTCTAGGAAGTTAGTCTATGTTCAGGGCTGGATTTCCCAATATGCCCAGTGGCATTTGGTTTTTATGCTTATAACAAGGGCTGGCGCAAAGCCTGTGTGGGACATGCAAAGGAATAGGGTACCCACAAGGGAAAGGCATGGCAAAGCTGGTGCATTGTAGCGTCCACAGCACCGCCCGTGAAGCCCTTTCAAATGGATTAAAGTAGCAAAAGGTATGTTTTGGCCAAGTGTGCTGGCCCAGGGAGCCTTAAACAATTGGTTAATGTTCACAATGTGTGTTTGTTTACAATTCCTGGCACTTGTAGAGCCTTTTAAAATAATTGCTCAATGTTTAAAAATGTTTGTTTTGGAGGCACAGCGTTTTTTCGGCTCCCTCCCTGGGTACCTTTAAAAATTGTTCACGGTGAAAAAAGTGTGTTTTTGTGGCATTTGCCAGCACTCGTGGAACCTTTTCAAACTGTTCAAACTATAGAATATTTGTTTACCTGCACTCAAAAAGCTTTTTAAATTGTTCAATGTGCAAAATTGTCGTTTTGGTAGCAGGTGATTGCCGGCACTCGTGGAACCTTTTCATATTGTTCAAAGTACAAACCAGGTGTTTTGACGATATTTCCCAGGTCCCTTGGATCATTTTCGAAATGTTCAAAGTGTGAAAAGTATGTACTTTGGCACCCGGGGAGCCTTTTAGCATTGTAAAAAAATTTTGTGTAATTTGATATCCTGAAAAAATGACAAAAAATATTCTTTAAGAAGGATTTGTGGACTGCCACCCTCCAAACCGAGGGGCGGAAAAAATGAATGGGCCTAGGGGCTCCTGACTTAAATACAACCCTGTCTATGTTGATGACATTGCCCAAACCACCCAGCACAAGGACAGAGATCTTTGTTTGAAAATCCCTCCACATTTTTACAAGTTCTTCAAGAAGGCGTTAAATAGATCCTAATCCCTCGAATATAGAAGTGGTACTGCCACCTAAATAATTGACTAGCAAATCGCAAGCTTCACATTTCTTTTGATGGTGTCCAACTCAACCATAGTAAAATCCCTCACTAAGTACTTAAAAGTGACATAAGGACATCAAAAAGACTGACAGTAAGGTTCAAACCAGGGGGTAAGATTACATATTCCAGAATCCTAAGTTGTTAGGTCAACTTGAGAAGAAAATTCTTACGTTTTTAAAGGCTCCTACAATCCCCCAGTACTATGTAGCTGAGTATTGTGTTCCCTCCCGCCTGGTTTAGCAGTGCTCACATTCACGATGTTGATAAAAGCGCGTTGTGTTACTTATGCTGTTGATAAACAAGGTTATGAAAACTAAGTGAGTGAAACTCTAATGCTCATTGTTCCTAGCATGGCTTCCAGTTTTGTATAATATTGGTTCACCAGGCCTTCGCCGCAAGGAAGCACTTGTTGAAGAGTATGATAAAATCTTGAAGGCCTCTATGAAAAAGGTGGGTAGCATGCATCTTCCATGGAGGGCAAGTGCAAAAAAAGCAGCCGTTTAGCTGTAATTTTTGGCTTTAGTTAACAGGTTCCACACCGAAGTTGGGACAAGTAATTTGTGGAAAGCAAAATGGGGACAGGCTTTTGATCAGTCATGTGTGTTACACCATATCAATAATTCAATAACTAAAAGTCCAAGACAATGTTTCATAATAGTTTATTTTGTATTAAAATTTTATTAAAAAACATATTTGGATACGATTGATGTAATAGTACTATAATTCATTTAAAATATAGGGATAGAATATTATGCTTAATCATTTATTTAATTATGAGAGCAAATATGGTCTATGGTATGGTAAATACAGTAACAAATTATATCCTCCTCTTTTACACAGACAGAATTGAATAGCGCCCAAAAAACAAAATTGAGTTCTGAACTGTCGATGTGATGAGAAACACAAATGGGTGATCAGCAATGAAGGTTTCATCTTGAGGTGGAGGCAGAGTCATACAACATGTCATCGCCATTACTACAGCTATAAGAAAAATAATTGTTATATTAAATTTATGACTACATCTCTGCAAAATTTAAATCTTAACACAACTAAATTACATACAATCAAAATATGTATTGGATTTATACTGAAACTAAAATTAAACACTGTGTACATTATAACACATAGAGGAGACAACAAAACAAAGAAGAACATAGCTTGGTAAAGAAAAGGGTTTGAAAAAAAGAGACACATTTTATTCGAGACATTAAAATTAGGTTGTAAAGCTTGAGAAGAAGCTATACACATTCTCAGTGGGAGATAAAATGGCACTAATTGAAGGGGTCCCCTGTAAAACGTTCTAAGCAACAAACTTTCAAAATCGGAGATATTCAGTGAAAAAGGTTCTCTAGGACATGAGCTACACAGTGATATTTTGTTTTGAAGATATTTGAGTTGGTAGCCCTGATTTCGTCTGTCAATGTTTGCGTGCTTCGCGGGACTGCATGGACTTTCTGGGGAATAACGTTCTATTCGCCGAAAGATGGAATCCCCGCCGATCGTTGCGCTGTCACCCAAGGACCAAAATCGCATAAATAAAAATAAAAGACATGAAGTAAATGTTGGAAAGTGGAAGGATAAGATCAGGAATGAAAATAGAAAAGTTGGATCACCCTATATTTCTAAAACTAAGAAGACAAGGCCTGGAAATTGCCTCCAAAAGAAGTGGGTAGAATAATGTTTTAAGCCCCACATATGGATAACTTTTAGCAAAATGACTTATCACGTTTTAGTATTAACATTACGTTTTTGTACTTTTACATCAATAAAATTGTTTTATATTCAGTTTTATTTTTATTTCTGTTGGTATTCCTACACTCCCTGATGTTTTCTTCCAAAGTAGAAGAGTAGTCCGTCAGAGAACGTTTCAAGCGCAAGTCATTTAGAACATTATACCCTTAAAAATACACGTAAAATGTTTTAAAATGCTTAATGGCTGGTAAAAATTCAATATAAAGGCTACATTATCATGTTATAAATAGGGTGTTAAAAAATTATACAGTAAACTCTCGATTATCCGAGCCCTGGTTATCCGAGGCAGCTCTAAGCTTATATATAAGTTTTTATTTTCTTACTAAGCGTTATAATTATGCGTGAAAAAGTGTTTTTATGTAAAATTCTATTATTTACAACTCGAAAGGACTTCATTGTCGTATTTATTGCTAAATACTATATCTATTAACGCATTCTGAAGTGGTCTTATTACATCACAACCTCAAAAAACATATGTAAACTCCGTATTATACGAGGTTCACGTTATAGGGTAGCGGATTTGTACTTCCCACAAAAAACGCTACGTCATTTTGACGTCACAGGAGGCGGGGCCTAAATCGCTCGAGAAACAGCCCGCGACTGGAAATGTACCCCCCAATACATCATTAAATCATCAACACCTAAATGGTTTGCAATTAAATTATTTCCCTTAAGTCTGACCCCGGAATTGTACCCCCCGGATTTGTACCCCCCTAGGTCATATTCTTAAGTCCGACCCCGGATTTGTACCCCCCGGATTTGTACCCCCTGTAGCCAAATCCTCAAGTCCTACCCCGGATTTGTACCCCCCATGGTCAGAATCTTAAGTCAGACCCCGGAATTGTACCCCCCGTCACGAAATCTTCAAGTACTATCCCGGATTTGAACCCCCCGCATTTGTACCCCCGATTGAGTTAGGACGAAATGAATGGCTTAAAACCTCCTCCGTGACATTTTACATATTTATACCAAGTGTTTCATGGCAAACAGTCTAACGGAATACGAGACCATAAACGTGAAACATATATAATCAAACTAACAAATTTTTTATGAATTTAAATATTCAAAACAATATTTTATCCAATACTTTCATCACGTATTATTGACAGATTTTCTAGCCTACTTAATGATGATTAAGACTACACAATATAATAATAATAAGACATATTCGTAGAATAATATTAGGCAATAATTTAACGAACAGCCGTTGATTTACGAGAACTAATTAAAAAAGGCAACAACAACGAATATTGACCCGGTATATTTCCATGGTCGGTCAAACTGGATTTGAGCACAGGGGGTACAAATCCGGGGGGTACAAATCCGGGGTAAGACTTAAGGATATGGCCACAGGGGGTACAAATCCGGGGTAGGAATTGAAGATTTGGCGACGGGGGGTATAAATCCGGGGGGTACAAATCCGGGGTAGGACTTAAGAATTTGACCACGGGGGTACAAATCCGGGGGATACAATTCCGGGGTCGGACTTAAGAAGTTTACTTGGATTTATATCAAGTATGCAGCTGTTCAGCTAACCGTGAAATGTCAGTTGAATAAAATACATAATAATTTATCCGTCCTAAAAGTTCGCGGCCGGAATTGCACCCCCCGTCCTGTGACGTCAAAATGACGTGACGCTTTTTCTGGGGGCTACAAATCCGGGGGGTACAATTCCGGCGACCCCACGTTATCCGAGGTAGCCTCGGTCCCGAAGACCTCGGATAATCGGGAATGTACTGTACATGATTATAAGTTCTAACCTTAAAAAAAAGTAAATTTTAGAATTCAACTTTCAACACTTGATTACTCGAAACTAGGTTTTTGTCGTTTAGAACGTTTTACGGGGGACCCTTTTAATTTACAATGAGTCCTATAAAAGCAGTTTTGTTTTTTGCAAAAGGAACTTAGTTTCAAAGCTTAGAAGACTTTTCATGGACCCAAGCAAGCCCTCTACACTCCCAAAACAAATTAATCCATACGTTAAAAATGTCACACAAAAGATTAAACGAATCCCATGTATGGTAATAGAAAAGAAAAAGACCATATAGTTAATCATTTAAAAAACTTACAACCTTGGTACTTTTCTTGAAATATTTTAAGAAATCAAATAAAAAAAGATATTAGAAGGAGACAAATCTTTGGACGAAAAGGTGAATTAAAAAAAATGCTATTGCTATAGGTCTCATGGTAAGACCTTAGCCCGAGACCATGATAACTTTTAATTTAGGGGTTCCCAGAAGCAACTAAAACCATTTGTTTCAATTTATACAAAAACACAAAAATACACACCCACGTGTGTGTATGTGTGTGTGCACGTGTGTGTGCGTGCGTGCGTGCGTGTGTGTGTGTGTGTGTGTGTGTGTGTGTAAGCGTGAAAATTCGCATAAAAATGATCTGATCCCAATGAAAGTTTGTAAAGACTTGAACAGTTAAGTAGAACGTTTTTGCTGATCTGTCAAAATTTTGATTAAGTTTTTTGAGGCCTTTAACATGTAAATTTGTATTTACTTTAACATATATGATCATATAGTTGATCAACTACCCATCAAAAATAAAAACGATAGTTTTGCAAGCAACTATTCGTTTTGGTGCCTGTGATTTTAGTAATTATTAGGATTATTTCAAAAGCCAGCCTGAATCGGATCGTCGGAAAGGTGTAAAGGGGAGTAACAACCTTAAAAATGTTTTTTTTAAATTTAAAAACAAAAATAATAAAATTTTTGATTTCACTGTCTAATTTAGCTCAAATAACTAATAATTGGGTATTATGAATCATCGCTCTATGTTTATTGGTAACTGAGATATTGTGAGAGGTAAACATTTATTTATCCTTATGGCAAATAAATAAAGTTCAACATCTCACTTATTTCTCAACGTATCTTCATTAAACCTGGTATGTAACTTAATATATTTGCATACTTGAAGAGATTCCATCTGTGTCCCATGTAGCGAGAGTTGGACAGGTCAAAAGTGCTCAAAATGAGTCACTAAATTAGCACCATAATGCTATAACTTTTTTCATTTATTTTACAAAAGTCAAGAGAGGTGGGAGATTACACAGTGCTTTTATTTTTAAAACTTTCCAGATCGTATAGGCACTGCTTCGCCAGAAATAGTTTAAGCTCTTTTTTAAAAACTGATATTTTTGTATGTTCTAAAGACTGGGCGGTAAATGTTGGAGAAACTTTAGGCCTGCATACTTAGGTTTTTGTTCATATTTTGTAAGTTTGTGGTACTCTGAATAGTGATCTATTTTCCTTGTATTATAATAGTGAGTCTTAGATGGAAGTTCAATATTCTGAGACTTAACATAAACTACAGTTTCAAAAATATAGAGACTAGGGGCAGTGAGCAGTCCCAGTTCCCAAAACACTTTCCTACAGCTAGCTCGAGGGGGGAGCCTGAGGATATCATTAAGTCATAAGTCATTTATTTGCACAAAACATTTGAATATGTTACATGGAGTAATCTCAAACAGGTGCATCTTCATTAAGTCTTATTCTAATAACAATAATCAAATGTTTACAATAACAAGCTTGATATGGAAGAGGAAGAGAAATTTCAGTGGTCAAGTAGATTTAAATTATCTTTTAAATATTCATCAATAGTATAATAACACTTATCTATTAAAATATTTTTTAGGGTTTTTTTTAATTTAGATTGATTATATGATTTTATTAAATTTGGAATATTGTTATAGTGTCGTATACCCATATAGACAGGACTTTTTTCATAAAGTGTCAGGTTGTGTGGTGGATAGTTGAACAAATCAATGTTATGGGTATTGTAAGAGTGTTGGGCTTTGAACGGAGTAAAGAGATCCACATTGGAATGCACAAAAATCAGAACTTCATAAATATACATACTTGTTAGTCATTACATTTAATTCCTTAAAAAGAGGACGACAGCTGGTTCTATGATTGACACCTAACATGGTCCTAATAATACTTTTTTGAACCTTAAAAACTTTAACAACATTAACTGAGCTCCCCCATAATACCATAGGCGTAATTCGGGGGGGCAAGGGGGGGCAATTGCCCCCCAAAAATTAGAAAATTAAAATTAATTTTTAGGTATAAATAACAAAAATTGACCAGAATCATGTTTTTTCAAGTTGTAAAATTAAATTATTATTGACATAAATTTTTCATTAATATGAGTCTTGTTGATATGCCGTAAAAGTACGCTGGTGGCGTAGTTTTGTTTGAAGTCCGATTGCAAATTTGCAAGGATACGTTTAGCGAACAAATACAGACATACACGCTATCCGCTATGGCGCGCCGGTCGACGAGAACCCACTCCCACGCCAAACGACACTTCCACCAATGAACTAACGCTCCAGGATGACCAACCTCTAAACTCTGTAGTGCTGCTCAGAGCCAGTGTAAGTTGCCTGTCATAAGACACTGTTCACCAGGGGTGCCCAGAAGGGGGGGCATGGCGCAATTTGCGCCATCAAAATTTTTGGGGGGGCATGATTTTTTGGGCGGGATATAGGTTTTGTGAGGAATTTTGAACCAGCGAATAAGGGAAAATTACAAAAAATAAAATTATCATAACCATACGGAACAGTTAAAAGTAATTTTGATTTATCTAACCATTTCATCAGGCTTACCATCACTTAACTCGTCATGTATTCAAGTTTGCTAGGTAAACCAGCCATTAGTCATTTCAAGAGACATTTCTTTACAAAGCATGGGCAACATTTGAATTTTCTTGGTAAGAGAGTTCTCTGCAGGCGGTTTGCAGACTATGTTTTGAACACTGAATGTAAAAGGAATATACCATCTACTCACTTGAGTGTCATGGTCAAAATTATGGATGCAGATATGGGATCTATATTGGATAAGTACAACACCTCAGATGTAGCCTTCGTCCACTGCATCTCTGCTGATTTTGAAAGTGACAAGCAAATGAGTGAAGGGGTCGCAGTCAAATTTAAAGAGAAAATTGGAAAGCCAACTTCAGCGCACTACATAGACAAGAACGTGACTTTCCAGACGTATAACAATGTGAGTGGAGTGTACAGTTTGGTCACAAAGCCACGGTATTATCTGAACTCAAATAACTGTCCTGACTACAAACAAAATTATGACTGTGCTTTTAAACAAATGACTCAACATTTCAAGGCATGCAATTACAAAACACTAATTTGCTCTCTATTGGGCACTGTTAGAGATTGTATTGATCCATCCCATTTCATATCTAACATTTTTAAATTTGTTCAAGACACCTGTGCCTCTGTAATCATTGTGACCTCCGATGACACCTCAAGACGAAGACTTCGAAATGGGATGCCACATGCTGCCTTCATGGAAAAGCTACAGCGTTTGATTTACTTGAAAGGCTTCACAGCTCCTCGCCTTGACCAGATTGAACCAGACCATAACTGTAGTTCACAAGATCTATGTTCCAAGGGAGTAGACTCATTGGCATCACTGTCAGCGGATGCAGTCTCTCAAAATAACACAGACCCCATACAAGATGAGCACTCTCTTCTCCTCACCCCAACCTCGGCTACTGCGGAACATGGTGCTGCTGCCACATCTCCTGAGCTCCACTCATAAACACTTAGAGTGATTAGTGATGGGAGGAATAATGTCAATGGGATTGATAGTGCTACCATGTCAATTCTAGAGTCAGTGAATCTCTCTTTTCAGAGTAACTGTAGTCCCTTTAAGGGATGGTCTCCTACCTTAAGTTTAAACACCACCAATAATGTTAACAGGAATGAACCAAAAAACCAAGACAAAAGTCATCCACAAACGCCTAAATTTCAACCCCAGCAGTAATCCCACTGTTAATGTTTTAAGTTTCCCAAAATCTCAAATCCATGATCATAATCTAAATCAAACTAAGACCCTTAATGTAATTTTTCTAAACATTCAAGGTTTAAGAAATAAAGTCCCAGTTTTAGAGAGCTTTTTGGTTGGCTCCAAAATTTCTGGAATTTGTTTGTCTGAGCATTGGCTGTTGAAAGATGAAATCAGTATGGCTTATCCTAATGGTTTTAATTACTCTTCCGATTTTTCACGCACCGACCACATAAGAGGAGGAGTGTCTATTTTTGTTGGAAATTGTATTAATTCAAGACAATATGATGTGACCACTTTTTGCAGGGAATTGCATTTTGAAGCTTCCGTTACTTTTCTAGATAGTTCAAATTAATTTTAGTTTCTCTTTACCACTCACCTGATGGAAACCCATGGTGAGTTAACTATTCTTGAAAAATTTAACTATTCTTGAAAAATTTTTAAAGTTTATTACCAAATGGAAATTTTATAATATAATCATTGGCGGAGACTTGAATATTAATTTTGACGTGACTAAAAATAGTAAAACTTCAAAAGAATTACTTAATTTGTTCAGGCAATATAATTTTTTTCATCTGAATAATAAACCCACTCGAGGAAAAAACTGTTTGGACAATGTTTTTCTTTTTAATTGTAATATCAAAATTTTAGATGTCAATACTTTCCCTTTTCCCTGTTCAGACCATAAAGGTATTTTAGTGAATGCTGAATTTCGTTTAGCGAAGACTCCACATGAAAATGGTTCATCCCTGGTATCTGAGATATTTTGTAATCCACTTAAACAGATATTACCTAAAAACATATTATGCCTTTAGCTCTCAAATTGGCTTCAATGGATTGGCCAACCCTAATAGGGAATGATAAAGCTGATTGTAAGGGATTATTTAATATTGTGTTTGAAATAATCATAAATGCCTTAAATTATTATAAGACCTTTGTTAAAGTAAATAAAAATAGCTCAGTAAACAAAAAAACCTTCGATGAAAACTGGTACACAAATGAGTTAGTAGCCATGAAGGAAAGATTGTTGTATTTACATGGATTAATTAATTGTTATTATAATACCAATAATGTAGACCTCAAGCAGCAATACAGTATAATAAAAACCCAATATAGAAATGCAGTAAAAGAAGCCAAACTTAACAGTAATGCAAATTACATTGAGAGAAGCAAAAATAAATGTAAAGCTGCTTGAGAAGTAATTAAATACAATAACATACCTACTAAAAGTGTTAGTCACAGCATTGAACCGGATATATTTAATACATATTTTATAAGTTCAGTAAAAGAAATAAAAAACAAAGTTGCCAATAATACTCCAAGTAGTTTTTCAAAGATCTTATAAATAAACATTCAATTCCTAGCCTAAATGTTTTTAAGTGGTTTTCAGTGACTCCTAAAGATATTTTGAATGCTGTGAAGGGAATGAACAATTCGGACTGCCTTGATATCTACGGCATGTCTAATAATCTCTTGAAAAGTATAATCACAAGCTTAGACGAGCCATTAGCAGTTTGTATAAATCACCTTCTGCAAGAGGGTTTTTTCCCAGACCAACTTAAAATATCGCGTGTTTGTCCTATATATAAAAGTGGTCCCAAAAATCAACCTCAGATCTACCACCCAATATCTGTAATTCCCGTTTTAGGAAAACTAATAGAAATTCTAGTTTACAACCAAATCTATTCCTTTCTTGAAAACAATATCCTCTTAAATACCTCACAATTTGGTTTTAGAAAGAAAAAATCAACTATAGACGGTCTGGACGAATTAATTAGACAGATACACTCATCCTTTGAGGAAAAGTCTTTTGCTCAGGCTACTTTGTGTGACATAAGCAAAGCTTTTGATTGTGTTGATGGCAAAATTCTCATGACAAAATTGAAATATTATGGTTTTTGTGGAACTTCATTGAAATTTTTCTAATCTTATTTAAACAATCGTAGGCAAATGGTATATGTGAACGGCAAATGGTCTGGTGAAGCTAATGTGGAATGGGAGGTTCCACAAGGCTCTGTTTTGGGACCCCTCCTTTTCCTTGTATATATCAATGACCTGCCATCTTCAATAATAAACTCCAAAACTATTCTATACGCTGACGACACAACTTTTTTCACAACGAGTAATGACATAAAAAACCTTGAACTATTAGCTAATGAAACATTAAAAACAGCTTCAAACAGGTTTAACTCTGATGGCTTCCTTTTAAACAATGCTAAAACACAGAATATCCTATTCACTCTTAAACATAACTCAACAAATTTCCTCCAAAATCAATTTGAGGATGAAGTAAAATTTTTGGGTATTTACATTGATCAAAAGTTAACATGGAACGCTCACATTGATTATCTGAACAAGAGACTTTCTCGAGTAGTTTATCTTTTGAATAGATTAACTGATGCAGTTCCTGATAACTATTTAAGGACTGCATATTTTGCTTACTTTCAATCTATATTTAGGTATGGGTTAATTCTATTTGGTAACTGTACTAGGATCGAGGAAATACTGAAACTTCAAAAAAAGGTAGTTAGAACCACTAAAAAATGTAATGACAGGGAACACTGTAAACCACTTTTCATTAATCTGCAATTTCAAACTGTGATTAATTTATATATATTCGATCTTACCATTTACATCATAAAAAATAAAAATTTTCTAAATTTTAAGCATTCCTTACACGATACACGTTTAAAAAATCAATCAATAAAAAATTTTTCTCGGCTATCCAAAACTCACAATAGTCATATTATAATTTCATTAAGGATATATAACTTCCTAGAAAGAAAAATTAGTTTGTACCCTTTTAATATATGTAAAAACAAATTTTATTCATGGCTGCTTGACAATCCCTTTTACAGTTTGGATGATTTTTTTAATGCAAAAAATATTGATTTTAGCGAATTTCCCCTATAGGGAAGAAGCTATTACCGTAGGTCTCATGGTAAGACTTAAGTCTGAGACTATGATAACTTTTCGTTTTGGGACCCCCAGAAGCAAAAAAAACCATTCGTTCGGAATTTTTTATATATATATCTATATATATATATCTATATATATATATATGTGTGTCTGTGAGCACGATAGTGGCCGTAAAAATGGTCCGATCTTAATGAAATTTGGTACAGACGTGTAAAGTGGCAATCCCTCGGACGAGTTTGTAAACCAGCCCGAACGGCCCACTGTAAGGGGGGGTAAAGGGGGGTCATAGAAAAATATAAATAATCCGATTTTTGTTAGCACCATTGAATTCAGCTCAAAAAAACAAACAATTTAGTATTTTGAATCATTGTTCTATGTCGATTGGTTACTGAGATATTGAAAGTGGTAAACACAGTACGTTGTCCCAATGTTAACCTTATGGGAAATTAGAAAAATTCTATATCTCGATTATTTCTCAACATATCTTGATAAAACTTGGTAAATAGCTTCTTCTAGTTCAGATTTACTAAATATTAAATTATAACCACCCTGTTTCAATATACCTGTAGCAGCAAACCTGCATACTCATTCCCCATGTTAATCATATTGAGCTTACCAAAACATGTCAAATCTCGCTATGTTGGATTTAAATAAGTTGATTTGCATTTGAAATTCGCTGAGTATGCAGGTCTGCTGCAACGGGGGTATTTAGTTTTTATTTTATTGTTTGTCAATTCCAGAACTGATGCCATATGGTACCTTGTTTTTATATAGCTATTTTGGTCTGCCATTTTTTCCCTATGTATTTTTATATAGCCTAAGTTATTTTATAATGGTGTGACCTAGCTCTTATGCTGGTATGTATGACGTTGTCAATGATGTATTATATTCTTATGACAATAAAAGAATATTTCATTTCATTTCATTGAATCTCCAAGTCAATCCATGTGTTAAGTTATTTTGAAGGGCGGTTGACAATGGGTCGACTGGACTGGCAACCCTGTCTGACATCGGGCCCAGAAGACAGAGTGTCAGCAGGGTCTGTGGCCCCGGTCTGACACAGCCGTTCGTTAGCAATGTTACCAAAACCGGGTATTTACCCGGTTTTCGGGTATTTTGGAGGCCGTGCGGAGTTTTGGCAGCGATTAAGAAAAAACAGGGTATAACCGGGGATTTAAGACTTGGGTTGAGGAAATTTAATCAACTTGGATATTAAACAATAGGTGAAATCAGGGATTTTTGACGATCGAGGTACAAGGATTTTTTTGGAACTCTAGATATTTTATTTTTCGATGCAGTGTTACCAGAAACTGGGTAATAGCCCGGTTTGTGGGTTTTTTGTTGGCCGTTCGGGGACTTAATTAACATGATTAAGAAAAATCGAGTAAAATCGGGGATTTCAGACTTGAGCTGCGGGGATTTACTCGGCATCCTAAATACATAAAAAAACGGGAAAGCCGGGGATTTTTGAATTGTGATTTTCTTTGCAAATATTCAATGTCCATGTAAGGTGAGAGAAAGTCCGGTACAGATTGATTCACGGTGCTGGGCGCCTCGTCTGCGCATGCGCAGTGATGACTTTCCCCCACCACAGGACCTAATACAGTCAGCTCAAGAAACTGTCATCTGTCTGCCATCTGTCAAAACATGATCTGTCAAAACATAATGTTTTTATTATTGTGACTGTTTAGGTTATGTTATTTTGTTGATGTGTAAATATAGCAACGGGATTTTTTAACGAAAATGTTCCCAACAACGTAATAATTTCTTTCGGTGCAAAATGCTTGCACCTTTTAAAATTTAATTACTTTGCATCCTTCATTAGTTTATGTTTTTTTATTTTAGTATATTTTGCCTAACTAAACGAAAAAGCTATCACCCAAAGACACGCCTACCCGAGGTGATAGATAGGTACCCGAAGTGATACCTATCATGTTTAAGTTCAAGGAAAGGAATATTAATTGGAAGACACTAACGAAAATATGAAGTATAGATAGTGAAACAGAATAAACGTTTTGTTGTTGTATCTTAGGAGGTTAGTTTCCAAATATGGTTTGATTTTGTAATATTGGTGTCGTGCGATGTTATTAAAAAACAGAAAATACGTAGAAACATAAAAAGTTGCTTGAGAAGCCTTGCAATCCTACACAATTTAGGCCTATATTGGCGTGAATAATGAGGATGAGGCTACATCAAGATTCCTTCTTTATCACAGTGACATAGGAAGGCAGAATAGAGATAACCGTAACGATTGAAGTATTGCTTTGCAGGCTGAACTGTTTCATCGTATGTGTCATTACAATTACCTGAAAATATATATTTATTAATTTTGTGACATATGAGGAGTTTCAATATGAGCAACCACAAAATCTGTTTTTATATTGTGATAATTAATAGCTTTTCCGCCGAAACTCTAGTTTTTCTTAGTATACACCTGTTAGGTTGACATTGTAATACATAGTATTTCTGCTTGTATATTTAATCATCGAAAAAAGTAAAATTAAGCGTTGGGCTCGGCGGCGCGTATCAGCCTAACATAAAGTCGTCGGAGATGCCACCCAGACTAATCGCCACCTCTTAAAAATACTTTGGGCTATTGAATTTTTTTTTTTATTGTAAAGGCATGTTTTATCGATGGTAAAGGTGAGTAAAGGTCGCACGACACAGACGTCGCGACAAAGCGGCATCCACCATGCGGCGCATCTATGACGATCGTCCTTGTCACATCGCTTAGTAAGGCCTCGCCAAATATCTCAAGGAAACGGAGGGAGTTCAGTACCTGGGGAGGTGGTATATGCGCATGCGCGAGCCACCGTCCGTCCGGCGACATTTCTCAAGAGTCGCTCCCGCCGCAACGTCCGACGTCCGCGGACGAGACGGATGCGGCGCCACGTCGTCGTTTATGCCACTATGACTTGTTTTATTTGCTAACATAGTTTAGGACTTTTTCAAACATCCATCCGCATATATTAGACGGACGTGACGCCACGGCAGTGTAACATGGCCTTTGTTGGCTCCGGTTGGGTTTATGATCCTTAAAACGTTGCTGGTGGTTTATTTACTATTCTAGTATTTATAGGTTGTTTTTTGTAACAGTAAATAAGATATGTATTTGTAATCATGATTCTATATAAAACAAACTAATATCGATTCAAAAACATACATTAATATATAAACTTCTTCTTCTTATAAATTCTAGGTAAATTCTTATAAATTCTTTATAAATTTAGTTGTTTATGGATATGTTTTTTGTTGGTCTGTGAAATTTAAAGTTTTCTTCAAAAGACTGCTGATTATTTTAGAGTTGACTGTATGCATTCGTTGTAGGGGAAAAGTGGTGGGGGATTCTCCATCTCTCTCACACACTTCCCTCCCTACACGCCAGGCACCGAGAATCAATCTGTATTTGGTGTTTTTAAAGTCATTAGGTGGTTTTTCGGCTAACTACCCGGATTTTGGTACTTGGGGGGGATTTTGCAGGGATTAGTGCCGAAAAACCGCGTAAAAGTGAGGATTATCAATGGAGTTGGTGGGTAAAATGCCAAATCCTGTTTAATGCAACACTGAACGTTAGAGATAAGAGTATAGCAACAGTCAATCGCCAATCGTATAAAGCACAGTTGGTGTGCCTGCTTTGACTGCAGTGAGGCAGTTTTACAAATAGTACAATTACTGACTGAAGTCAAGGCCATAGCCAATGGGGAGGGGGGTCAGGTGGTCAAACCCCCCCCCCCTGAAAATATTGAAGTTGCATTTAAATAAAAGGTTAGAATAGTTATTTGTGCATCTAGGGACTAAAGTGCAACTTTTTCTCCCTGAGGGAAACTGTTGTCGCCCGATGGCGGAGCCGAGGGCGACAATTTCCCGAGGGAGAAAAATTACTTTAGTCCCGTGATGCACACAAAATTTTTCCTCCACCTACACCATTAAAAATAACTAGGTATAACACTGTAACTTTACCTTCAGATGATCCTTTGCTTCAACAAACTGCATTACAATCACATAGCCTATATAAATAAATAATGCAAGGTATTTAGGCTTTAATTTTAACCATTTTATTCACACTCTTCTTTAAAAATACCCTAGGCCTAACTCATTTGTTCACAAATATGCAGGAATATAGCCTAAACTACAGCAAACTCAAAATGGATACGCTGATACGCTAATACGCTGTCCTGTAGACAACGCAAGGCCACACTACACTACAGGCCGGAGTCTGCCCCCCTCCTCCCCGATGCCACGTCACAATACCGGCCGAACTCCTAGCGCAGTGTTGGAAATAACAACTAAAATCATATGAAAATCGTATACATTTACCAAAAAATTATGACATTAGAACATCGAAATGAAAACAATTAGAAACAAAACTGTCAAATTTCCAATAAATCATCTGATGAAAAGTAAACAAATTACTTGCCTGTAATGTTTACCGGTTTTTAAGTTTATGAAATAAAGTCTTGTTTATCTTTAAAATTATTTTCGACCGCATTTGGTTATTCATTAATTAATGCAGATTCGAAAAAATAATGGTTTCTAACGAAAACTTAAACGAATTACTTAGGGCACGATAGTTTTAAGAGCGCGACAGTGAATCGCCATAAGAGTACATTACAAAATCGTCTGCGATTCCGTCTGATAATGTGACGTCACCACAAAAGGACTCCGGCCTGTAGTGTAGTGTGGCCTTGGACAACGGAAACGGACGCTCGTATGCTGTGACTCTCTTCAACATAGAGAAACAAATTGAAATCGACAGTGTTGCCATATTTTCTCACTGTTCACCGCGGCGTTGCCGGATTTCTTCCCATGTATTTCTTATGAGATTACTTTTAGTCCCATGGGACTAAAAGTAAGTAAGTAAATCCCATGGATTATAAATTAGTACTTTAGTATTATATTCCAGGGACTAAAAGACGACTATATTTAGAAGGTGGAGGAAAAGTTATTTTTTTCACTTCCTGTAACCGCGGAGGAATTTTTTTCTGACTACGGCTTTGAGTGAAGTGAATGGTGATTACAAGTTCACATTGAGTTGTGATATCGTGGTTGGATATTAACTTTAGCTAGTTAGATATAAAGAAAATAATATGCATTGGCAGTGTACATACCCCATAGATACTTTGGAGGCCACTATTTTTAGAGATTTTTTTAATTGATTACCAAAAATGACTTTGTAATTGGAAAGAACATACTTTAATTGACTTACTGTCCAAATTGGACATAATTATGATATGCGGTCTTTGTTTTCTGCTTCCCAGAAGACAGCGATGTTGGTGAGGATTGAGTTGATCGAGTCGCCACCGCCAATAGTGACTTCACCCGATTGCCACCCTTATTCAGTGCGCAGCGGCGGTTATGTTAAGTTAGGTTATCATAAATATGTTAGTGGGACTTTCCTTGTTTCGTTATGAAACGAACGATACCAGATGAGTCATACTTTCGCCTGCAAAATCCCTTGATAGGTGATGCGTGCGCTCCGATCAACGACCTGACCTTGGCCTATTTCAAGGGTATTTGGCGGGCAAAAGTATGACTCATCTGGTATCGTTCGATTCGTAACGAAACGAGGAAAGTCCTATTAATATATTTATGATAACCTGACCTAACATAACCGCCACAGCGCGCTGGATAAGGGTGGCCTCTATGTAATACCAAAGTATCAACCCATATTCTTCAGTACGAACTGCTAGTGCAAAGGGGGGGGGGGTGTATGGTATGCAAACAAATCAGGATGAGGCAATGACCTAGAAGATCTTGCCCCCCTTATCGAAATGCTGAAATTACGCCCATGCAAAATACTATCCCATATTTTAATAGAAAGTATATATAGGCAAAGTAAACAATTTTTACTGTGTCAAGTGACACTGAATCTTTAAGAATTTTAATTGCAAATCTAAAATAACTTAATTTGTTTACAAGAAAATGAATTTGATGTTTCCAATTTAAATTTTTGTCTAGGTTTAATCCAAGAAATTTATGACATTCGGTTATGTTCAGATTTCCGGAGGTCAGTATATGGTTACTGTTATATCTAGTTTGAAAATGCATTAAATTCGTTTTACTTTCATTCAAAAGGAGCCCATTATCCCCAAACCAAACTTTAAAATCCACTAATGTTAGTTTGATTGATTTTCCTAAGGATAAAAAAATGGCTTCTTTTATAATTATGGGGCTGTAGCCTGTATCATTACATATGTTATTTATTTTTAATTCAAAAATATTTAATCACATGTTTTCTTTTTTACTTTCTTACTTGTAAAACCAGTTTTATATTCTTTTACAAATAAATAGTTTCTTCTTTGTATCTAGAATCAAATTATTGAAATATGAACTATATAATATATAAATAGCCATTACAATTACACTGGTGTCATCAGCAAAAAGTATGATATTTTTAGACACATGTGCAGGTAAGTCATTGATGTAGATAAAGAAAAATGCAGGTCCTAAGATAGAACATTGGGGGACCCCAAAATTTACACCCTCCCAATCAGAGTAATAGGTAACAGCATTTTCTATAATTACCGTTCTCTGTTTCCGCCCTTCAAGGTAAAATTTCCTTGAGGAGGTTCTTACAACTTCGTTTAATATATGGCAGTTTACAATTAAATTACGGTTAACAATTGCAACCAATTAAATTACACCACCTACGTGTCTATCAAAAATCCAGATTCAAAGTTGTGTAAATAAATATACCTATAACTGATTTATGGAAGAAAGGAGAAAGTACATGTCAGATTTCTGATACCATTTATTTTTTATTTATTTATTTTTTTTTAAAAAAGAGGGTGGCGGCCTCTTTTAGCGAATTTCCCCTATAGGGAAGAAGCTATTACTGTAGGTCTCATGGTAAGACCTAAGCTCGGGACCACTATAACTTTTCGTTTTGGGGCCCCCAGAAGCAAAAAACACTATTCGTTTGAATTTTTATATATATATGTGTCTGTTAGCACGATAGCGGCCGCAAAAATGGTCCGATCTTCATGAAATTTGGTACGGACATGTAAAGTGGTAATCAATTGGACGAGTTCGTGAACCAGCCCGATCGGACCACCGGAAGGAGGGGTAAAGGGGGATAAACCCCCCCAAAATGGGTTTTTAGAGTTTTTTACATAGAAAAATAAAATTTATCCAATTTTTGTGGAAAAAAAAATCCAACCATTCGTTCGGAATTTTTTATATATATATATATATGTGTGTCTGTGAGCACGATAGTGGCCGTAAAAATGGTCCGATCTTAATGAAATTTGGTACAGACGTGTAAAGTGGCAATCCCTCGGACGAGTTCGTAAACCAGCCCGAACGGCCCACTGTAAGGGGGGGTAAAGGGGGGTCATAGAAAAATATAAATAATCCGATTTTTGTTAGCACCATTGAATTCAGCTCAAAAAACAAACAATTTAGTATTTTGAAACACTGCTCTATGTCCATTGGTTACCGAGATATTGAAAGTGGTAAACACAGTACGTTGTCCCAATGTTAACCTTATGGGAAATAACTAAAATTCTATATCTCGCTTATTTCTCAACATATCTCAATAAAACTTGGTAAATAGCTTCTTCTAGTTCAGATCTACTAAATATTGAATTAAAACCACCCAGTTTTAATATACCTGTAGCAGCACACCTGCATACTCATTCCCCATGTTATTTTTATGGAGCTTACAAAAACATGCCAAATCTCGCTATGTAGGATTGAAATATGTTGTTTTGCATTCGAAATTCACTGAGTATGCAGGTCTGCTGCAACGGGGGTATTTTACCTTGCCTTTGCCCCGCCCACATAGACTATTGATCTGTGCGTGGACGTTATCAAGCAAAGCCAAGGAGTGAGCCGGTACAGTACAAGGGGTGAACAGTACTGATAAAAGTAAGCGATACGCCCAAGTCTCGAACCTGCGACACTTCGTGGCCACAGTTCCGAGGCCAAGTGCGCTACCAACTGCGCCATCGGCTCACTAAACATATTAAACTCATATCAAACTCTCATTTCATATTAAACTCTTTAAAAGAGCTAGGCATATTCCCTTGAGTAATAAATGTAAACACATTATTTATCCCACCTACAAGAAAGTTTGGTTTGTTCTTCCTGATTTAAGAATGGTTGAAATTGATATATAAAAATATAAAATGCTGAAATTAATGCGTGAACAACGGTGGCAAATCTTGGCAATCTGACCATTTTAGCGAATTTCCCCTATAGGGAAGAAGCTATTACCATAGGTCTCATGGTAAGACCTAAGCTCGGGACCACTATAACTTTTCGTTTTGGGGCCCCCAGAAGCAAAAAACACTATTCGTTCGAATTTTTATATATATATACTAGAAGAACCCGTGGCTTCGCTCACGATTAAAATTATACATACACTATCACCCATGAATTATAAAGTTTTGCTTTCCCATTTATTTTTCTTATTATAAAATCTAATGTATGTAATGTATCTACTTCTTTGAACATATCAAATGTACTTCCATAAAGCAAAAGTTTTTAGAAATTCGCTCTTAGTACGAAGGTCTGCTACGACGGGGGTATTATATTCCTGCATAAACTGCCTGTACATAAAAAAATGTGACCATATCCAACGCCCCACCGACAAAGCCCCAAATGGTGTTGCTGCCCTGGGTAGGCTCATGCCCAATATCGGTGGTCCTTCCTCTTACAAGTGCGTTTTGCTTGTGTCGGCTGTCCAGTCGATCGTGCTATCAGGTGAAGAGGATTGCGCTCACACACTCAAGAGGCCAATTTACAGAGACGAACGCCGAGAAGCATTTAATGGTCGTTTCCACGGTACCTGAGCTTGTCCTGATGATGATCATGGGGCACAATATAAGGAACGGCACCCTTGGCTTTTTCGACGGCACTTTGAATCTGCTCGCATAAGTTACCCTTAATTAAAACTTTATTATGCACCCCCGTCGCAGCAGACCTGCGTATTAGAAATCCTATTTATTTCCTTCATGAAGGCATACGTGTTAGAGGAATCAAAGAAGTTAGCTTGAAATTTTATTCACTGTCAAAGATCATTTTCTTAAGGTTTTAGGGTCTACCTTGAACAAAAAATTACAATGCCACTCCAGCAATTATTAAAAAGTTCTGTCTTACGTTTTTAGACTCTATATTGAGCGAAACGTTTGAATGAGCCGTCCCGGCAATTTTTTTAAAGTGTTGTAGGTAAAATTAATTATTTACAGTAGCACACTCTTCCTCTTTAAATAGCAGTTAGTTGTCATAAAAAAAGTCCTTCAAGTATAAGTGATCAGTGATCACTGGAGTCCTTCAGTAATCAGTTATTTATTTTATGTTATACTACATATTATCAGCATTTTATATAGTGTATTGCACTTTGAAAAAATGCAAAAGTCTAATTCATTGACCACCTGGCACCAAGTAACAAATCTTCATTTTAACAAAAATACAGTTAAATAGCAGAAAGAAATACCATTAATTTACATCACCTGTTTTAAATTTTACTTTCATATGTTTTGTTAGTAAACAAATCTAACTCAAATTATTTCAAAATCCCTGACATGGGTACCTTTAAGACGGTCCCAGGGCTAAGCCCTGAAAGTTATCACGAAATTGAAGGTGTATAAACCTACTCCATGAAATTCTACATGTATGTACCAAGTTTCGTGGCCATCGGTCCAGCGGTTTTTGTGTTTATCCCTGCCAAATAAATATATATATATATATATATATATATACCAACATCCTCTTTTATACTTATAGATATCTATATATATATATATATATATATATATATATATATATATATATATATCTATGTGTCTGTTAGCACGATAGCGGCCGCAAAAATGGTCCGATCTTTATGAAATTTGGTACGGACATGTAAAGTGGTAATCAATTGGACGAGTTCGTGAACCAGCCCGATCGGACCACCGGAAGGGGGGGTAAAGGGGGATAAACCCCCCCAAAAATGGGTTTTTTGAGTTTTTTACATAGAAAAATAAAATTTATCAAATTTTTGTGGGCACCATTGAATTCAGCTCAAAAAAACAAATAATTTAGTATTTTGAATCACTGCTCTATGCCCATTGGTTACCGAGATATTGAACGTGGTAAACACAGTACGTTGTCCCAATGTTAACCTTATGGTAAATAAGTAAAATTCTATATCTCGCTTATTTCTCAACATATCTTGATAAAACTTGGTAAATGGCTTCTTCTAGTTCAGATCTACTAAATATTGAATTAAAACCATCAAGTTTTAATATACCTGTAGCAGCAAACCTGCATACTCATTTCCCATGTTATTCTTATGGAGCTTAACAAAACATGTCAAATCTTGCTATGTTTGCTTGAAATACGTTGTTTTGCATTTGAAATTCGCTGAGTATGCAGGTCTGCTGCAACGGGGGTATTGTTGTTTGCTACAAAGTCTGAACATAAAATAACAATGCCTAAGTATGCATTGCCAGTATGTACTCAAAATGATTCTTACTAAGAGAACAATGTTTCAATATATTGTGCTATACCTTCACAGAGGTGGAACTGAGTATCGCCCAAGGAACAAGGCTGAGCTGTGAACTCTGGACATAACGAAAAACACAAATGGATGGTCAGCAAGAATTCAACTCGAAGTGGAGGCATTGCCTTACAATTCATCAATACAGCAATAAAGGAACTTTTTTTTCTTTTTTTGCTAAATCACATAGAAATTAATACTACAAACATTTTTCACCTAATTTAAAAATATTAAGCACTTCAATAAAGATGCTATAGCTTTTGGCAAACTTAAAGTATATAGTAAAAGATTTTTAGGAATCAAAATTGGATTCAAGCTAACAAATTTTGACTAGGTGGAAACTTTGCACAGTTGTTAGTTGTTAGCAAGATGACAAAAATATCAAAAGTGCCTATTAATGTTTTATAATAGAAAAAAGGATAGTAATTATAAATAGAGTAAGATTGAGAAAAATAATGAACTACCGAGCATCGATTGGTCTACCTTTACTAATTAGGAATAGTATATTTCATTACTAGTACCGAAAGTGGCACTTTCCGGTGCGCGCCCAAGTTTCATGTGTGAGGCGGAGCGGAACACAGGAATATCGAATTTCACGTGTGAGGCGAAGCCGAGCATGTGAAAGTGTGTACGGAATAATTGGAGCAAGTGCCGGAAAATCACTTTCGGTACAAGTTATGAACGGTACTTTTCATCACGACGCAAAAATACACACAATGCTGAAGAAGAAACCTCAGTAAAATGCAAACTATTATATTTCTCAATTAACATTTTTTATAATAACAAATTTACTATAATAAGCCTACATAACAACGTAAAAATTATAAGTTCAAGGTTATGTTTATTGTGCAGTTGGTATTGATTGAGAAATTTTAAACATGCGCTATAATAACAACACAGCAAAACTCATTTATACCTATTCCTGTTTTCGGTTTACATTGTTGAACAATAAGAACAGCTGATTTAAATTGTAAGAATAAACGGCAAAGCGACGTCAGAGCGCGTAGCGGGCAAATGGAAAACTAATTGAGAGCAAGGGAAAACAAATTTAGTGCAAGGAAAAATCAGCTGATCGTTTTTCCCTTGCTCTAAATTAGAGCTTGGGAAACGATCGTTTTCGTTGCTACCAGCAGACATCGAAAGTAGCTACTTTCGGTACGGAGTGATGAAAACATTGTTTTGTTAGCTCACCTAGGCTTTACTGTAGATAAATTTAGATTGAGTTGTCTAATTACTGGACTATTTGTCAAGCTTCTATAAGTACGGTACCGTATCAGGGGCCCTATTTTTGAAATGGGTGAGTTGGCGGTTGAGTGAGTCACTCATCCCTCAAGTTATTTGTTTCCAATCATAAAATTAATTCACAGATGAAAATAAAAATATTCCTATCTAACTTTATGAATTCAGCCCCACAATATCTGTGAATATCATTTCAATAGGCACTTATTCTTAAAAATTCATAATTTTAATACAGACATAATATACATAGAGTATTTCACCAATCCAACCATTTTTACTCACCAAGCAATAGGCTGTTGAATAGAAACGGGTGAGTTGACAGGAAACAAGCATCTTCTTCTTCTCTTTTGGAGGAAGTAATAAAAGTAATCATGGAAAGCTTTTCCAATTAGGTTATGTTTACTTTTTGATTCTAAATATTTAATAGCGTTTGGATAGCCTTTAAACTATTTATAAAATGCCTTACAACTAAATTTGCCTATAAATATACCAAGATAGTCTAGTTAAAGCCATGAAAAATGAGAAAATTCCTTAAATTGGTTAATGTTTACATTTGGCTTTCTAGTTTGACAGATGTATAGTTTGAAACGTTGACATCCCACGTGGTGGTTTAAACAATGCTACCATCAGCTGTTAGGTGACTTGACGAGTGACTCACTACTCAACTCTCAACCATTTCAAAAATAGGGCCCCAGTTGGTATAGGCATTGACTATGAATTCATAGTCAATGGTATAGGGTTCTCTTTAAGTGATTGAAATAGTTTAAGATCAAGTGTGATAAAACCACGGCTGATTGTGTGACCTAGAAGAGTAATCATATACTTAATTTCTTAAGGCGATTCTTTGCATCAAAATTGTGGGCGTTTGGCAAGTCGTAGAAAGATGGGAGGGGGCTCAAATTAAAGGTCTCTATTCCGTGATGGTGGGAAAAATACTGAAATTGCTTGAAATTCACCAGAAAACGAGAAATAACGTAAAATGTCTGCCTTTAAAAAGCATTGGGATCCAAAAAAGTCTGCTTTGTTTACATTAAACATGTGTTGCTTATACCTTATACTTGATTTAAAACCACAAGCTAGAAGTTGATATGGTATATTTAAAATCCAGCTATAAATATGAAGGTTGAACGTACTGTAACAAATAACGGTTATAAAAAAAAACATAAGGGATTACATACGTCTGTTTTGTTCATATTATGACATGTATAGCAGCTGATGCTGTTTTATAGCCAAGTGATTTGTAATATTAACACAATCGATAAGTGCAGACTACATATTATGTACAGAGAAGACTTAATGGTCACAGTTTTGACCAAGCAACAAGAGAGTGTTCTGCAGTAACAGCAATTGAGTGCAACATCATATGTTTAATTTCGTAAGGCGATTCTTTGCGTCAAAATTGTAGGCGTCTGACAAATCGTACAAAGATGGGAGAGAGCTAAAATTAAAGGTCTCTAATCCGTGATGGTGGGAAAAATACTGAATTTGCTTAAAAATTAATGGAAAACTAGTGGCTTGAAGGGGCTAAAAGCCCCTAATGAGGGAAAATTCAAACAATCCTTATTTATTAGAGTACAAAATACCTTCATAGAAAACTGAATCCACCTTATATTGATATCTAGCCTACCACATGGTTTTCAATCAAGTATCAGCATCACATGTTTTAGGTACACAAAGCAGACATTTTTAGATCCCAATGCTTTTTAATGGCAGATATTTTACGTTATTTCTCGTTTTCTGGTGAATTTCGAGCAATTCCAGTATTTTTCCCGCCATCACGGAATAGAGACCTAAAATTTTAGCCCCCTCCCATCTTTCTACGACTTGCCAGATGCCCACAATTTTGACGCAAAGAATCGCCATACGAAATTAAATATATGAAAACGTAAAATAACTCCCATTTAAAAAGCATTGGGATCTAAAAACATCTGCTTTGTATACATTAAACATGTGGGGCTGATGCTTGATTCAAAGCCATATCCTAGATATTGACATATGGATTTTTTTTCAAAAGGCAGCTAACTATGCACGTTCAATGTACTGTAACAAAAAAATACCCCTGTTGCAGCAGACCTGCATACTCAGCGAATTTCAAGTGCAAACAAATATTTCCATCCAACCTAGCGACTCTAGCGAGATATGACATGTTTTTGAATCTCCATAAGAATAACATAGGGAATGAGAATGCAGGTTTGCTGCAACAGGTATGTAAAAACTGGGTGGTTTTAATTCAATATTTAGTAGATCTTAACTAAAAGAAGCCATGAACCAAGTTTTATCAAGATATGTTAAGACATTATGAAGATATAACACTTTTTTATTTCCCATAAGGATAACATGGGGAATGAGTATGTAGGTTTGCTGCCACAAAAATGGAAATTTTGGGGATTTTAGACTAAAATACTTTACATCTCATCTAGATGAAGCCACAAACCAAATTTTATTAAGATATGTTGAGAAACAAGCGAGATATAGAATTTCACTTATTTCCCATAAGGTTAACACAGGGACAACGTACTGTGTTTACCACTTTCAATATCTCGGTAACCAATGGACATAGAGTAATGATTCAAACTACTAGATTGTTTGTTTTTTCGAGCTGAATTCAATGGTGCAAACCAAAATTTGATTATTTTTACTGTTCTATGTGAAAACTCCCAAAAACCTATTTTTGGAGGGGTTTATCCCCCTTTACCCCCCCTTTCCAGTGGTCCAATCGGGCTGGTTTTCGAACTCATTCGAATAATTACTACTTTACACGTCTGTGCAAAATTTCATTCCGATCGAACCATTTTTGCGAGCGCTATCGTGCTTGCAGACATGTATATATATTTAATTTCGTAAGCCGATTCTTTGAGTCAAAATTGTGTGCGTCTGGCAAGTCCCAGAAAGATGGGAGAGGGCTCAAATTAAGGTCTTTATTCCATGATGGCGGGAAAAATAATGGAATTGCTTGAAATTCACCAGAAAACGAGAAATAATGTAAAATATCTGCCATTTAAAAAGCATTGGGATCTAAAAACGTCTGCTTTGTTGACATTCAAACATGTGGTGCTGACGCTTGATTCAAAGCCATATGCTAGATGTTGACATATGGTTGTTTTTATAGGCAGCTATGTTCAATGTACTATAAAAAAAAATATTTTAACTTTTAGATTTCAGATTTTATAATTACGGGTTTGAATATATATTTATAAAGAGTTCAGTGCGTTTGTTTCGTTTACGTTAATGATGCCGATTTAATGTCAATGATCAATATAAATATATATGTAAGCGAAATTTTTGCGCCGAAATTGTGGACGTTTGGCAAGTCGCAGGATAATGGGAGAAGGTTCAAATAGAAGGTCTTGATACCAGGGACTAAGGAAAAATACTAAAATTTATCAAAATTTATCAAAAAATAAGATACAATGTTAAATATCTGCCATTTAAAAATCATTGTAATTTAAAAACGTCTGCTTTGTTTACATTAAAACATATGATGCATTATTTTTGATTTAAAACCACATGCTAGATGTTGATATATGGTTTATTTAAAATACAGCAAAATAAGTTAAACGTACTATAACACATGACGGTTTTTCATTTTTAAATTTTCCGTTTTTTTAATTTAGGAACCTTAACCTTAAAAAGGATGAGGAATTAAATACGACTGTTGCCATTAAATTGTGTCATTTAGTAGTAGCTGATGCTGATTTAAAACCAAGTGATTTGTAACATTTACACAATCGAATAAGCGCAGCCTATATGTACAGAGAAGAAGCCTTCATTCATAATTTAAGTTCCAGCTCTACCAGTTTTATGTGCGGTCGGAAATGGTCATAGTTTTGACCGAGGAACAACAGAGAGTGCTGCACTAACAGCTATTGAGTGCAACATCAGCTTTAAAATTGATTACACCAAAAAGGTTCACCTTTAAATTTGGCCAATCAGAAGTATATTTAATCTTGAATCTACCAAGACAAAGCACTATTTGCTCACGGGCAACCATAAAAAAGTGTTGAACATAGGGTAAAATCCTCAATATTAACTATTAACCAAGCTCGTGGTCTCCAAACCTAACTCCTTATGAAGAGGAGCCAGAGGCTCCAACGTGGAGCGTGGAGTTGCCAACGGGAGACCATTTTCTGATTTCATCCTTATGTATTTGCTTATTGGGTAAAATGTAGCCTCAATTGGAGACTTCCATAACAAGCACCCTTTAACTGTCCAGTATATTCTTTTGAGCCAGGTGGAGGGTAACGTAATATGTATGCCATTTAAAAAGTATTGTAATCTGAAAACGTCTGCTTTGTTTCCATTAAACATGTGTTGCTTACATTTGTTTAAATTTTTAAGTTAAATGTCACGACTTTCTTTGAGAAATAAATTAAGTGCTGCAGTCTGTAGTTAACCTTAAGAATTTCTTCAAACCATGTCCATATCCTTTGTTTGAAATTCATTGTTGGTGATGGTGATTTTATATTTTGATTAGGATTTTTGCGGACATTTGCCATCACTGATTAGTAAAAAACAAGTTTCACGACGTTTCGGGATCTGGAATCTGATCCCGTCTTCAGGTGGAAGAAAACCTAGAACATAACAAGATTAGTAACACATAGTCAGGAAAAACCTGGACAAAAACACAGCTAAAACAGAGAACTGTAAAAGCAGTCACGAAAACAATAAGCTGAAAAGAAAAACAATACACAAAATAACACAGGAATCACAAGTATCAAGAACACCAGACAGGAGAGAGCACGTCCACACCCAATCAGAGCTGAGCTGAGACTGGTGGGAGGAAAGCAAATGGCGGCGGCAACGGAAATGGCGGCGCCCACAGCCAACCAAATCACGGCGCGCTACCGGTGGCGAAAACCTGAAACAGAGACATGTGATATGCAAAGTCCGTGTGTCTGTTTGTGTTTTTTAGTTAACTTTTAACCTGATTTTGCCCCTTGGCCTTGCTACGGGTTAACATGTTATGAGAATTTTGAACAGAATTGTTAGTAATTACCCTATTTGCTGACACTTTATTTTCCCAAACACTTAAAAAACACAAACAGACACACGGAATTTGCATATTACATGTCTCTGTTTCAGGTTTTCGCCTAACAGTGAGGGCGCTTGACTTTGTTACGGGGATTGAGTCCGCTGTGTCTCAGCTCCCTGAGACTCAGGGGGATCAGTTTCGGTGCGAGGCCAGCATCTTACTGAATAAAATTCCTGTCCCAAAGCCCAACCTAAAGAAAGAGGAATTCAAGGCAGTATCTATCCTTGGGAAAGATGATACTATCAAAATATTGCCCGCGGATAAAGGAAACGCTACTGTTGTCTTGGACACAGTAACATATAAAGAGAAAATATTGGAAACTCTCCAAGCTGGTAAATATACTGAACAAAATAAAGATCCTACAGAAAGTTTCGAGCGTAAAGTTGCAAGCACTCTTAGGAAGCATAAACAGTTTTTTTCTGATAAACAAAGAACTCGTTTAACACCGCATCACTCGAAAATCCCACACATGTATGGGTTACCTAAAATTCATAAAACTGATGTACCTCTTAGGCCTATAAATTAGCTCTCGCGACTCACCGTGTAGGGAACTGTCTAAAGTCCTCCTGGACATCCTAAAACCATTGGTAGGAGAAACTGACTCGTACATAAAAAATTCTAAAGACTTTGTTGAAAAGTCAAAGGACATTGTGCTGGCTGAGACGGATAAGCTGGTTAGTTTTGATGTTGAAAGTCTGTTCACGAATGTCCCAGTTCCTGAAACCTTAAAAATAATCGAGTCTCGGCTCGAAAAAGATGAAAGTCTAACTGAACGTACTAAACTTCCTGTTAACGTCATTATGGAACTGCTTGAATTATGCACTCAATAGAACTATTTTGAACTAGAGGGTAAATTATACCGTCAAGATGAGGGGATGGCCATGGGGTCGCCATTGTCGCCTATCTTTGCTAATATCTTTATGGAGGAGTTTGAGCAAAAGGCTTTGTCTTTGGCTCAACTCAAACCGAAGATTTGGTGGAGATACGTCGATGACACCTTAGGGGTATTTCCGCATGGAGACGATGAACTAAAAGACTTTTTAGGGCATCTTAACAGTATTTCTCCTTCCATCCGCCTATCAATGGAAGAGGAAGTCCAAAACAAACTAGCATTTTTGGATGTGTGCCTAGAAAAGGATAGGGACACGCTTAGGACAACTGTTTTCAGAAAAAAGACACACACAGGGCAGTACTTAAATTTTCAATCAAACCATCAAAAATCTGTCAAAGAAGGGGTAGCTTACTCACTATTTGACAGAGCAAAGAGCATTTGCTCAAATCAAGATGGATTAAATCAGGAAATCAAAAAAGTAGAGCAAGATTTGGCTAAGAACGGATACCCTCAATGCGTAATAAGGAAGTGCAAAACCCGTAGGGCTAAACAGAATGAGTCAGAAAACTCTGAAAAATTTGTTCCTATGTCAATCCCTTATGTGCCGGGATTATCGGAAAAAATTAGAAGAGTTGCTAGGAAGTTCAAAGTTAGAACCGCGTTTAGGACACAAAACACTCTTAGGCAATGTCTCGTAAAAACCAAACCAAAAAATGGCATTCAGGGATCAAAAAACTGTGTTTACAGAATAAACTGCAATAGTTGCTCTAGGCCGTATTATGGCGAGACAAAAAGACCTTTAAATGTTAGAATCAAAGAACACAAAGATAACACGAGGAAGGGCTTAGTGGATAAATCAAAAATTGCTCAACACTGCTGGTCTGAAAATCACCAGATGAATTTTGACGAAGCAAAAATAGTACACCGCGAACCTCATTTTTTCAAAAGAAAACTAATTGAAGCTTCATACATAAAATTAGCAGACCAACCAATCAGTCAATCTTCACTTGAAATAAGGCCAGTATGGCTACCAATATTAAACAAAGAATTGAAAGACAGGGAAAATAAAGTGTCAGCAAATAGGGTAATTACTAACAATTCTGTTCAAAATTCTCAAAACATGTTAACCCGTAGCAAGGCCAAGGGGCAAAATCAGGTTAAAAGTTAACTAAAAAACACAGACACACGGAATTTGCATATCACATGTCTCTGTTTCAGGTTTTCGCCACCGGTAGCGCGCCGTGATTTGGTTGGCTGTGGGCGCCGCCATTTCCGTTGCCGCCGCCATTTGCTTTCCTCCCACCAGTCTCAGCTCAGCTCTGATTGGGTGTGGACGTGCTCTCTCCTGTCTGGTGTTCTTGATACTTGTGATTCCTGTGTTATTTTGTGTATTGTTTTTCTTTTCAGCTTATTGTTTTCGTGACTGCTTTTACAGTTCTCTGTTTTAGCTGTGTTTTTGTCCAGGTTTTTCCTGACTATGTGTTACTAATCTTGTTATGTTCTAGGTTTTCTTCCACCTGAAGACGGGATCAGATTCCAGATCCCGAAACGTCGTGAAACTTGTTTTTTACTAATCAGTGATGGCAAATGTCCGCAAAAATCCTAATCAAAACATGTCCATATGTTTAACTGTAAACAAGTGAACTGGGTTTGTTTTGTATAGCGCCACTGTTACAAAACAATCAGCCCTTTACTATACTGAAGTAACGACCTTTCTTAAAATTCTGATACGTACTAGCAAATGTCAAAATATCTTTAACATTACACTTTAAACGTTTAATTCCACCAAACTGTTACCGAGTTGTGAGTGTGAAGTAAACATTAAATACTCAGCATTTGTATTATTAGGGGCTTTTGCCCCTACAAGCCACTACTATATATATATCTAGAAAGTCGAATGAATGGTGTTTTTTGCTTCTGGGGGCCCCAAAACAAAAAGTTATCATGGTCGCAGGCTTAGGTCTTACCATAAGACCTAAGGTAATAGCTTTTTTCCTATAGGGGAAATTCACTATAATTAACTTATATACGACTTTAGGTCGCAGGATGATGGGAGAGGGCTCAAATTGAAGGTCTTGATGCCAGGGACTCAGGAAAAATACTTAAATTTCTTAAAGTTAATCAGAAAATAAGATATAACGTAATATGTATGCCATTTAAAAAGTATTGTAATCTGAAAACGTCTGCTTTGTTTCCATTAAACATGTGTTGCTTAAACTTCATTTAAAACCACATTCCGGATGTTGATAAATGGTTTAGTTAAAATCCAACAAAATGGGTCAAACTTAATACTAGCCCATAACTAGGGTTCTCAATCCCGGGATTCGGGATCCCGGGATCCCGGTCGCTTTTGAATACCTGATAATCCCGGGATCAGAGTCTCTCAATCCCGGGATTGATGGGATTGCAAAAGAATCATTGTTTCTGAATTTTTGCGTGATTTTAATGTTTTTACTATTGCAAAAGTCGTCCTTTCAAACATATAAACATAAAAATGTTTTAGGAAATTAATATTCCAATACTAATAATTAATTAATACCAAGTTTTTTTTTAAATTTTTTAATGCACGCCCCTTTAGACTGTAACTTACCATTCCCAAAGTTCACTTTGTCCAAAATCAAAATTCAATTCAACAATAACCTTATTCCTGGAATGTAATGGGACAGTACTCATTAGTTTCCTTATCACTGCTCCGAACTTCCTTCGCAGTTAATTCCCACGATTCGATGTATCCTAAAGGCCACGCCCACACAGGGGACTTAATTTTGATATTTTTTATCCTACCGAATTTTTATATCTATCTGATCACCAAAACTTTCAGTTGCTATCGGGGTTTCGTTTAGCGAACATCTGAGCGGTCGGGACGATTTTGTTTAGTGAGTAGTGAGTTTCATCAATAATTGTTATTTTAGTAATAACCTAACGTGATCTGTGAATTATTTGTGAATAGTGAAGTAATATGAGTGACCAAAAAAAATTTTCTTGTGGCCCATAAGAAAGCTTGTGATGTTTCATTTGTTTATATCATCATCTTACACAAAAGGACGGAAAAACAGCGCTATGTAAGATTTACAAATTTGTTAAAAAAAACATTAGGCGGCTCTACGAAAGGACAACACACTTATTTGGCAAGCACGCACAATATAAACACCATTGAACAATTTGGAACAACAGGTAATCAGCCATCAACAAGCACATAATTAACGAGTTTGTAAGATAGAATTATTGGTAGTTTTAATAAAAAATGTCATAAGCGTTGTTCTCATACAGCAATATACATTCTAGATAGGCCTATATAGAAAACGGGAATCCCGGGACTGATCCCGGGATCGGCTTTTGTCAATCCCGAAATCCCGGGACTGGAATTTAGGTCCGGGATTGAGACCCCTACCCATAACAAATTAGTTATTTTTAATTTTTAATTTGACGTTTTTATAATTTAGGGCTTCAACCTTCCCACTATTTAAAAAACAAGAGGAATTAAATAGGTACTTCTGTTTTGTTTACAGTATATGTAAGAGGAGCTGATGCAGATTTAAAGCCAAGTGATTTGTAATATTAACACAATGGAATAAGCGCCAACTATAGGTACAGAGAAGATTTCATTCATTACACTTCAGTTTGTTTTAAGATCGAAGGATAGCGCCACTGTTCCAAAAAAATTAACCCTTTACTATACTGAAGTAACTCCCTTTATTAAAATGCTGATACGTTCTAGCATAAGTCAAAATATCTTTAAACGTTCAAATCCGTCAAACTATTACCGATTTGTGAGTGTGAAGGAAACATTAAATATTCAGCATATGTATTTTATTTTTGGGGCTTTTGCCCCTACAGGCCACTAGTAGTGTGTAAATAAAATGAGCTCTTCTCATAACTGATTGTTAGTTATGACTTCGCTTTCATCAAGTTTACAAGATTTTCATTGAGTTTAGTTTGAGTGTGACGGTATATGGTAAAATCAACGAGAAAAACAAAAGTGTCTTTTAACTTCTCTTTATTAATCACCTGGACCATAGTCTATCAAAAAGCAACTACAACATTTGTAGTTCAATAAGGGGTTATTTAGAACTGGTCAGTTCTTCAGCAGCTTCGAAAGCAGTATATGGATAATTGTTTACAGTAATACGGACCTGATGTTTTGCTTTCTCCTGATGGTTTAAACATTGTAAACATGAATAATAAACTAAATAATCTGATTTAAGACCAGAAACGCAGCACTCACTAAGTATTTGAAGCGAAATATGAATAAAAGATGAGTGTAGAATGGGCGATATAAAAGGTTTGTTAGGCCTGTTTCACATTTTGCAATTTTTGTCGTTCCGGCAAAAAGTTGGATGCCAGAGAAATTTTGGTGAAGCAAAGAAATGTATTGAGCCCTTCACAATATGCGACAACAAGTTTTTTGTCGGTCCAATGCCGAATTGCATTCTTCCGACACATTTGGCAGCAGTGGAAAATAGGGGCTTTCACACTGTCTGACTTTGTGTCGGATGGTTATTCCAGCATCCAAATTTTTGCCGGAACGACTCAGCTTTTTTTTATATTTTTTAAATTTCACAAAATTTGTAACTTCTAAGGAAAATATACTCGCAACCATAAAATTTGACTTGGAAAACTAAATAATCCAGTATTTTGAATCATTAGTTTACGTCAACTGGTTGCGGAGGTAATTGATATTTTAGTTCGGCGGTAAACGCAGTACTTTGGCCAATGTTATTCTTATGGAAAATATTTAAAAACTGATAGCTCCGTTGTTTACAAACCGATTTTGATAAAATTAGGTTACGACATAACTTCTAATGATGTTGCTATTATTTTTAGAATAAACGATAGCGAACCACCAAGTGTGAGCGTGACTTAATTATTTACCCGAAAGATAAGCCACTTAGAAGAGTACATATTCTTCAATTTTGCCTCGACCCAATGGCTGACGTGTTGCTATTTCCATATTTTCAATTTGAAGGAAGTGCACAACGAACATCGCTTACAATGCTGCAATACGTATCCTAATGAGTGGCTATTAGAGACACTTTAAGCACCCTACATCATTCCGAAAACCTATTTTTACAATAGATTGACGACATATTTGCGCATAGAAGGCAGCATTAAATTTATAATTTAATTAAATCGTGCGAATTCGCACGGGTTCACCTGGTCTTCCTTATTTCTTAACGTATCTTGATAAAACTTTATACGTGGCTTCATCTAATTGAAATATACTGGATTATGGCCTAAAATACCCTATTTTTACATTTTAATGGCAGCAAACCTGCATACTCATTCTCCATGTTAACCTTATGGGTAATAAAATACCCCCGTTGCAGCAGACCTGCATACTCAGCGAATTTCAAATGCAAAACAAAAATGTTAAACCAACATAGCGAGATTTGACATGTTTTTTGTAAGCTCCATAAGAATAACATGGGGAATGAATATGCAGGTTTGCTGCTACAGGGATGTTTTAACTGGTTGGTTTTAATTCAATATTTAGTAGATTTGAACTAGTAGAAGCCATTTACCAAGTTTTATCAAGATATGTTGAGAAATAAGTGAGATATAGAATTTTACTTATTTCCCATAAGGTTAACATTGAGACAACGTACTGTGTTTACCACTTTCAATATCTCGGTAACCAATGGACATAGAGCAGTGATTCAAAATACTAAATTGTTTGTTTTTTTGAGCTGAATTCAATGGTGCCAACAAAAATTTGATAAACTTCATTTTTCTATGTGATAAACTCAAAAAACCCATTTTTGGGGGGTTTACCCCCCTTTACCCCCCCTTCCGGTGGTTCGATCGGGCTGGTTCACAAACTCGTCCGAGTGATTACCACTTTACACGTCTGTACCAAATTTCATTAAGATCGGACAATATTTACGGCCGCTATCGTGTTAACAGACATATATATATATATATATATATATATCCGAACGAATGGTGTTTTTTGCTTCTGGGGACCCCAAAATGAAAAATAAACATGGTCTCGGACTTAGGTCTTACCATGAGTACTACCGTAATAGCTTATTCCTTTAAGGAAATTCGCTAAAAGTTGTGTACTTTGCTCATTTCTCAAAATATCCTGATAAGAACTGGCATGGGGCTTCATACAGTTAATATCTACTTGATTATGGCTTAAAATACCCAAATCATCAAATTCCTGAGGCAGAAAACCTGTGAACTCTCTTTCCCAATGTTAATCTTATGAGAGGAAAATATAATTGGATAGCTTTCTTATTCCTCAACATATCTTGAAAACATGTTATGTGGCTTCATATAGTTTAGATATAGGCCTATTGGATTGTAGCCTATGATACCTTATTTTCTAATTTCTGTGGCAGCAAACCTGCATTTTTCCATACTAATCTTATGGAGAATAATTTATTTTTGAATAGCAATTGTGGGCATTTGGCAAGTCACAGGATGAGGGAAAAGGGCTCAAATTAAATGTTTTAATGTCAGGGACTCAGGAAATAAAGTTCTGTAAGTAATTTCTTAAAGTTTGCTAAAAAAGAAAAATAACTGCCATTTAAGTAGCATTGGGATCTAAAACGTCTGCTATGTTTACATTAAAACATGTGAGCTGATGTTTGATTCAAAGCCATATGGTGGAAACAGATATATGGCTTATTTAAAGGCCAGATAACTAAATATGTCAAATAAATGTACTATAGCAAATACAGATTTTTACTGATGATGTTTATGAAATTTTTTACTCCAACTTAAACAGCTGGTCATTTTCCCATATGATTAAATTGGAAAAGCCAGCTGTTTTGCAATTTTGAATATTGCATTTTCGTGCCAAGTATAGGCTACTATTTTTTTATAGCCTTTTGCTCCTAAAAGCCACTAGGAGAGTATTTTTGCATGCTTTCTTTTCAATGCATATTGATTTTACTTGATGCGAGACTTCATTTAAATAATTTATTTGTGCATTTGAAATTCAATGAGTATGCAGGACTGCTGCAACGGGGGTATTTTGAGTTTCAGACATGTCTACATGTGACTGATATTTAGAATTAAAACTCTAAGACACTACATTTATTACAATTTATTGTGTTATAAAACTCGGTAAAGGACAATAAAGTATATCCTTGATCTAATGAACCAACAACACATTTTTTGAAATCCCCTAGAAAGTGCCTTACTAAACAAACAAACATACAGTAAATATTCCTTGATATAAAACAATTTTGTTCTTCAGTTTCTTAACAGATTCGTGATATAAAGATTGTACTGGACTAAATACAAGTTTATACATCCAAACATTATTTCAATACATTTTTAACAAATTAATTTCTGGCATTTTCGAATGCATAATACAACATAAAACTCTTCATAAGAGCTAGCGATAATCATTAAAACAACTTATATAATGAATAATCACACATTACAACAGCTTAAATGAGTTTAACACATACACATATCTTGTCCAACAACTTCACAGATGTGGAGCTAAATAGCGCCCACAAAACAAGATTGAGTCCTGATTACTAGATGTGATGAAAAACATGAAAGGATGGTCAGCAATGAAGGTTTCATCTCGAGGTGGGAGCATTGCCATACAACATTTCACCATCACTAAAGCTATAAGAAAAAAAACCTTTCGTTATATGTGTTCATATCTTTTTTACATTAAAATGATTAACAATAAAAACTTATTTATTAACCAATTATGATAATCACAATGGTACTGAGGTGAAATAAATGGAAAGTAACAAAATTTGAATTTTAGAAAACGATGATACTAAATGATTTAATATCATCACTTTTTTTTAAATGAAATTTTAATGTTTAAAACAAGCTTCATTACCAGCCAGTAAATCAAATTATTATTCATTAACTTATTATTTTTTGAAACATTCAATTCTAAATTTATTTTCCACCACACTATGATGTAAACACCTGTTTTACAAACGTCATTTGGTGGCCGAAACCAGCTATTTTCCGCCAGAGGGCCGATTTAACTGATGTTTTGTCGGTATCGGAATTGAATACTGGTCGAGACAGAACTAATAAAGGATGGACTATTATTTGTTAAATGATTTAATGCTGTGACACGAGAATTTATATTGCGAAATAATTTGTTGACGCGTCGGGTATTGCGCAGAAATAACTCTGATCATATTCAAAGATCTCGATGTAATCATAGTGAGTCGCAATATCAGCAACCGAAACACATCGCTTGATGTATACCACTATAATCGCATCGATCCAAATTTTTGGATATCTGCCCACCTGTATTATATTAACCTTCAAATACTGCACGACTGGTCAGAAAAATTGAAAGTGATCCTAACCTATTCAACTAAGATTCCCAAGATGACACAAGCAAAACATTTATTTGAATAAGAAATAGAAAAGGATGGAAACTGTCTATTTCGTGCAGTAAGTCAATATTTATATTATAATCAAAGTAGTCATTCTAAATTACGAAATGATGTGGTAGAATATTTAAGTAAGCATTGGGAAACAACAAAAATGTTTGTCCTAGATGAATGTGGGAACTCAGAGAAACATGAATACATAAAAGTAATGAGAGAAAATGGAACATTTGCCACATCATTAGAATGTTATGCTCTATCCCAAATATACAAGATTGGATTTCACATTTACATACGGAATATAGAACAACAAAAGGTTACACGCACAATAACTATGCGACAACCTCCAATAACAATCTCTTGTCAAGAAAACATGAAATTTGTTATTGTCAGGTAATCCAGTAAGTGAACATTTTGATTCGTTGATTTTAAAATAAAAACCATGGGTTGCAAATGAAGACAATATCTACAAGATTAATACAATAAACTCACTAAATAATCTACACATTTCCTTTTTAACACACCCTGAATAATCTACACGTCCTGAATTTAATACAGCTTTTAAAAGTAAAATTAGACTACAGAAAGCAAATTAATAAGAAACATTCCAACGATAAAACAATTTCCAAAGTAATGACAAGTAAGACCTCAAAAGTAAAAACTAAAGCCAAATCAACTCCGGTTTCCGATAATATAAATAAAGCTATATGTAATGAATGTCATGACTATAGAAATGTTCAAGTTCCTAAAACAACAGATGATGATAATCAAGATGATACGATTAGGGACAACTTTATGAACCAGTTATTTACCAGAGGATTTGGAGTTCCACTTCTTAACTCTGTAGGTTCTCAAGAAAACAATAAATGGCACACACGGTGGCTTTGTGCAATGAAATTAAAAGGAAGACAATATACAATACCACAAGGTTCAATTGGAAAGCAGTTTTTAGATGTTCTAGCCAAAGAGATCCAAGCAGTCCCTAACGGAATAAATTCAACTGAAAAAAAAATTTTTCTTGTGTACTACCCTTCTTCAAAAAGATAAAATGATAAAAAATGGGTCTGACATAAGATGTTTGATAAAAAAAGAATGGACATGTGGGACAATGCTCTATTTGATTAATTACTATGTGAAGCTGAGAGATGTGATCGGAAATCAAAAACATCACAACAACACCAAGAAGAAGACCAAAAAATAAGAATCTTCACAAGATTGGTATTGCAAGGAAGGTTGCGTGAAGCTACAAGATGGCTCACAGATCACTCCAGTGTTGGATTACTCACCTCTGACGATAACCTTCCTGTGGTCAAAATGTTTTTCAAGTTTTAAAAAGTAAGCACCCACGTCAAATGGTTCCTAATGATAATACCTTTCTAGCTGATGAGAACTTACCATTGATAATAGATATAGACAAATCCAGTGACCACACAGAGAAGAGGGCTAGACGTTTACAAAGAAGCGCTGGCCTAAGTGGAACCAATGCTGATCAATGGAAGAATATGTTGCTGCGCTATGGAGCACATAGCACTCGTTTACAGGAAGCAGTTGCATCATTAACTCAATGGATGGCAAACGGGATACTAAACTGGAACTCGATTAGGGCTCTGTTGGCTAGAAGAGGAATAGCACTGAACAAATACCCTGGTAATCGTCCTATAGGAGTTGGAGAAGTTTTGCGGAGACTATGGCAAAAACCATGGCTTTTGTAACAGGTGACGATATTCAAGAAATATGTAGATCTGACCAACTCTGCCCTGGAATGAAAGCTGGAATAGAAGGTGCTATACATGCTATGACGGACCTATTCAATGAAAATAACCAAAATTGTATTTTGTTTGTAGATGCTTCAAATGCGTTCAACGCCTTGAGCCAACCTTTAACTCTGTGGAATGCTAGGGTACTCTGGCCTCGTTGCGCTCGGTTCCTATTTAATACACACCAAGGCTATGCAACCATTATCACCAATATGATATGATGGTTGTGATCTACCAATGAATCTTACCCATGCTCTAAATAGTAAAAAAGACGGATTGATCAAACATGGGCACGATCAAAATTGAGACCACTATGCTGCGATAGCAAATATGGCTTGGAATGGGCTTAAAGTCGAACCTATTCTGAGTGAAGCTGATCCCGCAAACAATGTGTCGGCTTTGCAAGCTGACTTTAAAGTAAATGGTATTTGGGAGGCTGAGAGGGTAGCGTTTTTGATAATCGCATTGTTAATGCTGATGCTCCCTCTTACGCCAACCAAGATTGGAGAACAATATCTTGAAACTATGCCATTCAGAAACACAATAAATATGATAAAGCAGCCAAAGACATCAGAGGAAGCTTCACACCTTTAATATGTTCCTTGGAAGGAGTCCCCCATAAAGAATATGAAGCGTTTCAGAGGAGAACAAGCAAGGCCCTGGCTGTAAAATGGAGAAATCCATACTCCCAAATTATTGGATGGCTAAGGATAATTGGGTGGTTATGGATTGGGCTGCTTTCCATCATTCGAGCAGTTTCGCTTTGGCTTCGAAGAACAAGATGTAAAATTCGAGGCATTCCGTTTGAAGATAGTGCCGCACTTCCACCATTGCTCTATTGAGCCTTTATTTTATTATTTTATATATAGTATTTTTCTTACCAATATTAATTGATTTATATTAGGGAATTATCAATAAAATTCTTTCTTGTTGATTGACATGGCAGTGGGAACTTGGTGGCTAAACTGCGATGTCAGTATTATTATACAGCATTTATTCATCTGACATCTGCCTATTTAAGGACTTAACTGTTTCTGATGTTGTAAAAAATGGATTCGTAGTTGTTTGCAACTACAAAAATCATACTTTTATTTTGAAAATGGGTATGATTTAACCTTCTTTTGATTTTATGTTGGTCATTTAAATATTCGGTTTGGTCATCGAACTTCTTTTGAAATGTCGAGTCGACGATATTTGATTCAAAATAATCCTGTCGCAGCAAACCTGCGTACTCAGCGAATTTCTAAAGAATTGAATTAATTTTTATATGGGAGCTTATTTAATTTATGTAAGGGAAAATGTTTCAAACATTGTATGAAATTAATGCAAAAAGTATATTACACATCAATTCAAGAGCTTTAGATCTAAGGGAAATGATCATGGGAATCACATCGCTATCCATTCCAGCAATTCCCAGTTTTGTTATTCTTATAATTATTAGTCTAATATTTTTTATAAGTGTATCCTTGTTATATTATAAATACCCCCGTCGCAGCAAACCTGTGTACTCAGCGAATTTCTAAAGATTTAATTTTTATATGGGAGCTTATATGTATAGGAAAATGTTTCAAACATTTTTTGTAATTAATGCAAAAAGTATATTATATCAATTCAAGAGCTTTAGATATAAGGGAAATGATGATGGGAATCACATCGGTATCCATTCCAGCAATATTCTTTTTGTTATTCTTATAATTATTAGTCTAATATTTTTTTTATGTGTATTCTTGTTATAGTGTAAAAATGTAAGCAAACATACAATCAATGATTTAAAATCAGTCAAAATAAAAATAAATAAAATAGTCACATGAAAAAATTGAATCCAAACATATGATTTATCTTAAAATTTAAATAAACTTGTTGCAGCAAACTTGCATGCTCAGTTAATTTCTAAAGGATTTTTTTTTATATGTGGGCATAATCTACATAAGTTAGGGAAGTTGTTGTTTTGAATATTTTGTGTAAATATTAATCTAAATTAAGTATATTTTATCATTCTTGATCTTATTTCTCAATAATTATTCATATTCTGATAATTTTTAATAAATTTACTTGTTATAGTATATAAATGTCAGCAAACATATTATCAATCTACTCAGATCCAATAAATAAAAACAAATCAAACCATCACATGAACAAATTAAATTCAATCATGTGGTTTGTATTATTATTTTTTTAAATCCCATTTTAGGGAAATTAAATGAAAGATTTGGGTGTTTCATACCAGAATTTGGACAGTTTATGTCCCTTCAGGGAAAAACAAAAGACAATGTACTGCATTTTGCAAATCCGATATCTCAGTAACTGATTGATGTAGAGTAATAATTCAAAATGCTCTATTGTTAATTTTTTTGAGCAGAATTAAATTCTGGCCATTAAATTTACATCAAATTAATAGAAATATGTTAAATCTTGAAAATAAATTTTATTTAGTAAAAAACACCGCCTTAGAGTGTACCGATCTTGCTGGTTTTCGAACTTAAAGTTATGAATATCGCTATAAATGTTTGTTCCAAATTTCATCAAGATCGGACTTTTTTTACTAGAGTTATCATGCCTACGGACACATATATATATATATATATATATATATATATATACCAAAATGAACGAACGTTGTTTTTTGGCTCTAGGGACCTCAAAACGAAAAAATAACATGGTCCCGGGCTTAAGTCTCACCATGCCGCCTACGGTAATAGCTACTTCCCTATAGGGGAAATTCGCTAAAATGTAAGCAAACATACAGTCAATGATTTAAAATCAATCAAAATAAAAACAAATAAAATAATCACATGAAAAAATGTAATCCAAACATATGATCTATCTTAAAATTTAAATACACTTGTTGCAGCAAACTTGCACACTCAGTTAATTTCTAAAGGATATATTTTTTATATGTGGGCATATTCTACATAGGTTAAGGAAGTTGTTTTGAATATTTTGAGTAAATATTAATCTAAATAAAGTAAATTTTATCATTCATGATCTTATTTCTCATTAATTATTCATATTCTGATAATTTTTAATAAATATATACTTGTTATCATACATTTAATTTCGTAAGGCAATTCTTTGCGTCAAAATTGTGGGCATCTGGCAAGTGGTAGAAAGATGGGTGTAGGCTCAAATTAAAGATCTCTATTCCGTGATGGCGGGAAAAATACTGAAATTGCTTGAAATCCACCAGAAAACTAGAAATAACAAATATCTCCCATTTAAAAAGCATTGGGATCTAAAAACGTCTACTTTGTTTACATAAAACAGGTGATGCTGATACGTGATTGGAAACTATGTGCTTGATATTAACATATGGTAGCTAAAAGACAGTTTGCTATGGAAGTACGTTGTACTATAACAAATAAGGACTGTTTAAATTTTCCATATTAGGGGCTTTTAGCCCCTTCAAGCCACTAGTAGTACATAAATGTCAGCAAACATTTTATCAATCTCCTCAGATCCAAGAAATAAAAAACAAATCAAACCATCACATGAATAAATTAAATTCAATCATGTGGTCTGTTGCAATCTATTTGAAATCTGTTGAACCGCTATTTAATGGTTAAAATCAGATTTAAAGGATCGTTGTCAAAGAACAGTTAAGATAACATTAAATATACTTCTAAATGGGAAAAATCATAACGGGAGTCCCTCAAGGCTCCACATTAGGACCTTTGCTTTTTTTAATTTATATTAACGATTTGCCCTACAATATTAAACCTAACTTATTATTATATGCTGATGATACCAAGGCCATCATTAAATAAAAAAACATTCAGGAATTAAATTTAGTTTTAAGTCACGCACTACAAGATCTATTAAAGTGGTTTAAAGCTAATGGATTGAAAATGAACCAAGTAAAAACTAAAATTGTAAAATTTCAAACTGCACAACGTAGGGATGACATTGAAGGTTTTATCGATTTTTACAATGAACAAATTAATTTTAGCAACTCTGCAACATTTTTAGGGATTCATATTGATAGTTTTTTTGACTTGGAGAACTCATATTCACAACACTGCCAAAAAAATAAACTCAGTTTGCTTTCAAATAATGGTCCTTAGAAATGTTGTTGATTTAAATACCAGACTCATGGTTTACCATGCCTTGTTTTCATCAATTTACAATACGGAAACGAACTTTGGGGTATTACTTCTGAGGCTAATCAGCTCTTTAAACTACAAAAAAAATCCTAAGAATAATAACATTTAAACCGGCAAAATAATCCTGTAAACAAATTTTCAAAGATTTAAAAATTTTAACTGTCCCTAATCTGTATAATCTTAAATGTTTGTTGTATGATAAATCAAATTATGAAAAACTTTTTTGTGAAAATAATCATAACAATTACAATATTAGATTTTATAATACTGATTTCCAATATCATGTGCATAGAATAAAACTATGAAAAGACACCCTCTTACATGGGTAAAAAATTATTCAACAACTTGCTAAGTTACTACAAATCTATTATTGGCTCAAAATCTTTTAAGGAGAAAATAGTTCAATTTTTGTTCAACAAAAATTATTATAGTATTAAATTTTTTAGAGGATAGCTAGATTTGAACATGTTTAGTCAGGGTTTATTTTATAAGCATGATTGTACTTGACAATGTCACCTGTTTTGTATGCCTCTGCCAGAATGTAAAAAAACGTTATGTGACAATAAAGATGACTTATGACTTATGACTGTATTATAATTTTTTTAAATCCCATTTTAGGGAAATTGAATGAAAAATTCTGGTATTCATACCAGAATTTGGATAGTTTACGTCCGTTCAGGAAAGAAACAATAGACAATACTGCATTTAGCAGATCCAATATCTCAGTAACCAACTGATGTAGAGTAATAATACAAAATGCTATATTGTTAATTTTCAAAGCCGAATTCAATTCTGACCATTAAATTTACATAAAATTAATAGAAATATATTAAATCTTGGAAATAAATTTTATTTAGTAAAAAAAAAAACCACTTTAAAGTGTACCGATTTTTCTGGTTTTCGAACTTAAATTCATGAATATAGCTGTAATGTTTGTTCCAAATTTTATCACGATCGGACTTTTTTTACGAGAGTTATCGTGCCTACGGACACACACATATATATATAAATATACATACATGTATACCAAAATGGACGAACGTTGTTTATGGGCTCTAGGGACCTTAAAACGAAAAAACAACATGGTCCTGGGCTTAAGTCTCACCATGCCGCCTACGGTAAAAGCTACTTTTCCTATAGGGGGAAATTTGCTAAAAGTTTGATTATTCGCAAACCCCTAAAACATATCTAAGGGTATTTCGGCAAAATTCACAGTGACATCAAGAAACACTATCGTAACAGATTGGAACAGATAAGGAGACAGACGCACAAGGTGATAAAAAAATAATTAGGACAGAGGTAATGGAGAACCTTCAAAAAAGGGATCAAACAAAAGAAGCTGATTTAAACTAAAAAACTTTACAAGCTGTTTGCAAAAGACAGGGAACTATGATTTCTTGAGTTGGACCATGAAGGATACATTATTCCAATCAAATATAGATTATATTGAATACCCGAATGTAGTAATTTGCAAGATGGACAAAACCTGAAGTTATTGAATAACGAAGAAATTCAAAAGAGAAACGCAAAAGATGTGCAGTTTAATAGGGCAAATAAGACTGCTACCACCAAATATGCCACCCCCAATTTTCTCAAATATATGTATGGAGAAAAATCAAAATAAATTGAATTGTTACATAACATTAGACTTTATAATGCTTGCTTCCAAATTACATCTTTTGGAGCTACTATTTAGGCCTTCATGAGATTTTTCAATCCAGCGAAGCGGGTTACCAACAGCTAGTAGTTCATAAAGAAGGTAATATTGCAGTAAAATAGTAGATATAAATCATTTTCAAGACATGATGAGATAAGACCCTAATTTAAACTTTATTTGAATGAAAGTTGCAGAGAATAACAAATGTTAAATAAAATGTGACCCACACTAATAAAAGTACAAAAATTATGTATTACTCCAATATTCATTCTCCACATACTCTATAACTCCAGCCAAGAGCTTTGGTTTTGAGTTTATGTTCATTTTGACATAGACTAAGTTTGGATATGATGACATTAACTAGGACTTCTGATTTAAATCATGAATTTCACGAGCACAACATAATACAAAGGAGTCACAAACAGTGATAGCAGTCTATAATAACAGTATAATTAATGGTCTTAAATATATTTTAATAACATTGATTTCAATCTAGGCCATTTGAATGGTGATTTTGTCAGTAGTCGGTTAGTGATATACCTTACAGTTTGACTTACCACCATTCACAGTTTCATCCTTCCTTGATAGAACAGATGAAGGTTTTGTTTTGTTATATCCTTTGAGTGAAATTATAATAAATGCTTTCTGTGATGTTAACACGTGTTTACAAAACACAAAGTAAAATTACATTGTGAACAAATTATTAACAAACAAACACACTAATATCAGTGCCAGGATCTTCATATTTTGGGTCATAGTTTTAAACAGGACATAGCATAAATTCTTTTGATAAGTAATTTATAAGAAGTGTTAATATTATGGGATGAATTGAGATTTTTTAAGAGACCAGACATCTGACGGCGCAAAAAACCTAGTTTGAAACTGTGAGTAAAATACTACGTTTACAGTAAAATACCCCCGTTGCAGCAGACCTGCATACTCAGCGAATTTCAAATGCAAAACAACATATTTCGATCCAAAATAGCGAGATTTGACATGTTTTTGTAAGCTCCATAAGAATAACATGGGGAATGAGTATGCAGGTTTGCTGCTACGGGTATATTAAAACTGGGTGGTTTTAATTCAATATTTAGTAGATCTGACCTAGAAGAACCCATTTACCAAGTTTTACCAAGATATGTTGAGAAATAAGCAAGATATAGAATTTTACCTATTTTCCCAAAAGGTTAACATTGGGACAACGTACTGTGTTTACCACTTTCAATATCTCGGTGACCAATGGACATAGAGCAGTGATTCAAAACACTAAATTGTTTGTTTTTTTGAGCTGAATTCAATGATGCAAACAAAAATTTGATTATTTTTTATTTTTCTAAGTAAAAAACTAAAAAAACTCATTTTTTAGGGGGTTTGCCCCCCTTTACCCCCCCTTCCGATAGTCCGATCGGGCTGGTTTACGAACTCGTCCAAATAATTACTACTTTACACGTCCATGCCAAATTTCATTAAGATCGGACCATTTTTACGCGAGTTATCGTGCTTAAAGACACACACACACACATATATATATATATATATATATATATATATTTATGAAAATGAACTAATGGTCTATTTGGCATCTGGGGACCTCAAAAAGAAAAGTTATGATGGTCTCAGGCTTAGGTCTTACGGTGAGACCTACGGTAACAGCTTCTTCCCTATAGGGGAAATTCGCTAAAACACATGTTCAACAAAAAAAGTTTTTCCAATACGGCAAATCTAAGGTGGCAATAAAAAATTAATATATTCGCAAATAAAGTACTTGAAAATTTATATTGCTAGTAATGATTATTTATATTTTGTGTACTGACTACCTGATTGGAGACTGAAAAATCTTTGCATTATTTATTTGTAGCTGCACTATTGTTCCAGTTATTGCAGGGGCGGACTGGCCATGTGGGCATTCGGGCAAATGCCAGAGGGGCCGGCCTCTTTAGGTCAGAAGGGGGCCGGTGTTGGTAGTTTTTTTTAGTGGGCCTAAACGAAAATTAAAATCAGCCTCTTTTGTTGCTGATCTGAGGCCGGCCCATGTGGAACTACGTGGCCGATGGCCAATCAAATTTATTGTTCGATAAAAATTACTGTGAAAGAGAAACCGCAGCACAAGTGCCAGAATTACGGCCGACACGGCCCCCTTGAGGCTTGAGGCCCCCAGCGGCCATGTCATTATTGAGCAGCTACAACCTGATGACAGGCGCTTATAGCATCGTTGGTTTAGCCTACAAATACTCTCTTGTTCTGTCATTTTCCCAAGTAGGATGTGAACGGAGTTTTTCAGTTTTGAAGTACATCAAAAGTAGATTAAGAAGTAGTTTAGGGCAAGACAAACTAGAATCGATTATGCTCATGTCATGCGAAAAAGTTGTCTTGGCAAAATTAAACAAGGAGAGAATAATAGACGAAGTAGCCAATTAAAGTCCACTTCTAAGTTCTCTTTACTAACATGTCTTTAGAGACAACTAGTCGTTTCCAGTTAATAAAATTAACTATTTAAATAATGAGAGAAAATTTTGTCAACTTTGGGCAGGCATATATTATATAGCTTGAAAAATATTGGATAATGTCATTGTTAGTTTAATTCTTATAAGTTAATGTTATCTTAGCGTTATTATGATTTTAGTTTGATTTTCTCTTTAATTTTCATATTTTTTCCTGCTTAAGTTTTGCCTGCTGTCTTATGAATTTTATATTTTTTTTCTACATGGAATATAATTATTGTTTAAGATTTGTTTTGGGCTAAAATTAAGTATAATAAACAATATTTGCTCTCCATTGAGGTACAGCATAGTTGTTATGTTTATAGATTTTCCATGTGTGAATTTCTTCGGGATGTGTAGAAGTGGTCTCGAACCTGAATGTGAGATTAACTACTCGTATTAAGCCTTTATTTGTTCCTTTTTATTTTCCCTTTATCATCAACTTTTCCTTGAACTCCCAATATCCAAAATGCATACTTCTCCTCTTCATATGGTTCACAGTTTTCTTTCTTTAATTTGTTCACTTACGCATTCTAATGTCTGCAACAATTTTATTAGGGCCTCTGGCAACCTTCACCATTACAGGTCGTCTTCAAGCAATCCCGCCATTCCCTGGATTTAGTCCATACTTCTTCAACACTTGGCATTTAGGATTTGCTTGTACATAAAAATATTGTTTTCTCTTTTTGTGGCTGGGAGGCCCATAGTTAAAACTCTGTCTCCTTCAAAACTTAAACAATTGGTTATGGATAACTAAATATTTCTATCATAAGGTATATTTCCTTTCTAAGCGAACCAGTAATCATATATCCCAAGCTATCCTCCTTATTCCTAATATTAATATTTCTTGTTGGAGTGTAAAACCCTTCTTGAAGTACCACTTGAAAGTTGGAACACTTTTTTATATAGAACTTCTTATTCGTTTGTCTCCGTCTTTAAAGAACTGATCAGGAATTTCTTTTAGACAGACAGTTTGAAGAGAATATATTTGTTTGGTATTGGTGAAATTAAATTTATTAGTTTACTTTATTACGTTTTTTACACCCACTTTTAAAAATTATTTTATGTGAGTGATTCTCTACAACAGATTTATTTTCTACAACAGATTTAAATTTTATTTGAATATTATATTTCAATATTAATAATCCACCAAAATATGAATGCTTTCACAAAGTAGTTGTTGTAAACTAAAAAATAACCAAAAAATGTAAATAAATATCAAAGTGACAGAAGGTACACATTAAGGTTTTTCTCAAGACAGCTGTTAATTAAAATAAAAAGAGTTTATATAAACCATATGTTTGGTAAAATATACTTCCATTTAAAATACATGGGAACTTTAAAGTCCAGTGGGGCAAAGCACATTGAACTTAGGATTACAAAAAATATTCCATAACCTCTACAGAAAATTCCCTTTAATTTGACACCTCAATCATCAAAATCGGTTCATAAATAAAGGAGTTTTGCTGTACACAAGAAATTCCTTAGCAAATTAGTATAATAGAAGATGTGTAAATAAAATGTTCTTTCCCCTTATAAACCTGTTATCTTGCATCTTTATTTGCCCCTTTAAACCAACAAAAACTATATAAGAAAAAAGTTATTTTGTAAAGATTAACTGTTTTAAAACTTTTTAAACATTCCCTAGATCGTGTTCCAAAAATTAATTTCCAATTTATTTCCCTTAAAGTGGCAGATCCAGGAAAGGGCAAAGGAGACGATTTCCCCTCCACAATAAGGATCTCAGAAAAAAAGGTTTTTTTTACAAAACAAGTGCAAAGACAAGTGTAAGACTTAATCATTCTTAAGTTGTCTGCTCATACTCATTCTCTGTTGGTATCATGATCTTCTGACGTGCGTTCCTACAGCAGACGACTGAACCATATTTCAACATCTAACTTTGAGATAACATTATCGACGGTCCACCTACTGTCGAACTTCGATAACATAGTTCGTTGGGCAGAAATTGATATACGAGATAAGACTTCTTCGAATTTATCGATTGTTTGGAACTTTATAATAGTTTTCTATAAAGTATCTGGTGTCTCAGTTCAAATTTTGCCTCTGAGAATCAATTTCTCAACTAAATTTCCTGATAATAACAACCTATAAATTTCAGGGTGATATTAGAGATATGAAGAATTTTTTCATGCTTTTACGCATTTCTAGGTGTTCAGATAGCCTTAAAAAACATTTTTGGGTTTCAAATTTCGCAAATTTTCCCGGGGGAGGACCCCCGGTTCCCCCTCCACCCTGGGGGGTATTACATACCCAACAGACCCCCCGGAAGGTTGCCCCCCTTCTTTCCTGTCTGGGGCCGGTTGCCTGAAAGATGCCAGGGCCGTTTCTTCTTCTCAGTCCGCCCCTGAGTTATTGTAAATAATTTGATGTCTTCCTATTATTAGTCAATTTGTTGTCTTGTAGTTAGTTTTAATTTCGCATGTTGAGTTTTGAGTTTTGTTGCATGTGTATGTAAATTTATATCGCTAGTAATGATTATTTATATTTTGTGTACAGACTACCTAAGCTTGAATCTTCTATTTATCTAACAAGTATTTATTTAAGGGATGAAACTGTCTGCCCGCTGTAATGAATTCCTGCCATGTTGCATACCTTTACAATTGATTGCACAAAGCATGTTGTTGTTACTGTGATTAATATTTAGTTATAAGCTGTCATTTGATTATTGAAATGTAAAATATAATGTAAAATGGCTTTGCCGTTGGTGTGCACAAATAAATAAAAAAAAAAAACTTCTTGAGGGAAACATTTTTAGAGGAGATGTTACACCTTCTCATTTCAAACTAGGTTGGAATCACCAGCTGTACCTTAAAGTTGTAATTGCTCACTTAAATATCCTAAATCAGTCCATTTGTTTAGTCCTAAAATCTGCATATTGCATAATATGATTTAGGCGGGTACATCTGCTAGCTAGTTATATTTTTACACATGGGAAATAATTTTCAAAATGAACATTAGCAAACTGACTTTTGGTTCTATTTTAATTAGGTAATGTGACAAATTAACAATGTGCAAAAGCATATTTTGTGAGAAGCATAGTGTACAGCATTGGCGAGTAGTTTACATGGATAGACTATGACACAAATGATGAATCAGTTGTTACGAAAATGATGTTTGATTACTTATAAACATTTAATGATTAAAAGGACGACGATTATTATTTATGTTCATTTTTGGACTTGGAGTAAATGCCAATACAAAACAATTTGGTTCTGAAATTAATTTTTAACCAATGATCTATAAAAATTAATCAATGCTGTCTTGATTGAAAAATAAACATTTAAATGACCTTGGTATATTAAATTTTTCATTCAAAATGACTGACTGCATTTTAAATCTTGGAAATTTCATAAACGGCCAATTGAGAAACCCTTTTGATCTAAATATGTCAACTTTTTGTAATTTTAGCGAATTTCCCCCATAGGGAAGAGGCTATTGCCATAGGTCTCATGGTAAGACCTAAGCCCAAGACCATGATAAATTTTCATTTTGGGGCCCCCAGAAGCAAAAAAAAAACCATTCGTTTGAATTTTTAGATATACTAGTCGTTCCCAGTTAATAAAATTAACTACTTAAATGATGAGAGAAAATTTTGTCAATTTTGAGCAGGCATATATTATATAGTTTGCAAAATATTGGATATCATTATTAGTTTAATTCTTATAAGTTTACGTTATCTTAGCGTTATTATGATTTTATTTTGATTTTCTCTTAATTTTCATATTTTTCTGATTATTTCTAATTTTTTAAAGTTTTGCCTGCTGTCTTACGAATTTTTTTATTTTTTCTAAATGGAAAATAATTATAGTTTAAGATTTGTTTTGGGCTAAGATGAAGTTTAATAATCAATATTTGCTCTCCATTGAGGTACAGCATAGTTGTTGTGTTTATAGATTTTCCATGAGTGAATTTCTTCGGGCTGTGTAGAAGTGTCTCGAACCTGAATGTGAGATTAACTACTCGTATTAAGCCTTTATTTGTTCCTTTTGATTTTTGCTTTATCATCAACTTTTCCTTGAACTCCCAACATCCACAATGCATACTTCTCCTCTTCATATGGTTCACAGTTTTCTTTCTTTAATTTGTTCACATACGCATTCTAATGTCTGCAACAATTTTATTAGGGCCTCTGGCAACCTTCACCGTTACAGGTCGTCTTCAGGCAATCTCGCCATTCCCTGGATTTAGTCCATACTTGGCATTTAGGACTTGCTTGTGCGTAAAAATATTGTTTTCTCTTTTTGTGGCTGGGAGGCCCATAGTAAAAACTCTGTCTCCTTAAAACTCGAATAATTGGTTATGGATAACTAATTACTTCTATCATAAGGTATATTTCCTTTTTAAGCGAACCAGTAATCATATCTCCCAAGCTATCCTCCTTATTCCTAATCCTTCATATTTCTTGTTGGAGTGTAAAACCCTTCTTGAAGTACCACTTGGAAGTTGAAACATTTTTAAAAATAGAACTTCTTATTTGTTTGTCTCCATCTTTAAAGGACTGATCAGGAATTTCTTTCAGACAGGCAGTTTCAAGTGAATATATTTGTTAGGTATTAGTAAAATTAAATTTATTGGTTTACTTTATTACGTTTTTTACACCCACTTAAAAAAATTTTTTATGTGACTGATTCTTTACCACAGATTTATTTTCTACAACAGATATAAATTTTATTTGAATATTATATTTCAATATGAATAATTCACCAAGATATGAATGATTTCATAAAGTAGTTGTTGTAAAGTAAAAAAATAACCAAAAATATAAATAAATATCAAAGTGACAGAAGGTAGACATTAAGGTTTTTCTCAAGCCAGCTGTTAATTAAAATAAAAAGAATTTATATAAACCATATGTTTGGTAAAATAAACTTCCATTTAAAATACATGGGAACTTTAAAGTCCAGTGGGGCAAAGCACATTGAACTTAGGATTACAAAAATTATTCCATAACCTCTGCAGAAAATTCCCTTTAATTTGACACCTCAATCATCAAAATCGGTTCATTAATAAAGGAGTTTTGCTGTACACAAGAAATTCCTTAGCAAATTAGTATAATAGATAGATATATACAGGGTGTTTCATAACTCCCTACCAATATTTTAGGGAGTTGTTCCTGGGTAAGAAACATATCTAAATATCATATTTAAATCGTCCGGAAGTTCATACTTACACAGCCGCCATTTTGTTTTTTTCACTTAATAATTTATTTTAAAAAAACGGTTAGACATACGAAATTGATACTTTGCACAAACATTTATGACAACTAGACAAAACTACAAAAAAATTATGAAAATGTTTCAAATTCATAAAACAAAATGGCGGCCATTTAAAATTTTGTTTCCTGAATAACTAAAAAACCGTTGATTTTACAAAAATTTTACAAGAATAACTTTTTTTAGTTAATTCAATTACAAATCCATTGACACCTTAACTTTTAAGATTGGATGAATATTAACTGAGATATGACAGTTTTAGAGATACATGACCACTCAAAGCTAGTTGCAGTGCATGCCTCGATGCGGCTAAAGTCTGCTACAACAATGCAACAGTCTCCGTCCGCTTTGCATGTTATTTGTAAGCGATTTTAGATTATTACAAACAATAATAAAATATTACATAACCCTCTTGCTCTTGGCATAAGTTTACAATAACTGTATATTTTACTTAAGTAGAGAAAAATTAGGCAAATATTTGTTAACTATATGCTTTTTATTTACATAAATTACAAAAACTTCAATACATTCTGAATGAAAAATACAAAAGAAAATTGATACATTTAAAAGAGGCTGGAAAACATAGCCAAACTTCAAATAATTTGCTCGAAATGCCGTCCACCTACACGGTTACAGGCCCTGAAACGGGCATCCATTGACTGGAAAATGTTTGCATTTTCTTCTTGAATGACGGCCCCAGCCTCCACAATTTTACCCACCAAGTCAATTTCATTTTCCACTGGAGAATCGTAATCAAGTTCTTTCATACGCCCCCAAAAGTAAAAGTCCAATGGCGTCAAGTCTGGAGATCTAGGTGGCCATGGTGTAGGACCCCCTCGCCCGATCCAACACTCACCAAATGTCACATCCAAGTACTCCCATACATAATTCCCAAAATGAGCAGGAGCGCTGTCGTGTTGGAACCAAATTTCCATTCTTTCTTGCAGCGCAATTTCCTCCATCAGGTCCGGAAGAATGTCTCTCAGAAACCAGGTAAGTGGGAAAATTAAGTCGGTTTGGCAGACTGTATGGACCAATGACGTGGTTACCGAGAAACACCTGCCCAGACATTAACTGAAAACCGATTTTGATTTCCTTTCTGAATAATTTCGTGAGGGTTTTCTTCTGCCCATACGTGACTATTTCTACTGTTGAATATGCCATCTCTAGTGAAGCTACTTTCATCTGTGAACAGAATCTTTTCAAGGAAATCTGGTTTGTCTGCCAACTTGTGAAGGAACCAACGAGAACAAGCAACACGACGAGGAAATCAGGATAACCAAACCCAAAGTCCTTGTGTATGCATAATTAATTCCTTTTCAGACTTTATGTTTTACTAATTTATATATCAAATAGAAAAATGAAATGAGTAATTTATTTGTTTTTACATAAGTTACACTCTATAATGTATCTAGGTAAAGAATAAAATACCCCTCACAGGGCTTAATTTGTAAAGAATAAAGTACCGGAGCTATGGCACAACGAGTGGCCGCCGAGAGGGTATGAAAAACCCCCCCAGCAGAACGGGGGGGACCAGGGGCCCTCCCCCGGAATTTTTTTGGAATTGCGATTAAATTTGATGCCTTTTGAAGGTTTATGACCACAGTTTAATAATTAGGTTCACTTTCGCGCAAGCTAGGTTTGCCCTGTCTCGGCTAGAGTGGTCGTGAAGGTTGTGATCTCCAGCGCTACGTGTGTTTAGCGCCACTCACGACTCATGGTGGGAATTTATTTTTGTCGAACAAGGGCGCACCTGATTTGTCCAAACATTTGCCGAACTATTTTCCGCAAGACGTAGAAATGAGTAGGGTATAAACGCACCCAGTACACGCTCGTATTGGCCTGGATTGGATTTTCCCTTGATTGAAGATAGTAAACTTCCAGCATCACTTGCTAAAGCCTATCTCGAGTTTATCACGTGATCAGTATCCAGAATGGAGGTTAAATAAAAACTACCATCTATTACCTTACGTGAAAGTATATAAAGAAAAATAGAGTTGTTAAATTGACTTAGAGGATTCCCAAATTAGAAAGAGTTGTACACATTTATAAAATTGCTTTTTAAACAGTATTAATAAATTACATGGCCAGAAAAAAGGTCCAGAGCCGTACCGGTGAGTTGAGAAACCGCACTCCGGTGAGCAGGGACGTAGCCAAGGGGGGGGTCCGTGGGGTCCGGACCCCCCCCTTCCCGCTAATTATTTTATTAATTATGATATATTCAATCCAGTTACGAATTACACTTCCTATTTTTTAAGTGCATGTTGCAAAAATAGTATAAGCAATACAAAGGCAAAAGTCTTAAGAATTAGGGTGACAGGTAACTCATCAAGAATATTAGTCCATAGAAACGAAATTCAACGGTCCGATTTTCATGCCAAAAATAGAAACTCCTCAATTCCTACAAAAATGTCTTATCGCAATTGAAGCTGACGCCTGCTATCTTTCCAGCTGCGTTCCCAGGCCAGTTCTTAGAAGCAGACGATTAAAATGATTCTTATCTTACTTTCGCATTTCTTGCCTACCTTTTAACATTAGATGAGATTATTTACAACCAGCGAGCACAGTTACAACCACTGATGAAGTCCACTTTGGGAGAGTCATTTTATAATCGACTCTTCACCAGAGTAACAACGTGCGTTTTATTGTGTGGCATGTAACGTGTAATGTTTAGAAAGAGAAATGGATGCTTTTATGATATAGAAGAAAATAAGTAGGCTACATCCAGTAATGTGAAAGAGGTAAGAAGTAAAAAAATTTACAAATAATTTAAATTATAATTATTACAAGATTACATTCTTGCAAAGTAGGACCCCGACTAACCCGACTATCTGGCGGATCAATGAAGGTCTTAAACCCTAACTGACTATTAATGACTGAATACACTTTATAAGAAATATAAACTTTAAAAATTGCAGTCAAACGAATGAATAGTGTTGAATGCCATTTGCACGCTATATAATAATGATTTAATAAAAATAAATTCAAAACCTGCGTTTCTAAAGCAGAAAAGAGTTTTAGAATCAAGAGTTACCGTAATGAAGGCATAATAAATAATATTGACCGAGAGCTCGACGAGATACGCAAGAGCCAATCCTATCTTTATTCACACGTCCATGGCTGTCGATGTCGCTTCGTGTACTCACAACGCAGTATCCTACTGGTCCGGTGCTTAAAATAACACACTACAAACCTCATGATTAGGGATCGGTCACAATTGAAAACTAGCCTAACCCATCACTGTGCGCGCTAAACAATAACAAGTTTTGAATAAAAGGGAAGAATTATTGATATCTGATAATGCAAATAACACCAAAACGCATTATTGACGAAAGTTTTTAAGTCACCGAACCTGATTATAAGGTATTTCATTCACACAACTTTTAAATTGATCACTTCTACAAATAAAAATTCCAATTACAGATAATTACCCGCCTGTGATTGACTTATAACTATCCCTGGCCCGAACTTACTCTTTACTTCGTAAAATATATTCTTTGAAATTGAAATGCAATATAATCGGTGCTTTTTAAGTTTCACAAGGAGATCAAATATAAACAAAAATAAATAATTTCAGATTTTTTATGTAAACATTTAAAATTATTAGTTAATATAAAAATATAATGATACATTTTTGAAAATGAATTTATTATATTTAAGGTGCTAAAGTAGCTAATTGTGATATTTGATAACTAGGCCTATGTAAGTCTCGGTGCTGTTACACGGGACGAATTTCACTATTATTGTATACTACCACTTGAGTTGTAATATTATCCTGTTATTTACTGATCAATTCTTTCATATTTTAATATCAGAGTTTAATATTATTTGTTTATTCTTAAATTGTATGGGTTTAAGTGTCAAGTTAAGTTAATGATGCCTAATAAAGTCTACCAAGCAGTATCTACTATCTACTACGCATAATCTCGTGCACTCAAACTTACGACCCTCTCGACAAACAATTGGGGGGGGGGGGTCACGTCGTTTGGACCCCACCCTTCCCAAAATCCTGGCTACGTCCCTGCGGTGAGCTCCGGTTTCCTAAAAAGTACCGGAGCTGTGCTCCGGTGTGCTCCGGCTGAAATTAACCCCTGACCCCTCATTGCAGCAGACCTGCATACTTAGCGAATTTCAAATGCGAAAAAAATATTTCCATCAAACATGGGATATGTCTTTGTAATATCCATAAAGAATGACACGAGAATGAGTATGCAGGTTTGCTGCAACAGGTATGTTAAAACTGGGTTGTTTTAATTCAATATTTAGTAGATATGAACTAGAAGAAGCTATATACCAAGTTTTATCACGATACGTTAAGAAATAAAGAAAATATAGAATTGTATTGTTTCCCATAAGGATAACTTGGGGAAAGAGTAACGCAGGTTTGCTACCACGAAAATGGACACTTCATGGATTTTAGACTAAAATACATTACATCTCATCTAGATGAAGCCACAAACAAGTTTTGTTCAGATATGTTTAGAAATAACCAATATAGAATGTTACTTTTCCCATAAGGTTAACATTAGGACCAGTGCTTGATTTGTAAAAATTGAGGTACCGGAACTGTAATTTGCCAATTTGTACTTAACCGACCCCCTTATCATTCTTCCCCTAAATAAAGTATTAGTTGTCTATGTGATTAAGTAGGTAAATTTAAAAAGTCAAATTTTATCCTACTCAATATAATATAAGTAAATTGAAAAATAACAAAGCATTATTTTACTAATAATAAATTGTCTAAAGAAATTAATTCTAGATTTTTATGACGCCTTGAGTACTGACTTTTTAGCGTTTTCAAGATTCGGTTTAACTCAAGACTAGACAAAAAAGCGCTAATTTCAGGCCGAAACTCTGCTCGTATTTTCCGTACATTTTAAGCGATCGTTATTTTCGGTAAGATTAATTCAGTCAAGTACACGCGATCAAAAACTCCGGCCGGTTACACATAATCCTCTCTTTTGGCGAATTCTCCGGCCGATCATACGCGATCGTCTTTTGCGGCTAATTCTCCGGCCGATGAACGCGATCGTCTTTTGCGGCAACTTCTCCGGCCGATCGAATGCAATCGTCTTTTGTGGCAAATTCTCCGACCGATCGAACGCAATCGTCATTTGCGGCAAATTCTCTGGCCGATTACACGCGATTGTCTTGTCAGGCAAAGTGTCCTTCCGATTTAACGCGATCGTCTCTTGCAAAAAATATTCCGGCCGATTTCACATGATCTGCTCTTGCGGCAGAAAGAGGTCCCGGAACGCCGTTCCGCCGCAAATCAAGCACTGATTAGGACAACGTACTGAGTTTACCACTTTCAAAATCTCTGTAACCAATGGACATAGAGCTATGATTTAAAATATGAAATTGTTTGTTTTTTCAAGCTTAATTCAATGGGGAATCCAAATTAGGGTCGTTTTCATTTTTCTATGTGAAAAACCCAAAAAATCCATTTTTGGGGGCCCCCCTTCTGGTGGTCTGATCAGGCTGGTTTACCAACTGGTGCAATTGATTACCACTTTACACGTCTGTACCAAATTTAATGAAGATCAGACCGTTTTTATGGCCGCTATCGTGCTAACAGACACACGCACACGCACGCACACACATGCACGCACGCACTCATGCGTGCGTGTGAAATTGACTCTGAACCTGCTATACTAATTACTCATGTGGACTTGTTGAAACCCCTAAAGTAAATCGTAAGTCTTATTTTGCTAGCCTATGAAATTTTAAGAAACCTTTTGATTGAGTTCTTTCTTTTTTATGATTTTGCATATATAGCCTACATTAGGCCTACTATGGATTTAATGTTTTTAGGCCTACTATGGATTTAATGTTTTTAGGCCTACATATGTATTTTTTACTAGTTAGGCTAACATACTTTTTTAAATATGATAGATTGTAATAATATATTGACAGCCATTGATAATTTTTCTAAAGATGAATGTAATTTGCTAGTGTTTCATCAAAACATTAGAAGTATGCACTCAAACTTTGATTCATTTTTAATTACCATGGCAAATTTAGAGAGAAAACCAGATATATTAGTTTGTTCTGAGATTTGGATAAATGATTTTGAAGTCAATATGTACACCATTGACGGGTATGAAATGTATGTCTCGTGTATTGAGCATGTTGCGGGCGGTGTGGCTGTATATGTCAATTGTCAATACAAGAGCGTAGCTTCGGAGCTTGATCTAAAATCGGCTGATGCACTTAAAGTCAATGTGACATTGCAAAGTGATCTTATTGTTGTACTCATTGCCATCTATAGGCTTCATGCGTATACAGCCGACACATTTATTACTGAATTATCACATTTGCTTGTCAAAGTAAAAAGTAAAAATGTTTGTTTAATTGGTGAAATGAATCTCTGTACGCTAAAGCAATCCTTATACTCAGATAATTATGTATCTCTGCTAGCCTCGCATGGTTTTAATCAATTGTTTAACAGTCCAACTCGAATTCAGAATCAATCTTTGTCTTGCCTTGACCATGTTTTTTGTAGATATAATGAAAACAAAATTGTATTCAAAAGTGCACCATTTAATGTAAATATAACTGATCATTTCCTTGTTGTTTGTAATGTTTATGTAGTTCTTAAGTGAAAACTGTGACTGAGGAAACAGAGGAGTGTAGTGACTTTAAAAAAAATCAATTATGATTTACTGAGTAGTTTACTAGCTGAAAATGATTGGAGCAATGTTTATAATGAACCAGATTGTTGCCTTGCCTTTACAACATTTTTAAATATTTAAAAAAATGTGATTTAACATTCATGCTCAATATTGCATCGTAAGCGACGCCGAAGATTGTTGAAGCCATGGATGACTGAGAGTTTACGTAGGCGGGTTGATAGGAAAAACTTTTTAGCTAGTAAAATATTGAAGCAGCCGAATAATGAAGGATTAAAAATGTATTTTGTGAGGTTTCGCGATAGATTAAAAGTTTATTCAAGGGAACAAAAACAAGCTTATCTATATAATTAATACGGCAACACGAAATTTGTCTTATGAACTCCTCCGTCATTTCTTAACCGATTTTGATCAATGACGGCTCATTGGAAAGAGCGTGTCGCGTAAATTTGCAAACTGGCCTTACATTTTTGAAAAAGTCCCTTGGGCTCTGCCCCATTGGCTTTTAAAGTTCCCTGTTATCCTTATGAAGAACATAATTGTTTACATTTTGATCAGCTGGATAATTTAATTGCTGTTATTTTTTAATTTGTGTAAACATAACCCTCAAGGCGGATCGTGTTAGCATGATTGTGTTTTAAATTTGTCGCCATTTGAATTATCGCTCTGCTAGAGTAGCGCACGATTCCGTGCGCTCGGATCCACTAGTTATAATAATTTGTTTAATGAAAATAAAAATAATACAAAAATGCAGTGGAATTGTGTTGATGAAATTATTGGCTGTAGTAAAAAGAAAAAACAAAAAGACATAATTATAGCCAATCCGCATGACAGTAATCAAATGATTACTGAACCATCCGACATAGCCAATGCTTTCAGTCAATTCTTCTTGAATGCAGCTCAGTCAACTAGCATAAACAATTCATTGCACTTGTCTCGGCATTATAGGGCTTTTTTCCCTGAAATTTCATGCATAGATTCCTTTTTTATCTTTCCAACAGACAAAATAGAAATAAGCAACATTGTAAATAGTTTAAAAAATAAAAAATCTACTGGTGTAGATGGCCTGTAAGTACACACAATTAAATCAATTTGTCCTCATATTGCAGAGGTTTTAAGTTACTTGTTTAATTTGTCTTTTATTCAGGGAGTTGTCCCTGATGAACTCAAGTCTGCGATAGTAGTTCCTATTTATAAAAAAGGGGATAACACATCATTAAATAATTATCGTCTGATTTCTTTACTTCCTGTCTTTTCAAAAGTTCTTGAAAAATTAATGAAATCTCGTCTGCTAAATTTCTTAATAAAAAACCAATTTTTTAGTGAAAACCAATTTGGTTTCATTGCTGGAAAATCAACTGACGATGCTTTAATTAAGTTTTGTTCATCACTGTATGATGGTATAAATAAAGGTCTTTATGTAATAATAATAATAATAATAATAATAATAATAATAATAATGCCTTTATTAAACAAGCGTTTCTCTGGTACACCAGCTTTTCAGAACAACTTGACAAATCAATTGAAAAATCTCACAAAAAAAAATGTAGCTGGTCTGTTTATTGATATCACAAAGGCATTTGACACCGTTAACCATGATTTACTGCTGCGAAAACTATGGAACTATGGAATAAGAGGTACGCCTCTATCCTGGTTCAAGAGTTATTTATTTGATAGAAATCAAGTAGTAAAAATCAAGGATATTTTTAGTTTACCGGCTAAAATAAATTGCGGGGTTCCTCAAGGCTCAGTTCTTGGGCCGATCCTATTTTTAATTTATTGCAATGACTTGTGTCAGGGAGTGTTCAATGGAAATTTAACTGCTTTTGCGGTTGATACTGCGTTTTCATACAGCTACTCATCAAAAATTGATTTAGAGGCGGTTCACGGGTTCGGGGTTTCGTGGCCCGCGGTTTTCGTTGATCTCGACCAAATTTAACCAACGGCCAAAAAATGGGTTCACGGGTCAGAGCGTTAGCCGAGACCAAGCTTAGCCGAGACCAACGCTTGCCGTCGCTCAACAGCAGGGAATCTCGGGGAATTTCCGTTGGAAGGTTGGCAACAGTCAGATGGGCTACCTGCCGGGCCGCTGCATGACTGTTATTGATAAAGTTTTATGATTTAATATATTTATCAGTAATGTCTTTTAAACAATAAAGTAGGAGGAACAAATGACGATTGTAGGAGTTGGAGTGCCCTCATAAGTTTTAAAAAATAATATAAAACATAAATGTTATTGTTGGAAAGTATACTTATAACTAATTTTAATCTCGTAGGCGTAGATTACTTTTTTTATTGAAAAACTAAATACATATTGAACATTATTAATAAGGAAAACTAGTAAGATTTCATTACAGTAATTGCCGTGAAGAAGAGTGGAATTTCAAAATCAGATGGCGGTAGACACCTTATTGGGGTTAATACTAGTTCGCACTCTTTTAAATACCTCAGCCTGTAGAAATCTTATTGCACTGGGCTTACTCAGACTGTTCAGGAGGAGAGATTTTAGGTGTAAGAAAACAGGTTGTAATAAAATATATTATTTTGTTGCAATTTATTACTTTTACAACGTATTGTATATTTATCTACAGTAATTACCTATTAAATCTGCAAATTAAAATATTTTATTCTAAAACCCTACATGACATATATTATGTAAATAAATTATCAGATGAAAAGGTCTTAAACAACTTTTAAGTCACAAACATAATAATATGCTGCGGTCTTGACCGCAGTAAAATAACTGTGAACACTTGAATCAATTGACCTAATGTAATTATACAATCAATATTCTTAGATAAACCTAACAACAGAGTTTTTACGAGCCTTTATTTTGCAATTATTCGTCTGAAATAAAGGGGTGCAAAAGCACTAAAATAAATAAAAAATAGTTACCTAGTGAAATTCAATTGCAATTTAAAAATTATACAGTGTGTCCGGAAATTATGGTAAACTATTTTAGTATATATTTTAGTATAGCTCGTGAACCCGATATTTTGCGCTCGGGTTTATCCCTGTCATAATTGGATGAAATTTATCTGTCTGTGCTCGGACGCGGGTAAACTCGAACCCGTGAACCCGATTTCTAAGCCGCTGCGCTAAAAACTGGTTATAACTTGATTTTGCGCTCGGACTTAGGAAAACCCGGAGTCCGTGAACCGCCTCTTTTCTCAAAAATTCAGAATGATTTAAATAGATTAAAATACTGGTTTGATGCAAATGGTTTTGTTCTTAGTTCAAAAACCAAACCCATAACCTTCAGATTACGCAATAAATATTCTTTTGACAATCCTCTTGTATATAAATGTTCAAAATGCCTTGATCAAAATTGTTTTTGTAGTGCTGATTGTCTAGAAATTGAACATGTTTCGGGTATAAAAAAATTAGGAAACCACTTTGATAGCGAGCTAAGGTGGGAAATTCATTTGGACAAGTTGAAAAAGGCACTTTTGTTATTGGCCAGAAAAATGTTTTTGTTAAGGTCGTTTTGTTCTATCGAGGTCTTAAAAAATGTATATTTTGGCTTGATAGGTTCTAAGATTCAGTATGGAATTGTGTGCTGGGGATACACTCATTTAAATTTGTTAAAAACAATTTTTAATATCCAGAAGAAAATTATTCGCTGCATCTTAAAAAGACCAATGATGGAACTATCATTTCCTTTATTTAATCTGTTAAATATACTTCCTCTGAGACACTTGTATTTTTATAGGATTTCAAAAATATTTTACACTAAATGCCATAAATGGGGTTTGGTGGAAAGGGGTTATAATTTAAGACAACAGCGAACCACTTCGTATATCATTCCTTTGCCTAGATTAGAATTTACACGGCATTCTTTTGATTAAATTGCTCCCACTCTTTTTAGTAAAATACCTAATGAAATAAAAGGATGCAGTAGTCTTAAAAAATTTCAGAATTCTCTTATTAAATGGTTATTTGAATTCCCTGACATAGATAGTTTGTTTGTATTTAACATTTAAAATTCCAGCAGTTGATTATTTTAGATTTGTATTATTACGTCAATTCAGTTATTTTAACTCATCTGTTGTTTTTGGTCGGTTGGCAACAAGTAGTTTTTTGCTTTCTTTCTTTTGTTCTTGCACTTTTATTCAATTTTTTTTTTTAACCATCAGTTGGTTTTAGTTTGAAACTAAAGGTGCATCGGCCTGCATCTCTTTCTTATTAAAGTGTTGGTTACCCCGACACAGGCTCTGCCTATGGAGGACCTAATTTCTGACCAAGCATTTTGTAATATTTTTACTTTTATTTTTAATTTGTTAAATTTAATTTTGATTTACCTTGTTTAATTTGTAAGAACAAGGCATTATTGTATCACTTTTAGTTCCTTTCAAGAATTTAGTTACCTATATATTTTTACTTATTTGTTACATTTGCTGCAATGAGTATTTTTAAATTTTATGCTTATTTTTATTTTTTTCATTTTATGAGTTAGTTACTCGCCTGTTCATTTGATATGATGAAATGTAATAAACTTTATTGTATATGTATATTTTATGTCTGTACCAGCTTGGTTGGAAATAAATTATTTCTTTCTTTCTTTCTTTCTTTCTTTCTTCCCTAGAGGGGAAATTCGCTAAAAGAATTTACAGAGTTAATTGTTATGATTACTTGTGAGTCAAGAAAGAAGGTAGAGTTACAGTTACTTTTACAATGTGATGTGAATGAATCAGACACTTTGGAAACAGGTCAAGCACAATGAGAACTAGAAGCAATTTACACGCGGAAGAAGCAGACATGGAGCAAAATAATTTTGTCTTGCCTTATTGTGCAGGCTCAAACATTCGGGCAAAAAATAATGGAACTTCCTTGCTCATTATCAAGAAGATGAAAGGATGATCTGCTACAAATTTCTCAGGTGGAGGAGGAAGAGAACGGTTTGATATTGCAAAACCTAGAATAAAGACAATATTACAAATTTCACTTCATATATCTTAAAACAGAATAATCAAGTGGATCCCTGTGAGACTAAGACTGGAAATTTTGAAAATCATGGGGTGAAGTGCATCATGTCTCACTAAACCGATTCAGACGCACGCACACTCACACACACACCCACGTGTGCACGCACAAATGCATGCATGCACGCACGAGCGCATGCGGTATTATAAAAATAAATAAACTGGATTGCATCATATGGATCATGTTTTAATAGCATCTTTGATTAAGGATATCAGACAGAAAGATGTGTTTGACCAAACCACACTTTGTTGCATCTACAACAAGAATTGTTGCTGTTCCTGACCTGAAAACAATATATGAAATTCTGGTCCTAGTAAAAAAAGTTACTTGCTGTTTTGCAAAATTACAGAGGGTTTTTTATCTACTTCCAACTATTCTTTTTATTACTAATTTCCCAAACAAATATCTTTGCTCTGTTTTTAAATGAGACCATGGTATACTCTTAAATCTATTGAATTTGAGGGCTTCTTTGCATTAGTGCATATATTTCAATTATCAGTGTGTTGCTCTATGTTTATTTCAGGACATAATAAAACAATTAAAAGCATATATGTTTTATTACATGACAAACATTCCAATAATTAAATACAATTTATCCATTAATAATATTAAGGAACTAATGGACGGAAATAGTCTCTCATCAGTGCTATCAAAATTTTAATCTTGAATACACTCATACTCAATAGGGTGAGAATGAATTCTATCTTAATAATACAAATAGTAATTTTAGTAACATCATTGACCTCAAATAATAATATGTGGTGGCATTTGCATCAGTAAAGCGCACACGTCGATGCGTGATCGATCGTCTATCATGTCAGGTAGTTACTCCCTCCAAAGACTACGGCATACATTGGCATACTATGGACGGAACATATATTTATAACATAAATCCATCAGTTTCAGACAACATCCATAATTTTTCCTTTACCAACAAAATATCAAGGAGTTATGAAAGGCAAACATGCATACACACTCAATTTTTTAACAAAGATCAATGACATATTCATAATCTAATTGCATACTTGGTTGGAAGAAATAATAATAGGTGTTGTTATTTTGTTGTGTGAACTAGTTTCCCCCTAACATAGATGGAGAAAAACAAACAACAACAAAACCCATCATCACCAATTATTATGAGTTAGTATGAAATTTGAATAAAAAAGTGAAAAACATACTAATTAGTCTGGTATTTGTTTACAGTCCAATTAATTCAAATTATATATTTTTTTAAATTCTTGAACCAACTTTCAAGTCCCTAATACACTAGGTGGCTAAACAATGTCGCAGATATGAGTGGCTCAGTGGCACGTCGAATTTGTTGGATGCCGACTGCCATGTGAGTAAAGGAGCTTCGTAGCAGCTTGAATTTGGATGAAAATAAACAGATGTTATAGTGTTGATCTGTTGGTGCTGATCTATCGAAAGATAATCTGGCAGTTTTTAATTTTAGAACTCAATAGCCATGTATTGCAATATGAAGACGACAATATTTTGTATGTTATTCATAAAGCCATGGTAATATACAGCCATTGAACTAATGCAAAGGGACATATATTGTTGTGAAATATTTTTTTAAATAATAATATAATGGTAAAATCTAGGGAAACAAAAGCAATAATTTGTCTTTCTTTTTTCTTTTTTTTACTTACCATCCATACACCGTAATTAATCCAATACTTCACAGATTAGTTGAATACACTGAACACTTACACAAAAATTAACACATAAATTAATAGACAACAGAAATAACACTTAATTCAAATGTTAGACACAAATTGAAACACTGACCTAGGCTAGACAAGTAGGCATACACAATATTAGGCTTTCAGATTCTAAATGATCACAAATCACCAAATAACAGAGGCATATTCATCTTGGTACAGTTATTGTGCCATTCACGCCAGCCTCTAAGCTATCTAAAATCTGACAGCTAGTTTCATCTGACATAGCTGTCAGATTTTAGATAGCTTAGAGGCTGGCGTGAATGGCACAATAACTGTACCAAGATGAAAACATCCGCCACAAGAAAACACATGGAACTTCAGAGGCATATTATCATTAAACGTAATGAACTTAGGACTGGAAACCGAAGGAATTTGTTTTATTGTGAATAAAATCATTATTTAAACTCAGATCTGGGTCTGCAATTGTGCAGTGGTACCGGGTAAAGCAGCTTTCACTTTTTCTATCAGGTTAAGAATTGTCGTTTCCAGTTGAAGTTCTTCCTCACAGTGATATAAATAGTCATATTGTGAACTAAAATTTCCCTCCTTGCATTATTGTTTTCATTGTTATATTAACTTTCATAAGTTAATTTCTTATAAATATATATTTTATTGAAGTGCTAGTTATAAATTATGTGATTAGCTGATCTCTCAATTAGCTTTGAAGCTAGAGAGATTAATATTTATAACTGCTTTGTAATTGAATATTGTATTTAAATGAAATAAATAAATGAAATGAAATTTTTATAATGAATTGTTTTTGCTTTCTTTCTTTTGTTCTTGCACTTTTATTCAATTTTTTTCTCAGAAGGGTGGCTGTTCCTTCTGTGATGTCACCAAGAATAATACCTCCAACTCAAAACCCAAAAAAAGCCAGGTGGTTCAGCGTCGTCGCTCAGCCACCTAGTGTGATACGAGCTTAAGGGTGAAATCCATTATCCACCCAATAAAAATTGTTTATTTTATTTTAAATAAATTAGTAATATTATGTTCCTTTATGTTTCCTGCCACAATTTTATCCCACCATATTTTGTGGTACACAGTCGAAAATATGTTAACAATAATCATAATAATCACGCTCTAAGAAAATCATAAATAAAAGAACAATAATTTTTTAAGATTAGTCCTGATCAAACAGTTAAAAAAATGCCACAGCCTTAGAAACCAAAAAGGAGCTTTCAAGAATTTTAAAATTTCATGAGTTTTACTCATGAATTTAAATAGCTAAACCCATAAGAGAAAAAGCTCAATAGTATTTTAACTAGTTAAAATAAAAATATATAATTTTTAAAATATTATTTTCTCATTTTTAACTGGAATCATTAGTTACACTTGTGGTGATGATAGGTCACACTTGTTACTATCATTGCTTGAAAAAATAATTTATAATGAGGCAGAAAAATCAAATATACTACTGTATACTTCTGGAAGTGTTATGACTGACTCATAAGAAACTAAAGTTCATCACGAACTGTTCTGTCATCACTTAATTTTAAATTTGGTGTTATGCACCTGCCTACAAACATAACTGAATTCTTGCTACTCTCTACTATAATAAATACAAATGGGTGATCTGCTACAAAATCCTCAGGTTCTTCAATATCTAAACTGCGCCGCAAACGAATCAATCCCGCTAAAACACACACATACACACGTGACTGGTATGTAATTTATCTAACACTATCATATCCCAACAAGCTGGCCACAATTTCACCCATTGGAAACTTTCAGTAGATATTGGTTTTCAAATAATGTTTAAGCATATTTTCAAATCTTCAAAATGGCTTCTGTCTCAAGCCATAAAATTGTGTGGGTCATCCATGAAAGTATTCATCAGCTGAGTGAAGATCCTTTCTAAACCACAACCGGCTCAGTACACTCTTAAATATTTTCATTTAGGCCCTTCCCACACCAGAGTGGCTTGGCGTGGCAGAAACTCAGTCCAATAGCGTTGTGTTATATTTAAAATCAGCTGATTTGGACATGTGCCGCTTCCTCCCACTTGTTGCAACTCCCATGATAATTGTAAAGGTGCCATGCATTGCCACGCCACACCACTCTGGTGTCTTCTTCTGGACCTTAAATCAAGATTCTTCACTAATATTAATTGAATTTTTAAGAGACCAATTGAATTACTCAGTACTCTCCATCCTCTTGATTTAATAGCACCAAATAAATATGGTTATGTCATCCCTCTCGAACAGTTAGTTATTTAACGAGTGCAGAGTTTAAGATGAACAGAGAATGTACTGTGAAGATACAAAGTTGTCTTGCATAACCCTAGAGTACTCAAGGCTGTTATTGTGTACAGTATATAACAAAATCAGATGTTCAAAAGAAAAATAGTTTTTTAATCAGTGGAAAATTACTCTACAAAGATGTCATCCTTGACATGGCTAGGTTTATAAAAAGAACAAAATGTGTTGTTGACAAACACAGTCCAACTTCTCTACTACTAAAACCTCAACAATTCAACTGCATTCTCATTAGCAAAGCCTTCTTAAGGAGTGTCTTTACATTAAATACTTCTGAAAGGATTGTGTATGTTTCCAAATAAAATCTGACAGAATAGCTAATTTCAATAATTGATTAATTTTGGTGCTTGACCCCCAGCATCAATCACTCAAAACAAAATATTTTCAAACCTAAGAAAGTTTAAAGTCAAAATTTCTTTGTTAATCATGCTTTAGCTTTGACAGTTTAAGAAGAATTTACACAAGATAACATTACACTGCTTATAAAAAAAATACATTGCTCCGCAGTAGCACAAACATTACAATTATTACAACCCAACAGAATGTCAAATTATGATCCATCAATTTATGATTCCATACTTCATTGTTCATCTAAGACAACACTTAAAACAGTGCTTATTTTGTTACAAATTAAGCTCACAATTCTACACAATACATAGAACACATATGTCTTACAAAAAAACCAACATAAACATTGTTTTACAAATCAACAACAACATGAATTGTTTTACCATTACATAAAATTGAAAACTTCCATTTAATTTATGTAACTAAAGTAGTCAACCTTTTACTTATCATTGACTTTGGTACTAATACTTTTGGTTGTTCTAAATTATAGTTACATTACTTAAGAAAAAGAAAAGGAACTAGTTAAAATGGGCTAAAGTTTTGATAAATATTTTAATTAGAGTCACATTATTCTCAACCTGAATACACTTTTTTAAGTATGCACTATTATTTTGCATATAATAGTATCCGTCACACATAAAACATACCACCAAGAATTAATCATACACTTTTTTACTATAGAAAAATTGTAAAAAATAGTGTATGTTATGAGTGCAAGGTTTGGGCGCTATATAAGGTAGTCACGGTCTATGTTTAGTTTGTGAAAAGAAAAGAAAATACATAAATACTTAGATGTATTACGAAAATCAAATTTCATGGTTGAAATCAAAATACAAATGTTGATCAAATATAAAAGTGATAACCAATTTTATTAAATTATGAGGAAAAATACCCGTATATTTTTGATGTATTATGAGGAAATTATGAGGAAACTGTGCTATGACCATGCTATACTTTATTTCTCTTGAATGACCATTATTTGATAAAGAGACACAATGACAAATAAATCATCTAATAACAGACTTAAATACTAAGAAAATGTGTTTAAAAATGTATTTTCAAACAGAATTATTTTTATCCCTAGCTGGTTGATGCATCATGTTTCCTACGATAAAGTGGTAAATTACATATACAAATAATTCAACTTTTAGTTGATCTTACCTGTGGCTGCTGCAGCTTCAGTCCCTTTTTCATTAACTTCTACAAAAGCTTTTTGAACAACTGTACTGACAACAAGAGCTTCTTTGGAAAGTCCACTGAAGTCAGCCTTTCCAGGAACAAACATAGATTTTGCTCCCAGCTGAAAAAAGGACAAATATTATTAGTTTACAGTTAATAAAATTTAAACAATATGCAGAAATTGAAAATAAATTTTGGTCAAGTAGGCTACACTGAATTGAAAGTAAAATTCCCACGCGGTGATTTGTGGGTAACATAGATGCCCAATTGGGCAACGCTTCTTTCACCTAAAGGAAAATGAACAGCATTCAGGATATATTGACAACATTTCCAGTAATTTGACACCTCAAGCATAAAAATTGGTCCAAAATAAAGGTATTGGCGAGCTCACAAAAAAGTTATTTTCAAGAAATTATAACAAATTGTAATAATTTCTTGAAAAATAAAGTTTTTGTGAGCTCACCAACCATCGCAAGGGGGGGGGGGGGGGTAAGAGGAGGTAAACCCCTTCAAAAATAGGTTTTAAGAATTTTTTTATATAGAAAAATAAAAAATTATCAAATTTTGGGTCAGATCATTGAATTCGGCTTAAAAAAAACAAGTAATTTCGTATCTAGAGTAATTGCTCTATGTCCATGGGTTACCAAGATATCGCAAGTGGTAAACACAGTACGTTGTTAACCTTATGGAAAATAAATAAAATTCTACATATCTCTTAGTTCTTAACATATCTGAATAAAACTTGATATATGACTTTACCATATATCCATTGACTAGTTGACTAGTTGATATCCATTGACTAGTTGATATCCATTGGATTATTACAAAAACCCTACCAATTTCACATTTCCATGGCAGCAAACCTGCATACTCATTTCCCATGTTATTCTCATGGAGAAATTGTGGTATGCCCATTTAAGGATTCAAGTTGATTTTACTTGATTTAGGGCTTCGTCTAACATCTAAATGATTTATTCAAGCATTTGAAATTCGCCAAGTATGCAGGTCTGCTGCAACGGGGGTATTATTCTTATGGAGAAAATTTTGATGTGTTCAATTTAGGATTTCAAGTTGATTTTACTTGATTTAAGGCTCTGTCTAAATGATTAATTCAAGCATTTGAAATTTGCTGAGTATTCAACTCTAATGCAACGGGTTTATTATACAATGTATGTTACATTCTCTGTGAAATACCCACATTGTGGACTGAGCACTTAATGCAGACATTGTCTGACGTAAAATACCCAGATTCCTGCGTGGGTAAATTTTTTGCTCAGTTTGCAAAATGATGGTTTTCTTTGGAATTATTAGAGCAAAATCCTAATAACGTTGACAAAAGAGACTGCGAGCATTTTTTTGTTTATGCAAACACCAAAGAACATCTTATACACTGACAAGAAACAAAGGCTTGAATTTCAGCATACAATCCTATCAACGTACCAACACCAAATACTCCTGTTAGTGCACGGACTGAAGTGTGTCAAGTTTCTTTCTTAAAAGCCCCACCCTAATATTTATATAAAATAAACTGTATCAGGGAAGTGACACATACTTTCTCCCTTAAAGTAATTTAAAATTAGAAAACTTATATAGTGAAATAAAACAAATAAACAATTAGCAACAAATACACACCAAATTTTATCAAAATTGGTAGTAAATAACGGAGATATTGGTTTTTTAATATTTGCCATAAGAATAACATTGGACAACGTACTGCGTTTACCGCCAAAATTAATTTCAATTATCTCCGCAACCAGTTGACGTAGACTAATGATTCATAATACTGGATTACTTAGTTTTTCAAGGCAAATTTAATGGTTGTAAGTGTATTTTTACTTTCTCGCCCCTATACATAGTATATGGAGAAAGTATTGTTTTCGTCAACATTTTCGAATTTGAGTTGTTAGTGGATATATTCGTTTTAGTTAGGGGTGTGCGAATAGTGATTTTTTAACTCGAGCCGAGCCGAGCCGAGCTTTTTCAAAAGTTTTCGAGCTCGAGCTTTTTCGAGCCGAGCTTTTTAACAATCACCAAATTATTAAAAGAAATTATGAAGCTTGATTTTAATTTTTAAAGATACAATAGACTAATGTTTGCATACCTTAAGTGACCACCAGCTCAAAAATAGAAAGCTTATCCCCAAAACAAGTGAATTATCTCATAGGTTCATCAGTATTTTGTATTTTGTTACATAAAATTAATCAAACTGGCTCAACAAATAATTTATGAAGAAAAATACCAAATTTAAAATCTACATTATATTTAAGTAATAACCAATCCCAAAATACTTTACTTTAAAATAAATAGTTAAAATTACATAATTAGACTAGTTACATATAGGTACTACAAAATTTAATTTCAAGAGTAGAAAGAAGTAGTTGAAAGGTTTTAAAATTATATCTAGTAAAAAAATCACACATACACTTAGTCAAACACAAGATTGATTTTTTTTATGTTCACTAAGTAAAGATGTTAAAAAATTAAATAGCAGGCCCAATTGTGGCATAATATTCAAGGCTAAACTTATTATTTCAGTTTCAGAATATAATATATGAATGGAATAATATTTAATAACAACAATAATTTATTGTAATCCTAAAATTAATTACATTTCTAAACCTTTGTGAAGAAAATAATGTACAATTAAGAAGAAGAACGATCATAAACAAATAAGGACGGAATAGAGAGAAAGAAAGAAACAGCTAACCCTCTCTCTTTCCTTATCAGTGGCCAGGGAGAGGGGGGGTGGGTTGTTTACTTCAAGCCCCTTCCCTGTTTTTTGCTCTTGTCTGATTCAGTGTGTGAGTTAATTAGGAGATAAGGAATCCTTACTACAAAATGCAAAAATACAAACTACTTGTCATACTTCTATAAATGGGCTCATATTTTTTGTCTTATTTTTATAAATCAAATGAGACAAAAATGAAACTTGTGCGATATACCATTTAAGAGATAAGCCTTGATAAAACAATAGACTTAAATGCTGTATTTCAAGTTTCCCAAGGTCAACTAAATATAGCTCCGATTTCCGTCTAAATGGAGATAATATTTCTTGTTACCTGTCAATGTCCTTTCCTTATCACTAGGGAATGTTTTTTGCTTGTTTTTCGTGGGAGGGAAACACTTCCGGTTTAACGTGTCCAAAAATAGATTGCAATAATTATCTTTCCGATAAGAACTCTCTTATCAAAAGCTCGGCTGGAGTATCAAACTTTTTAGAAAAAAGTCGAGCCGAATACTGAAAAGTGAAAAGCTCGACCTAAAAGCTCGACCGGTCGAATACTCGCACACCCCTAGTTTTAGTGCTCCCTGAATCCAAAAAAGTGGTTTTCGGCATGGTGTCTGTCTGTCTGTCTGTCTGTCTGTCTGTGTGTGTCTGTGTCTGTGTCTGTGTCTGTGTGTCTGTGTCTGTGTGTCTGTGTCTGTGTGTCTGTGTCTGTGTCTGTGTGTCTGTGTCTGTGTGTCTGTGCGTGTGCGTGTGCGTGTGCTTGTGCTTGTGCTTGCGCTTGCGTTTGCGTGTGCGTGTGCGTGTGCGTGTGCGTGTGTGTGGATGTAAACAAAGCTAGAGACGACACCAGTGGTCCGATTTTCATGAAATTTGGTAAGTAGGTACAAAGCCATGGTATCTCCAGGCGTATTTTTCATTTTTTTGAATTTTTTATTTTTAAGGGTATTTACCCCATAAAAACCCATAAAAAATGACAAAAATCCAAATTTCTCAAAAAGGGCTCTAACGTTTTTTATAAAAATTTCAAGGTTTTCAGTGCTTAATATGATAAACAAAATTACACCACCCTCATGTATGTAAAAATTCAGGTTCAGAAATTATGTGGGTTTAAGTGTTAATTTATATTTTTCAAATTTCACAAAATCTGTGACCTCTAAAGAAAATATACTTGCAACCATTAAATTCAACTTGAAAAACTAAATAATCCAGTATTTTGAATCATTAATTTACATCATCTGGTTGCGGAGATAATTGATATTTTAGTTCGGCGGTAAACGCAGTACGTTGTCCAATGTTATTCTTATGGCAAATATTTAAAAACCAATATCTCTGTTATTTATTAACCGATTTTGATAAACTTTGGTAAGTATTTGTGAGATAATTAATTGTTAATTTGTTTTAATTCACTATATAAATTTTCTGGTTTTAAATTACATTAAAGGAGAAAGTATGTGTCAGTTTCCTGATACCGTTTATTTTAGAAGTTACAAATTTTGTGAAATTTGAAAAATATGAATTTTTTAACACTTAAACCCCCATAACTTCTGAACCTGAATTTTTACAGGCATGCGGGTGGTGTCATTTTCTTTGTTGACTTATGCACTAAAAACTATGAAATTTTTATCAAAATCGTTAGAGCTACTTTTGAGAAATTTGGATTTTTGTCTTTTTTTTATGAGTTTTTATGGGGTAAATACCTTTAAAAATCAAAAATTCAAAAAAAATTAAAAATTAGGGGTGTGCGAGTACTCGAGAATTGAGCTTTTTTCGAGCCGAGTATACACTACTCGGCTCGACTCGACTTATTGCAAATTACTCGAAAGTTCGAGTCGAGTAGTTACTCCCGCCGTTTACCCAGAATCGGTACGTGCGAAAGAATATTACGGCCATTTTTCACAATGTCAATCCATCTTTAACGAATGTAACTGAAACCTCGTTAGTTATAAACTTGAAGTAAAAAGTTCTTTTTAGTTATTAAAGACACATAAACTTTTATACCACTCTATCTTTTCTAGTTTGAGATTGTTTACTATTACATCTCGTAAAGAAATGTTTTCGTTATATTTTAGAAACCATTCCAAATAAATAAAAACTTAGTTTTTTTGTTGACAGTTACATAAATAAAAATGTACCAGTGTGAATAACTCAAAGGAAATATTTTAATCATGAATTGAGTCAGGTAATTGGTCATGGCTTATAGTTAATGTTTTCATTTCATTTCAAACCCCTGGTAAGCCTTAAACACAATTTAGGCTTAAAACTTATATCAAATCAAGAATTATTGTGAGTTTAAGTAAAAGGTTTTCTTTCTTTTTTTTGGTATCATTTATTTGTATTTCTGCTCTTAGTTCAGTAACTCTTTTAAGTTTAATTACCTCGTAATTGTAATTTGTATTGGAGTAATGATAATAATTTTTACCATTATGTAGAAACATGAAGACTATTATATTATAAACTTAAAAAACTTGACTCGAAAAAAGCTTGAAACTCGCGGGTATTTTTCAAAACTCGGCTCGACTCGACTCGACTTCAAAAATCACTACTCGCACACCCCTATTAAAAATATATATGGAGATACCACGGCTTTATACCTACATGCCAAATTTCATGAAAATCGGACCACTGGTGTCGTCGGTAGCTTTGTTTACATCCACACACGCACGCACACGCACGCACGCACGCACACACACACACACACACACACACACACACACACACAGACAGACAGACAGACAGACAGACAGACAGACACCACTCCGAAAACCACTTTTTTGGAATCAGGGAGCACCAAAACGAATTTATCCATTAACAATTCAAATTCGCAAATTTTGACAAAAACAATACTTTCTCCATATAACTATGTATAGGGGGGAGAAAGTAAAAATTCAAATGGTTAGTTACCTGAAATGTATATATAACAATTAGGTGCACATTTTCACTCTTGTCCTCCCAAAAATGGGGTGATTGGGGATAAGCAAAAAATTTAAATAGTAAACCCAACTTTGTTACTCATCACTTTAGTGGGCTTTACGGCAGAAAAATCATATAAATCACAGGTATCTATGGTAATCCTAAGTTATGGTGAAATAAAGTTTTTGAGTTTAACTATAGAATTAAAAAAAAAAAACTTCTTTTAAATATGCACCAACGCCATGATGTTGCTAATAAATTACAGTAAGCCAGCACCAGGGTTCTTAAAGAAATTACAAACTTTTCCTTAAAACCACCCTTTCAAGTCAAGTAACCGCCACCAAGCTAATTTTGTTATCATCTTTAAAAACTAATCAAAGTGGAGTGTGGGAACTTTAAGACAGGTAAACAATATTGAAAACATATTAAAAACACCCAAATTGTACACCCAACTTCACAAAAAGTGGGTACTACAGTTTGCTCAATCTCTGAAGAATACTATTGCCGGGAAAAAATGTTGGGAAGAAAATACTGCAATCTAAGTATTTTGGAGCAGACAATGTCTGAATACTGCGGTATTTGAGCGTAACATACACATATTTATAACTTGAACAAATAGTGTATTCTGCTTCTGGAAGCTTCAAAAACAAAAATTTGTAATCTTTACGAGCTTAAGCCTTACCAAGCAATGTACAACCATTTACTTGTCAATGGTACAATAGCAGTTTCTTTTCAACAGGGAAAATCAACTAAAGTTATTAAAATTCTTGTTTTTCATCAAGAAAAAAATATTTTTTTATGATCCAAACATTATTGTCATCATCTTTATTAATCCTTACACAATAATACATTGCAATAAATTTCATCAAAATCAGCCCTGGTGAAATGAGTATGCAGGTTTGCTGCTGTGAAAGTGTGCAATCTAGATATTTTTGCAATAATCCAGTAGATATCACTCAATTGAAGCCATATACCAAATTCCATTAATATATGTTGAGAAATAAGCGAGTTATAGTATTTTATTTATTTCCCATAAGCTTAACATTAGGACAATGTACGTGTTTACCACTAGCAATATCTCAGTAACCAATGGACATGGAGAAACAATTCAAAATATTAAATTATTTATTTTTTAAGCTGAATTCAATGGTTCAAAAAAGAATTTCATACTTTTTATTTTCTATATAAAACATCCCAAAAACCCATTTTTGGAGGGGTTTACCCCCCCCCCCCCCCGTTACCCCCATCCGATCAGGCTGGTTTTCAAAATCGTCCGAATAGTTACTACTTTACATGTCTGTACCAAATTTAATTCAGATCAGACCATTTTTACACGAGTTATCATGCTTAAAGACACACACGCACACGCGCGCACACACACACACACACACACGCACACACACACACACACACACACAAACACACACACACATATATTTAAGAAAATAAACGAGTGGTGTTTTTGGTATCTAGGGACCTCAAAACAAAAAGTTATGATGGTGTTGGGCTTAGGTCTGGTCTTACCATGAGACCTACGGCAGCAGCTTCTTCCCTATAGGGGAAATTCGCTAAAAAATTAATGTTATTATACTAGGCGTCACAAAATTGCAATTCTCAAAACTTAAACAGCTAGTAATTTTTCCATATGATTACAGTGGAAAAATCAAGCTGTTTTGAAGTTTTTATCATTGCATTTGTCGTCTAGTGTAGTGTAACTTGAACTGAGTTTAAAAATAATATGTAAAAGCAAATTTCCTTACAGATTTCAAAATTTCATTGAGCTCCATTGTTTCCTCCATCTTGAACTTGGGCATGGCCACAGTCACAGTAGGTTCGTCCATGTAAGTTATTTTGCTACTCAAGTCTACTGTTTGTAACTTTTCCTCTAGCGCCTTCAAACCTTCAATGTCATCTGGTAGGATGACTATCATTCGGAAATTCCTCCCCTGAAGAAATTTTTAAATATTAACCATTTCAATTTTATAAAAATATAATATCGTCACGTTAATTCCAAATACTTGAAAATTTAAAAATCTAATTTTTCAGTGTGCACAAAAAAGTTGTTTGTCCATATAATATTATTTTATAACACGTATGACTTTTTCATTAATTAATTTTTTTATGTTCCATTAGTCCTATTGCTAGTAATTATTAATTTTTAAGTTATGAATACCTTGAACATTAGACTCTCATAAATCTGTACTACAAAATAAAATTTTGTAAAATTTGTGAGAAATATTTTATTTGCTAGATTTTACATTATTTGTTTAAAATTAATTGTTGGTGATGGTGATCTTATATTTTGAATTGGATTTTTGCAGACATTTGCCATAACTGATAATTAAAAAACAGTTTCACGTTTTGGGATCTGGAATCTGATCCCGTCTTTAGGTGGGAAAAACCTAGAACATAACAAGATTAGTAACACACAGCCAAAATAACCTGGACAAAAACATTGCTAAAACAGAGAACTGTAAAAGCAGTCACAAAAACACAAGCTGAAAAGAAAAAACAATAACACAAAAGAACTCAGAAAAACACAAGTATCAAGAATCACCAGTCAGGAGAGAGCACATCAACACCCAATCAGAGCTGAACTAAGAATGTTGGGAGAAAAGGAAGCGGCAGTGGCGAAGGAAATGGCGGCGGCCACAGCCAACCAAATCACAGCGTGTTTCTGGTGACGACAATCTGAAACAAAGACTTTTCTTCAGCCCATTCTCCTTCTCTTCAGCCCATTATAACACTGCAGAAATGTTTTATTAGAATAATATCAAAAAAGAAAAGAACAGACCCCTCCTGGCCTTTATTTTGCAAACTAAAGATTCTACCCCTAAGACACAGTTATGTATTGAAAGTTTTAAAATTATTTTATTTAGATTTTCATAGTATTTGTAATATCCTTGAACCTGAGAGGTATGATTTTAGGCGTATGAATGTTGCTCCTGTTCCGAGACCAAAACTTACATTTTATAGACATTGTTATAGTTTCACTGCTCCACGTATGTATAATTTAACTTTGAATCATTTGAAAAATCTAAATCAACGGTCAAAATATATCAAAGGTCTAAAAACATGGTTAAGTTCAGTGGAGAATGTAGAATTTCTATTAAAAGTAGAGTGTTAGTGGTATTTATTGTGCTTTTATTGTATGTGTTAATTAATTGAATTGAATTTCTTAGTATGTTCTTTTTTCTCACTTTTCACTTATTAAGAATGGAAATTCATTGTTTTACAGTCACTTGCAGAAAGAAATATGTTTGTAAAATAAAAACAGTTAAATTAAATTTTTTTTTCTTGTTATTTGATTTTAAGTTAACATGGTTAAGTTTATAATATGTAGCCAACCTATGACAGCCTTTTGTAATAATTTTGTATGATGGATGCCTCAAAAACTGGCTATGCCTAAGAGGCCCCTATATTTATCCATAAAAAGCCAATATGAATTGTAGTAATTACAGGTACTTATTTTTCATTTTTTAATATTAATTTATTTGTTTATACAAAGCAACTGAAAATGTTCTTTTCGTTATACTGCTTCAAAAACAGATGTTTTTAATGCATGTTTTCCGGACCTAAATATACTCTTTTTATTCCTAGGAATTAAAAGCTGATGTACTCGAAACCAGCTGACTCTTTATAGTCCTAGGACTATAAAAGTCAAAAAGTGCCGAGTACGTCGTAATAATCGAACAATATTCATTCGATTACAAATAATCGAAACATTCATCGTTATTATCGAAACATTCATTGTTGTCAGTTTAATCAATTTGTGAAACTCACCAATCGATTATTACATGCGTTCGATACGTCGATAGTTGTTCATTGTTGTCAGTCTACCCTAACGCAAATGAAACCGACAATCAGCTGATTGCTTCAAATAGCAAGAACAAGACGGTGGCATCTTTTGAAGGCATCTTTAAAGGTAAACAGGCTGTAACATTTTGGTTTTCTTAAGTAGTAATTTATAATTATAATTTGATAACAAATTATAATTATAAATTATGTGTATTGTATTGAGCAATATAACGAAAAATATAGTTCATCACACGGACCTAAAGCTGCTTTTCGTTACTCGGTCATTTTTCAACCTCGGCTTACAGCCTCGGTTGTAAAACTTGACCTTGTACGAAAAGTGTCACTTTAGGTCCTTGTAATGAAATATACTATTAAGTTGTAATTAGTGTATGGTTCTTATGACTTAAGCAGTGTTTATGGCTGAATTGTATGTATTTTTTCTCCGTAATGTGTACTTATGGATAAATAAACGTATTCATTCATTCATTCAAGACATGTGATTTGCAAATTCCGTGTGTCTGTTTATGTTTTTTAGTTAATTTTTAACCTGATTTTGCCCCTTGGGCTTGCTACGGGTTAACATGTTGTGAGAATTCTGAACAGAATTGTTAGTAATTACTCTATTTGTTGACTCTTTATTTTCCCTGACTTTCTACTGTTTGTTTAAGATTGGTAGCCATACTGGCCTTATTTCAAGTGACGGTTGACTGATTGGTTGGTCTGCTAGTTTTATGTACGAAGCTTCAATTAGTTTTCTTTTGAAAAATGAGTTTCGCGATGTACTATATTTTTGCTTCATCAAAATTCATCTGGTGAATTTCAGACCAGCAGTGTTGAGCAATTTTTGATTCATCCACTAAACCCTTCCTCGTGTTTTCTTTGTGTTCTTTGATTCTAATGTTTAAAGGTCTTTTTGTCTTGCCACAGTGCGGCCTAGAGCAACAATTGCAGTTTATTCTGTAAACACAGTTTTTTATCACTGAGTGCCATTTTTTGGTTTAGTTTTTACAAGACATTGCCTAAGAGTGTTTTTGTCCAGGTTATCCTGGCTGCGTGCAACTAATTTTGTTATGATCTACGTTTTTCCCACCTGAAGAGGGAATCATATTCCAGATCCCGAAACGTCGTGAAACTTGTTTTTTGCTAATCAGTGATGGCAAAAATCCAAATAAAAAAAATAGATTTTATGGTTGCAGTGATTATACTGTGTGTCCCAAAAGTCCCGGACCGGTTTAATATCTTTTAAAGTAAGCCAGATATCAAAACGATATTTTACATACCTTTTAGTACTAAAAGAAACTACCTTTTGATGTATATGTCATTTATGCCCCTGCCCCCGAAATTGGATTTTGGGGGGTAGCCCCAAAATTTTAAATGAAAACCCCCATCGTGCGACTGCTTATTTTAAAGGGCTTGTTAAAAGAATCACGATGCCGCAAACTGGAGGCCGATATCATGCCCCAGTCCAAAATGGCGGCCATTCAAAAAATGAAAAATGCCGTCCGTCAATTAAAATTGAGTATTTTCTATGTTCGGCAATTCACATTTAAATCGAATAAGAATCGCCAGAACCTGTTTTAACTAATTAAAAGATACAAAAATAATAATTTATTGTTGTCATCATCAATGCTCAACCCTCCAGAATTGTTTTAGGGGGAAGGAGCTAACCTACATATTAAAATGTAAACTCATGTCATGTAATCACTCATTTAAAAGATCTGCCACTTCTTGAAATGACTCAGTTACGTTACCGTAGCCTCTCATCATTAAAATAATTACTCTTTCTTTTTCAGTTATCGCCATGTTGATAACAAATTATAAAAACACCTAAAAACAAATAAATTCTGTACTTGTTTTACAATTTTCCTCAATAATTAGATAAAGAAAGAAGAATGAACATGCACGATGTTGACACAGGACTAGGTTTACTAACTAAAAAATTTTTTCCGTATATTAGGTACTTGATGTATGGGGATTTTCCTAAAAGATAAAGCATAGACACAGGTATCGACCTTTGCTGCTGAGCCAAAGCTCGCATCAAGGCGGATATCTTTTAGTCTATTGGTTAAATAGCTTTGACACTAATACAATTAATTTATGCACTACAAGTAAAGTAACTTTTATTAAAATTTCATTAAAAAAGCTTTGGTTTTTTTTTTGCTCATTCAGCAAAAATGAGTGGTCATACGATGTGAGTTGATACTGGAGTTGGTTTGACAACCCCCCCCCCCCCCCCAAAACAATTTTGGAGAGTTGCCTGAGTGGTGACAACAAGAAATTATTATTTTTTTATCTTTTAAGTACTTAAAATGTGTTCTGGAAATTATTATTTGATTTAATTGTGGATTGCCGAACACAGAAAATACTCAATTTTAACTGGCGGGCGGCATCTTTTAATTTTTGAATGGCCGCCATTTTGGACTGGAGCATGATATCGACCTCCGGTTTGCGGCGTTGTGTTTCTTTTAATAAGCCCTTTAAAATAAGCAGTCGCACGATGGGGGTTTATATTTAAAATTTTGGGGCTACCCCCCAAAATTCAATTTAGGGGGCAGGGGCAGAAATGACATGTACATCAAAATGTAGTTTCTTTTAGTAAGGGTATGCAAAATATCGTTTTGATATCTGGCTTACTTTAAAAGATATTAAACCGGTCCGGGACTTTTGGGACACACCCAAAAGCAGACCCATATTTCTATCCAACAGTTGAAGTGATGTGAAAAACATAATAGTAAAAGCAAGGGGAGAAGGGAAGTCAATGATATATTATTTGATACGGAGTTAAAAAAGTACTGTTAAGATTTTTTACTATGCCAATGGTAAAAATTAAAATTAAAAACCTCGCCAAAATATAAGCTAATAACCCAAAATTACCAAGTTACTATGTAGGCCAGTAAAATTAGATCAATAATTTGTCATGCCTGGAAAAAATTCCCGGAAAGCTTCAAATCATCTTAATCTTTCTGTTTTATATTCAAGTATATGAATATGAAGTTTGTCCCATTTTTCCTAGTGTGCTTTCGACCTGGGACCACAAAAATATCAAAGTTTAGGGCCACTTTTTATTCTTTTGTAAATAAGTAAAAAACCGTTTATTCTACATAAAAAGTTTAAATACAAGAATTGTACAGTACAAAATTCTGCATTTATTGAATACCTTCTGATAAAGATTCTTTGAATAGTAATTGATCTATGGTAAGTTAAATAAATGGTTTTGGCGAATTTCTCTTTTACGGAAAGAGCTATTACTGTAGGCCTCATGGTAATCCCTAAGCCCGAGACCATGATAACTTTTAGTATTGAGGCCCTCAGAAGCCAAAAAACTCAGCTGATTGTTTTATTTGTGTTAGGCTAGACTGATAACAATGAACAACTCTCGATGTATCGAACACACTGAACTATCGATTGGGGAGATGAGCGAGTTTCACAAATCGATTAAACTGACAACAATGCAACAATGAATTACAATTGATAAAAATAACTGATGACGACTCGCTATGCAATCGATAGCTCACCATCACTGACGTCCTCGACATATTTTTTCTCCAATGGTGAAAAAGACCTTTTTTAGGCCCGCAATAAATGTAATGAAAACTGACGTTTTGCCAGCAGTATAACAAAAAAGGTTTTTAGCCTTTAGTTTGTATGCTCAGTGTCATAAAACTTAATTGTGATAACCGATTCAAATTTTTTAAATTTAGGTTGGGTTTCGGAGATCGGTATTAGCTAATTCTGGAGTTAGTAAATATGAGAATTAAGATAATACTCGCATGAAAAATTGGGTTTCGGAGATCCGAATTAACTTCCTTAATACAAGAAAGGAAAAAAAGAAGGTGAAGAAGGTGTATTAGCGTTGTTCGGTATTAAAGTTACTACTCGACTTACTTCTGAACTAAGGAGGGAATCGCGGGGAATTTCATATTTTGGGTAGTGGTACGAATCAAGGCCGGAGAGAGGGGCTCCGCTACTGCATTATTTTGCTGCTGCCGGAAGGGGATTGGGACGTTGACCGTGCGCATCTACCGATAACTTATCACCTGTTTGACCGTTTTTTCCAACTGTGAAAAATAAGTATGACTATTATTATTAATTTTCCTGTTTTTTTTTTGTCTCAATGACTATACCATGTACGATATGAAAGGGTCACCAAAATAACTTAGCGGATGACCCAAAAGCAGCCGTATAGGTGGTATTATAACAATAATAAATTTCATCCGGCAGTTGTTTAAATTTTATTAGTGATATGAATCATGTCAAGATATAAAATTGTAATTCTCTGCAAGGATAATTTCTTCGAAAAATTTTGTTGACAACCAAAACTCCTGTCAATAAGTCCATTGCGAGTTAAACTTCTGTTATTGACAGTGAAAAGCTGTAAAAAAATTATTTTACACGCTACAGTGTTTTCAAGGAAACAATGGCATTCATTAAGACCGAAAACTTGAAAAGAATTTATGTTTAGAGGAAAAGAGAAAGTTTTGACCTACTGAAAAAAGATTGTACCCCCATTGTAGCAGACTTGTATACTCAGCGAATTTAAAATTCAAAAGAGCATATTTCAATCCAATATAGCAATATTTATTTGACATGTTTTTGTAAGCTCCACAAGAATAACACGAGGAATGAGTATGCTGGTTTGCTGCTGCAGGTATATTAAAGCTGGGTAGTTTTAATTCAATATTTAATAAATCTGAACTAGAAGAAGCCATATACCAAGTTTTACTGAGATATGTTGAGGAATAAGCGAGATATAGAATGTTATTTATTTCCCTTTAGGTTAGCATTGGGACAACGTACTGTGTTTACCACTTTCAATATCTCGGTAACCAATGGACATAGAGTTGTGATTCAAATACTAAATCGTCAGTTTTTTCACGATGAATTCAATAATGCTAACAAATATTGAATTATTTTTATTTTTCTAAGTAAAAACTAAAAAAAACATTTTTGGGAGGGATTATCCCCCTTTACCCCCCCCCCCCCCCCCTTCTGGTGGTCCAAAGGGCTGGTGCTTACATATACAGGTGTCTAGAAATTATGGTAAAATATTTTAGTATATGATAGTCGAGGTAAAAATAAGAAAAAAAGCTCATATAAATATATGACCTGAAGTACTTCATTTTCCGTCTGTGTGTCTGTTTGTGATTTTCACATATTCAATCATATCTCACGAACCTCTCAACGTATAAATTTCAAACTTGGTGCATGGATTACCTCAGATAAGAACTATTAACAACTATTTTTGTGTGAAGTATCAAATTTCTACTTTGTACTATTACAAAACGGCGACTGTTTTTATTTTCAAAAATAAATATCTTAAAAACTGCAAATTTTAGGAAAAATATACAAGAGACAACAAAGTTGCAAAATTTAATCCAATTAACGCTCATATTAAGATTATGATGTTCGGACCAACTAATAATGAAGAAATTTTAAAATTTCCGAATGAAAATATGCAAATTTCAGAGGGTATGTTCTAAAGAACCATGTTTTTATTCAGAAAAGTTAAAATTTCTCCGTTATTAGTTGTCCGATCATCATAATCTTAATATCAGTGTTAATTGGATTAAATATCACAACTTTTGTATCTCTTGTAAAGTTTTTCTAAAATTTGCGGTTTTTAAGATATTTCGCTTTGAAAATAAAAACAGTCGCCATTTTGAAATGGTACAAAGTATAAATTTGATACTTCTCACAAAAATAGTTCTGAATAGAGGTTATCCATGTGCCAAGTTTGAAGTTTGTACGTTAAGAGGTATGTGGGATATGAATAAATATGTAAAAATCACAGACGGAAAACAAAGTAATTTAGGACCTAGGTTTATACAGACTTTTTTTCTTATATTTATCTCTACTATCACATACTAAAACGTTTAACCATAATTTCCAGACACCCTGTATATGTATATGAATGTGTGTGAAAATGAACGAATTGTGTTTTTTTGCTTCTGGGGGCCCCAAAACAAAAAGTTATCATGGTCTCGGTCTTAGGTCTTAACATGAGTAGGGCCTGCTACGGTAATAGCTTCTTACCTATAGGGAAATTCTCTAATACTGAACTAAATCCTGCCCTCCTCCAGGATTAATTCGTGAAGTAAAATGCTCAAAAATAATACTCGAATTATGCTTCATTTGCCCAGTTCTGTATTAAATATTGACTCCGAAACCCGAAAGAATAAATTTTTAATACGAGGATTACGTTCCTCTTGACTCCGAAACCCACTAGAATAAGTCCGATATTATCCCTCCCGAGATAATACTCGAATTAAAGATAATACTGGAGTTGAGCAATCCATGAGCACGGAAACTCAACTTCTATAGTTCTAGAGTAAGAACCGGTTTGAACAGGTATTTAGTTCTAGAGTAGACTTAATACCGATCTCCGAAACCCACCCTTAAACTATAGTTTCAAATCTGAACAATCTTTCTCAGTAACACTTGACACTAAAAACAAAATAATAAATTGAAGAAAAGCAATACTAGCACTGTAACAAGTATTTTTTGATGCTATGGTATTTAAAAAGTTTAGTTGTAAATGATTTGACTTAATAACATCAACTTGTTTCTTTTTTTGTTCTAAAAGAGATAAGTACAAGTTTTAATGGTATTTATACCACATTGAAATATGAAGAAAAATTCGAAAATGAAAAGAAAGAAAAAGGTTTTTTATACTTCTGGTTATTTAAAGGGTAAAAAAACTGACTTGTAATGTACAGATTCTACCCCATCTCTGGAAGCGAATGAATGTAGTGGTCCTGGTGGCAGTAGCCTACCAATGACATCTATTTTGACTAAGTCACTGGTGCAAGACAGTTCAGAAGCTCAAATTTTAAACATCACAATTAATAACTTTCAACAGCAACACGAATCCTGTAAACTTAAATCAGTTGCAGTGTTATACTCGAATGTACCATGATGGGAATTGAACACAACATTTATACGTTGTTGATTTCGATTCCATCGACTCCATTCAAATTTATTTTGCACCTTGCGTTGTTGGTCACTCGTATTTTTGATCTGCAACCTTGCGACCTATGTTGGAATGTCCCGTTGCTGGCATTTTGGAAAGCGAAAATTTAACAAAACATTTCAAAAATGTGTTAGGTCTAAATTAAACTTTTAATATGGAAAGCACAATAGCAGTGAACTGACTTCGATAAAAACATCTCCAAACAAACTGAAAATTGGATCAATGTTCCTATGAAATCTATTGTACGATGTGCAATTTTTTTATTACCAACGTGTGATAAAGATACATTTGTATGCCTCCTAATCCTCTAAAAAAGTAATATATAATGGTTTAGGCTCACAGGTCATAGTGCATATATTTTGCCTCAGTCTCTCTTATTATGCAAAACATTCTTGATGCCAAAATACTGAATATGGTAGCGCAAACAGCTAAGAGTTCTCAGAGAAGGAATTAAAAATAATTTTATACGCAGCATATTGACTCTTATAATAATTTTGTTTACATATTAGACTATTAGATATCATAATTAAAACTTTTCATATGCACCTTTTACAAGTTTAGAAAACATCCCATATAAAGCTTTAAAATTCCTGAGTCTGAGCTGAATTATGTTGTCAAAAACTGTGAACCATTTCAAAATTAACTGAGCTGTTTACATAAAACATATGGCCATGATTTGAGATAGTTTTAATGGTTCACCATAGAATGCATACTTGATCAAAAGACTGAAGGCCAGTGGGTCAGGGCCCTGAGGTTTAACTGAAAATTTTATTGTATTAGCTTTAAAATCTGGCGACCTTGGCACATCAGTGCTCCAAATTGTGCATCTACGAGCAACAAGTAACACAGACTAAATGCACAGTAAATAACGTATGGAAGGTTATAAAACCTACTTGGTAATCCAGTTGCAATATCTTTGCCTTCAATTCATCATCATGAGCGAATCGAAATTTCTTTTTGGCATGCATCATTTCAACTTCAACAGTCTTAGATTTGGAGACATGGAATGGTTCCTTTTTGGTATCCTCTTCGCGAAACTTGTTCATCCAATCAGCTTTGAAGTGAATAGCATTCACCAGTACCAGTCGTGTGTCCCCATCAATTGTTCCTAAAATGTTCAGCACAGTTTATTTGATTCTCTAGTGCAAAGGTTTCCTAACTTTTTGTATGGATTGACGACTATTGCTTCAGTATTGGTTTTGACAATACTGAAAAATGTTACCAGTAGTACGACATTCAAAACGTCAAACTCTAATAAGTAAAGCCATAGTCAATAAATATAATGTGTAAATGAAAGTAAGACTGAATTACTTATGTCTGTGCTCAACTTGTGGTGTCAGATAAGACAACGTAGGTGGACATGTTTCGATGTTATTATATTATCATCATTAGCATCTCAATAATTAAGTTTATCTCCCAGTAGGCTTCTTTTGATTTTTACAAAATACAATACAGATTGTCAAAAGAAAATTAAATCTACTAGGTATATATTTGTCAAATTCCACTCACTCATCATCGCACAGCCCAAACTACTTGTCCTAGAACCTTGAAACTTTGCATGAACGTTCTTCCCAGGGCATAGGCATCCACTAATAACAGATTTTTTAAAATTCCCTCAGGGCTGCGCCCTATGATACGTCGAAGTTTCAATGATAAAGTATAGGGAAGCTCATGTAGTTGTCATGGCAACCTTAACATTAAATCATGAATCCAAGGGAGTTTTTCTGTTTTTCCACGGGTAAAACCCTGTTGACCGGCTAGTAATAAATATTACAAAACACAAAACAGTTTTAAATTAAATGAACACATGCACACATCATGACATGGGTGGGCAGACATGATTGATGTGCTGATGATGTTGTATTAACATTGAAAGTTCATCTACAGTGTCTGACTATCTGACACCACAAGTTGAGCACAGACGTAATAGTCCAGGCAACGAATGCTCAAAAAAAAGTATAGAAGGAATTTAATGGAACTCAATTTTTGACTTTGCAGCTTTGTTTGGACTAGTTAGGAGGTGAACATATCAAAAGTCCCTATCTGTAGCCCTTGAGCGGGGGGAGGGAGAGGGGTCTGAAGGTACCATTTTTTTGTTTTTCCTAAATATCTTGAAAACTATCAACTTTTAGTATTACCTGTTAAATTTGAAAATTAAAGAAAATTAAATTTCCTGTAAGAAAAGTATATAGTATGTCTATTTTGGTCCACCCATTCACAAGGTAAGCACTAATTTTATTAATATTTTAACAAATGTCCCTTCCATAAGAAATACATGTAAAGGTATGGGTAACAAATATGCCCAATGGGGCAACGCTTTTTTCACCTAAAGGAAAATGAACAGCATTCAGGAAATATTGACAAAATTTAATTAATTCCTTGAAAAATAACTTTTTTGTGAGCACGCCAACACCTTTATTTTAGACCAATTTTTATGATTGAGGTGTCAAATTACTGGAAATTTTGTAAATATTTCCTAAATGCTATTCATTTTCCTTAAGGATAAAAAAGTGTTGACTCATTGGGCATGTATGTTACTTACACATTTACATGTATTTTTTATGGAAGGGACATTTGTTAAAATATTAATAAAATTAGTGCTCACCTTGTAAATGGGTGGACCAAAATAGACATATTACGTACTTTTATTACAGTAAATTTAATTTTCTTTAATTTTCAAATTTAATAGGTAATACTAAAAATTGATAGTTTTCAAGATATTTAGGAAAACCCAAAATATAGTAACTTCAGACACCCCCCCCCTCCCATCGCCCGCTCAAGGGCTACAGACAGGGACTTTTGATATGTTTACCTCCTAACTAGTCCAAACAAAGTTGCAAAGTTAAAAATTGTGTTCCAAAACTTTCCCTCTATACCTCTTCGTTGCCTGGACTAAAGTAATTCAGTCTTACATTTATTGCCGCTCAGGGGCTACAAAAATGGATGACAAATGATGGTTGAAGTAGGGTCCGACTCAAATTTTATGATTGATTCTCATAATCTTCTGAACAAGAATATGGTGGGTGCCAGAGTGGCATCCTTGGGCGACTTTGAATATCGAAGGTCAAAGTTTACAGGGCCAAAAATAGAGAAACAGATATTGAAACAGTTTTTATTTATAGTATCCAAACGAATATTCCCCAATACATTGATTTTAAAACACTATTAATAGTTGATTGATGGTAAATTCTTCCTTTTTGAACTGGTATTAATTTCCAGCCGCCATCTTGAATTTTGAATACAAGATAATTTTTTTAAATATAAATTTGGTGTTGTGATCCATCATTACAGACTATATTTTCATGCTGATTACAATGCCGCAATCCATTTTTGGAAATATTCTTTCTTGAGATATAATACTCAAATATAAATTCTTCACTGTACATTCACTATGGGAGTTTTCAAATTTAACTATTTTTTGTTTTGTTTTTCTTATTTCTCCTGTTCTAATCACAGTATGGCGTTCATTTTGGTCTTAAAATATTCAGTGATTTAATGGCTTTGATTTGAACAGTTAATCGTCTAAATACGACCAGTCAAAGATGAGTTAAAAAGCCGCATTCAACAAGAAATTTTTTTAAATCAATTTTTACCTTAAGATTTACATTTTAAGTACTAAATTTGTCCCCGTATTCGTTCTGGTCTTAAAACACTCAAGCGATTTTTGGCTTCCATTTGAGCCATTCTTAACTTAAATCCACTCTGTGAAAAAGAGTTCTAATCATTCAAAGCATAAAAAAATTTAATTTTTTCCAAACACTAAATTTAGTTAAGGACTTATATAAATAAATAAATAAATAAATTCTTTTTTTTCCATTATGTACATTACAATATCGTAATACATTGTAGGTTACAATAAAATATACAAATAATAATTACAAAAAAGAGAACCTAAAATAAAAAAGTACAAAATGGATAGCCACCTCTGTAGCATATTGCCGTGTTGAGGTGGCATCACGTTACAATTAAAAGTGTGTTGTGTGCCAGAACTCCCGCTAACATAAAGTAAAAAAGTATTAAAGACAAATAGATTATTCAATATACAATACAATAGTGCCTTAACTAAAAACATTTACTACACAACGTGTTTAAACACAAACAAACACAAGACTACTTAAAAAGGAATGAACAAACATATACCTACCTACACTATTCTAACATTTATTGTCAAAACGCACAACAGAAAAAAAGCCAATATTAAGAACCCAGTAAAAATTACAGTATCTAGCCTATATATGATTCCAAATTGTTAGTTGACATTAACCATGCCTTCAAACTCCTGATGAATGAAGAAAATACCCCTGAACTAGTCACAGACGTGGGAAGAAAATTATATAAATTTGGAGCTGAAAAAGTATAAAAACGTTTGTAGGCTTCAGTCCTAGGAAACGGAACTGACACTTTATTTAAATTTCTCAGCCTTTCTGAATGTACACTTATGTTACCCAGCAAATGACCTCCTCTTGTGAAGAAAATTCTCAGAACGCGATAAACGTACAAATGTCTGAGAGGTAAGATATTTAGAGATACATATAAAGGAAATGCAGAATCACGCCTGCGAGCCCCACTTACAACTTTGATGATTTTATTTTGGCAAATAATTAAAGGATAAAGTGTGGAATAGTAAGTCCCACCCCAGACACATAAACCGTACTGCAATTTGGAATTCACTAAAGAAAAATAAACAGTTTTTAAGACAGGTATCGGACATAGATATTTCAAAAAATAAAACTTCCTAAGAACTGCATAAAGATAACCTTTAACACTGGAAACATGTTTTTTCCAGTTCAACCTATCATCCAGGAAAACACCTAAATATTTTATGTTTTCCACTTGTTCAATTTTAACACAGTCATCACACGAGCTACCCAGTGATGGAAGACGAGATTACATTTAAAAAATATCTCAGCATATTCAATATTTTTGTTTCTTAGGGAAAAATAAACGGCTTTGGTTTTTGTACTCAAAACCATCTTATTTCTGGAAAACCATACATTGAGCTTATCAAGGTCACTTTGCATTTTTGTATTTAACTCAAACTTATCTTTAGCTGTATAGCATAATGCAGTATCATCAGCAAAGCATGATAAAGTCCCAGAAAATTCTCCGTTACAAAGGCTATTGATATAGATCAAGAACAAGATCGGTCCCAAGACGGATCCTTGGGGAACTCCTAGGGTAATTGCCAGAGTGCTACTAATAGAATTTCGAATTTTTACACATTGCGAGCGCTCGCTCAGGTAACTCTCAAACCATTTTAAAGGGACACCTCTGATACCAGCACTCCAAAGAATGTTAAGTAAAATTCCATGACTGACGGAATCAAATGCTTTAGTAATGTCTACAAAAATTCCACTTACAGATTCATCCCTATTTAACCCTTCAAAAACAGTGGAGCAAAAAAATATCAGAGCATCCTCAGTAGACTTGGCAGCAGTAAAGCCAAACTGGTTTTTGCTAAAGAAATTGTTTGAATCCAGAAACTTCAAAAGTCTAACTTTCATTATTTTTTCAAATATCTTCGAAAAGACAGACAAAAGAGAAATTGGGCGGTAATTGTTCACGTTAGTACTGCAGCCCTTCTTATGTAGAGGAATTACCAACGCGATCTTTAGGGAACTTGGGAATTTACCTGTTTCAAAACTCAGATTTATCAAATGTGATAATACGGGTGAGATAATGTTCCCTATTTGCTTTATTAAAAAGGGTGATATGCCATCTATTCCAGGAGATTTACTACTAGACAGTTTGTTGACAATTGATTGTACCTCTTCAGTTGAAGTAGGATAACAAAAAAAAGATTTATTTTCAAATGGAGTAGGAAAGTACTGTTCATATTCATTTAGATTAATACCATTAAAATTGTCTGAGTTCAGTGTTAAATCGTTCACTACATTAACAAAAAAATTATTAAATTCAAGAGCAATTTCGTAATCATCAGAAACCAAAACATCATTGTTTGACTTCGAGTGGACTCCACTAATTTCATGTTTCTTAAAACTTACACCCAAAACGTCGTTGATAGTTTTCCACTGTTTTTTTTATATCAGATTTATTCCGTTCAAATAAATTGTAATAATATGCAGTCTTTTGTTCAAGCATTTCCTTTTTTAATTTACTAGAGTAACTGAGGTAAAACCTTTGCAGTTTAATGTCGTTAGGCCTCTTTTTTGATTTTAAATAAAGTGCATTTCGAAATTTCTGTCGCTTACATAACTCAAGAGTCATCCACGGTTTTAATATTTTTACCTTACTAATACGCTTGGCTGCAAACTTAGAACTATCTACATTATGCTTTAAAACGCTGATGAAAGAATCAAATCCATCATCAACATTTTTTACATTATACACAGAAGACCAATCTGTATTTCTTAACAAAGCTAACAAAGTTCTAAAATCAATTCTAAGCAGGGATTTTTCTTCGAGACTAAAATTATTTTTTGAGGTTTCAGGTATAACTAGGTTACATACTATGGCATCATGATCACTTCTGCAAGATTCATGGACATAAGCGCTAAACTCAAAATTATCCCTTGTTCTTAGAAAAAAATGGTCGAGGCAACTCATTCCCCTAGTTGGCGAATTAATTAATTGCTCAAGGCCATTACTTGCCATTACAGTCAAATAATTATCAACATGATGCGACTGTTTAAGTAAACATAGGTTCATGTCCCCAACTATAAGTAAATTACGCTCAGGCGATTCAGTTAATAAAACATTTAACTCATCTAAAAAAGAAACAACAGTGTGCGCATGCAATCTGTATATCGCAACTAATGTTAACGCCACAGCACGGCCAGGCTGCAGGTCAACGGTGACTTTGAGCGCGTCAGCTGATTGGATATTGACAGCTGACTGCTTAGCCATAAACCGATCGCTCACGTAAACAATCACACCACCCGACCTATAGCTATCGTTACACTTTGCATATTGATTGTACCCTGCAATATTATAAATATCTAACTCACAACTGTTTATCCAGATTTCTGTTAAGACTATCACTTCAGGTAATTCAGAATTTGCATTAAGATCAAATAAAAAACCATCAAAATTTTCCCTTAAACTAGAAATATTTTGGTGAAATATACTCATTTTACAGGAATCAATTAAACTACTGTCTATCGTTACATTAGCCACACAAAAATGTAAAAATTAAAACATTCACAGGATCACAAACAAAAACTGAAATGTTAACGGTAATTACATTTACCACAATTAATTGAACACATAAACACAAGGTACTCACAACTTTTCAATCTGTTCCATAGATGTAATAACAATGACAGTGTCTCCTTGGCTTTTACGCATAAATATTTTTCCATTTCTGACCCAGAGATAAGAATAATTCTTATCCCGCTTAACAGTCCGGGCAGCAGCAAGCAGTTTCCTTTTGGCCGGGCTCAAGCTCTCGTTGATATAGACGGGTACTGCAGCGGTCTTATTGTAGCCAACATCATTGGTGTTTAAGTTGCGTTTAACCCTCCTTTTTTCCAGCATAGTGTTTTTATCTTGTCGCCTTACAAATTTTACTATGATTCCAGCAGGTCAGTCTGAATCAGGCTTCTTTCCAAGTCTATGGCATACATCAATTGCTTCCTTAGCAATAGGCATGTCTAGGGCTACGCCTACTTTCCTTACTACCTCGTAAACGTCCTCGTTTTTAACTTCTGGAATCCCCTGGATTTCGAGAGTATTACTCCTGGTATACTGTTCACTTTCTTCCAGTCTAAGCTCTAGCTCAGCAACTTTTTTCTTTAAACTGCTGTTTTCTAGTTTGATTGCTTCCATCATATTTAAGTACTCAGATAACTTTGCACTTTGATCGGCTAATGTACTCTTTTGTTCCTGAACTTGTTCACTTATAAACTCAAAGGACCTATTAATTTCTTTTTCAATCCTTTTCCTGTCCTCGGCAGCATCGTCGAGCTTACTCAGAACCTCTGACAACAAGTTGTTTTGGTCTGTCTCACAACTCTCAGCAGCCATGCTCTTTCTTCTGACCAGGGTACAAGATGGGCATCTCCATATTTGGCTTTCCTTCGTTATATATTCCACGTCCTCTTTAGATAGGTTGACACAATTAAGATGGCATGGGACTCTACAAGAAGAACATTCTATTTTATGCCTAGCCAGTCCAGACGGTTTTTTGCACACAGTACAGTCAGCCATTTTATTTTGTTCTTCAAAAATACTTAATATATATAAAGAAATAGGGCTGAAGTCATACACCAGTTCACAACAAGGCACAGGAGCAGATAAACTTATATTACGTAATCTATGAGTCACTAGTATCGATTGGGCGGGAGCGCCTGGCACACACGTCCGCACTGCTCCGAGTCTGACACATGAAAATCAAGTCTCAAGTCTCAAGTTCTAAGCAAGATACAAAGTTGATTTAGATCTTAAATTGCACAATATTTCATTAGCTTTTTTTGCTACGGGTCATTTAAATCAAATAAGGTTGAGGCGAGTTATAAGACAAGTTAAAATTTCAAAACAAATAAATTTTATAATCTTTGGATGATCATAACTCTTATTCACACAGTGAATTTAGGTTAACAGGGTGTCTACCAAATTTCTTATATGAAATTCCCGACTTTTTCCCGACCTTTCCCAACAATATAAAAATATTCCCGACCAAAAGAAACATGACTATTGCCTCCTATAACGAATACTTGTGTACAATATTTTTCAATAACTATATTTTGACGGCTGCAATGACCGTGATAAGTCCAAAAGATTTGCCAACCGCAATGCGACCGAGATTTCCGGCTGCGGAAAGAACGAACGATTTTCCGGCCGCGTTGTGACCAAGACATTCTCCGGCCCCCGGCCGTGGTATAAACGACCGAGATTTGACAATGTGACAAAGAGATTTGCCGGCCGCAATACAACCGAATCATGTTACGGCTGTGAAACGAGTAAGCGACACAATACTATCAAGAAACAATCGGCCACCTGATAACCGAAAAACAAGCGAAAGATTTCCGGCCACAATAAGACCAAAAGATTTGCCAGCTGTGTTATAAAGTACAATATATCTGGCCTCGAAAAATGTAGCGATTTTCTTGTTGCAATACGACTGAGAGATGTGACGGCCGCTAAAAGAGCAAGGAACTCGTCTGTCACGAATCGGCCGAAAAATGTTTCATTCCTAAAACGAGTGAGCGATTTTCCGGCCGCAATATGAATAAGGAATTCATCAGCCGCAATGAGACCAAGAGATTTGCCGGCCGCAAAACAAGTGAAAGATTTCCAATCGCAAAAAGACCGACAATCTTTCCGGGAACGGTATAAATGATAGATATTATGATAGATATTCCCTCCACGAAAAGATCGAGCGATTTTCTTATCGCAATACGACTGAGAGAAGTGACGGCCGCGAAAGGAGCAAACAATTTGTCTACCACGAGACGACCGAAAAATGTTTTGATCCCAAAACGAGTGAGCGATTTTCTGGCCGCAATACGACCGAGAGGTCTAACGCTCGTGAAAAGAGGAATGAGATCATCGGCCGAGATGCGACCAAGAGATTTGCCGGCCACAAAACAAGCGAAAGATTTCAGATCGCAACAAGTCCGAAAATCTTGCCGGTCACGGTATAAATGACAGATATTCCGTCCGCGGAAAGATCGAGCTATTTTTTATCGCAATACGACCGAGAGATCTGACGGCCGCGAAAAGAGTAAAAAATTTGTCTACCACGATTATTATGTCCTCACTGGATACGACTGAAAAATGTTTTGGTCCCAAAACGAGTGAGTGATTTTCTGGCCCAATACGAGGTCTAACGCTCGTGAAAAGAGGGATGAAATCATCGGCCGAGATGCGACCAAAAGATTTGCCGTCCGCAAAATAAGCGAAAGATTTCCGGCCGCAATGAGAGCGAAAAATGTGATGGCCGCAAAAAGTGCGACAGATTTAACGGCCCCAATGTGACCGAGAGGTTTGCTGACCCCGAAATGACCGCGGGATTTGCCGGTTGGGTTATAGATTTTCTGGCCTTCATGTGGCCAATAGATGTGATAGCCTCGAAAAGAGCGCACGATTTTAAGGTAGCAATACTAACGAGAGATGTGTCGGCCGCGTAAAGAGCGAGAGACTTGTCGGCCGCGTAAAGAGCGAGAGACTTGTCGGCCGCGTTAAGAGCGAGAGACTTGTCGGCCGCGTTAAGAGCGAGACTTGTTGGTCTCAAAACGAGCGAGCGACTTTACAGCTGTATTAGGACCGAGAAACTTGCGGCAGAGGTAAAAACGATAATTTTCTGGTCGTGATATAGCTAAAAATTTGTCTGCTGCGAATCGTTCGAGAGATTTTCCGGCCGAGACAATGACAATAACGAAGAAAATGACTATTTCCTTTTGTTTTATAGCCAAATTTGAATTTCCCGACCAAATGTTGAAATTCATTACTTTTCCCAACCTTACAAAATCCCCGACATTTTCCCGAATTTTCCCGAATTCCCGACTGGTAGACACCCTGGTTAAAAATGGCTCAAATGAAACCCAAAGATCCCTTGAGTGTTTTAAGACCAGAAATAATACGATGACATAATTAGAACCTGAAATATATATCTTTAAGTAAAAATTAATTATGAAAAAACAATATTTTCTGTTGAATGTGGCTTCATAACTCATCATTGACTGGTCGTATTTAGATGATCAATAGTTCAAATTAAAGCCATTAAGATCACTTGAATCTTTTAGGAGCAAAACGAACGTCATACTGTGATTAGAACCGAAGATATAAGAAAAACAATACAAAAAATAGTTTAATTTGGAAATGCCCTTAAGAAATGTACCAGGAAGAAATTTTAGTTTGGTATATCTCGAGAATGAAACAATATTTTGAAAAACGGATTGCGGTTTTTGATCAGCATGAAAATGTAGTCTGCAATGATGCATTACAACACCACATTTATACTAAAAAATTATATCTCGTATACAATATGGCTGATCCAAGATGGTAGCTGAAAATTAATACCCGATCAAAATGAAGTACTTTCCATCCAGCAACTATAGGCGGTGTTTTGAATCAATATTTTGGGAAATGTTCAATTGGATACCATAAATAACAATTTTTTAATAATCTATTTCTGTATTTTCAGCCCTGTGAACTTTAACCTTCAATATTTAAAGTTGCCCACGGATGCCACTCTGGCATCTGCCATATTCTTGTTCAGTACATCAAATAGTACTAGAATTAATCATTGAGTAGGACCTTACTTCAAGGTAACATGGTCGGCGACCGGACTATACCTGGGAGTCATGGTCGACAGCAGACTATCTTTCGGCAAGCAGATTCAGCGCCCCACCGTCAAGGCTCCCCTAGGTGGGCTTATGCCAAATGTTGGCGGTCCTCACGAGCGCCGCCTGCTCATACCTGCCTTCCACTCAGACTTGCTTTATAGAATGGAGGTTTCAGCTCATGCACTCGAGAAGCGAGTCTACCGAGACCAGTTTACCCTGGTTCAGAATCGAGGAGCCTTGAGGATCGGTTCTCCTAACCCAAAAGGTCTCCGAGCCTGCTGTGATAGTGATTGCCAGAGTCAGCCCTTTCCTATTCCTGGGGAAGAGACAGGTGATCTTGGATCGAAGGAGGCCTGAAGTGCCGGCAGCAGAAATAGTAAGTCGAGTCAGGGGGACATTTGACCTTAGAGTCCGGCAGCACGGTGAGGTCAATTATTACATATCCAGTTTCTTTCAGGTTTCAGGTACGTCCGAGCCTATTTGCACTGGATTGGTAGTCGCCAGCCCTAAATGTACTGCCCCAGCATCGCCGACACATTTGAGCACACGTTCTTCCACGTCTATTGGCACACTTGCCGAGTCTTGCTTTCATCTAAGATTGGCAGTCAGCCCACAGAGCATCGTCGAAGCTATCTTCCAGGAACAGGGCAAACTGGAGCTTTTCCCGGAAGAGTAAACCCTATGGCAGTACCCTATGGTAGCGTAATATTTTGATATTAGCCCAAATTAATGTGCAAAATAGTTCCAGGCTAGTGCCCTCAAAGTTGAGAGGGTGGTTAGTTGGTAGACAACAAGACTTTGAGCCCGTCGGAGTCCGTCACTACTGAGGGGACAACAAGCCCCCCAATGTGCATAAACGGATTGCATCTGCTACTCAAAAAAACAAAAGCAAAATTTTGCTGGAAGCTAATTTGCTTTTAGAAATTTCAAAAGCTGGGTACAAACTGTTAACAAAAATACAATATTTGATGGTTTAAAATTACTGTCCGACTTTAAAACTTACCAGGCTGAAGTAGATTGGTGATTTTCTTGTTTGTTTGGTCCTCGACCCACGCATTGATATGTTGACGAGATTTCTCATAATCGGAGAGAAAATCTACGGCTTCAGCCGGGGAATGGAAGTACTGCTCAGCATTCTTTTGGAATTCTTCTTTGACGCCTGATGACTTCTCGACAAACATGCGATTGGCTAGCTTCAGAACTGGAGCCTGAAATTTACCACAAATGAAATAATTCTAATAGCTAAAGAGATTTTTTGGGAATGACTTTTGTCATAAGTAAAAAAAATTTTGCATTTACAACCTACATATGACAAATAAATATGCTGTATGTGAAAGATTTCCTTGATTGAAAAATATCAGTAGCATTAATTCTTCAGCATTTATTCATTAAATGCATGTTTTATTTCCTTAATAAGTTTTGATCCTCAATCACTTTTAACCAACATGTGCCATGACAATGTACTGCTCAAACAATATGCTGCTGACAATATCTTGGTTTACACAAAGTGAAGGTTTTTTTAGAGGGTGTTGGGGAAGTATTTATATTTGATTTAGAATAAATTAGCTGCAACATTAATTCAGTAATATACCCAAATAACTATGAGCAAAACCTAAAAATTAAGTGTTTCATTTTTCACCCCCTTCTACCCCTAAAAAGATCTTGATGTCTGACAGACATGGCATAGTAGTTGGTTAGGTTTATGGTACATAGTAGTTGAGTGTTAAGATGCTCTTTTTGCAGGTTTGAGAATTAATCCATGTTTTCAAAATTCCAGAGTTTTTTTGCTGAATTCTGTAGTTTAATCTGTGAACCACTTAAAATTCACATTTGTTTACAATCCAACTGAAATTGTTGGAAGTTGCTTGAAATTGTTCTTAAGTTACTCCACAGACTGCATTCCTGTTCAAATAACTTTGAAGGCCAGTGGAACAGAGCCCTGAGATCAGATTTAACATTTTATATTGTACAAACCTGGTCCTTTCAATAACTAACACAACAAAAAAAGAATTATTAAATTCGGTACACATTTTAAAAAGTTAATGAATTAAAAGGAAATTGGGGTAGATATTTATTTATGTAGATGTAGATAGATATAATATTTTAATGGATAGATATGATGAATATCCTTTTTTTATGAATTGTCACTTGGCCTGGTGATTCTGTTAATTGTGTGTTGCTTCTTTATTCTTTATTTATGTTAAATAAGATGTCACAATTTAATTTAAGTTCAAATTTTACCCAATTTCAATATTATCTGTAAAGTACATCATCAGGGTTCCCACTCAAACTGAATTTTAAAATTCACAGCTCTTTCACGGTTTTTAAGGTCCGAAAATTATGAAATTTACAGTCTAAATATAGGAAAACATTTTGCCACCCGCACAGTTTCACAGAGAATAACAGGATGGGGGGGGGGGGGGTAGCGAGGGAAACCTCGGCAGATGCATAGCGCCGGCGGCGGCGCCAGCACAACGGAGAAGTAATTTCTGTACCAATATAATTAAACTGTGTAATATTTCAGGTAAAACAAAGTATACGTGATGGAAAAATAATTTTAAATACAATGCAATTATAAATTACAACTATTACACAAAATACTATGTGATACGATGTGAAAATACATTGTTGATTACTTAAGAAAACAGAAAACACTGTACTGGCGATTGCAGGACACGCACGCAACTTAAATATTTTTTAATTTTTAACGCCATCCTCTCTTCCTTCCTTCCTTTCTTCCTGTCTTTCTGCTTTCTATCCGCCCACACAATGCGCAAAGTCCAGTGCGCACTGTCACACTGTATGTTGCCATGACAACCGTGTGTCGTCATAGCAACGAGCCAATCACGCACTGCGTTTTAAGACAACAAACAGCCGTGTAATGAAAGATAATATGATAGTCTGCGCTTGCGTATGTTGCCAACCTTTCGATGAATATTCGATAGTTCATTTATTGTGTCTTGACCGAGTTGAAGTTTGTGATTATCAACTCTCTAATTATCGAAAACTCGAAATATGATCTATATAACACGTATTAAAATAATGTTGTGTTTGTTTAAAAATTAATTGCAAGTTATTAAATACACTTCAATTACATTTTTTTGCAAAATAATTTTTTGCAAAAGTTGAAAGTAAAAACGTGTTTAAAAGTAATTCTTGTTGCCAGTTTTGGACACCGGTTAGGCGCGCCGCTTGGTTAATACGCCTCCGGATAATCGTTGTTCTACTGTCCGTAAATGTTAGTTAATGGCACAACGTTGGTCGCCGCCTGCAGACATGTTTTCCAGCGGCCGAAGTTAGGGCCTTGTTGTCATTCAAACAGTGCAATGGGTAGTGAGTGATAAGTGACAATATAAGGGATGTAGTGATGGGTGGCGGTCAGGCGAATGACGCACACACACACATGCGCGCGTTCTTCAACATACGCGCGCGGGGAAGGAAGTGTGGAAGGGTGTAGGGGGGGGGGGGGGGAGGGAGAGGCTGACAAAATTTAATAACGTATGACTCAAAATATTTTTGATGTCATTATAAAACACAGCTTACTTACAATTACCTTCATAAATTTCAGTAGAGCATCAAGTTAGGTAGCTTAAATTTATCAGTCATTTGTATTCCAGTATTGTTCTATGTTTCGTCAAAGCAAAAGGTTAAAACCATACTGAATTAAGAGCATGTTCAGCAATAATAGTCAATCCATGTGTTACCAGTAGTAATAAATAACTAAAACAACCAGAAACCATTTTCTTTTTAGTACAGTAAACAAAAATTAACAACAGAAAACAATAATTCGCGTTGAGGAGTGTAGACGATTTTACTATTTTACAACAAACAAACAAGACCAATATTTGTGGCGAATTTGTTCAGACTTGTACTCAGAAATGAGTACTCGGTGTACCAACCCAAAGGCATATAGAAACCAAAATACGCAACTAAGATGTTCGTTCTGGCATCATTTTTAAAAGAGTTTATTTATTGTCACAAACATCTTGAACGATGATACAAAAAACAGAAAATGATTAGAAACAAGCAGGGGAGACATCGATGCATTAATCGGTAGTTGAAAACCGATGAATCGTACAATAGAAGGAATGTAAAGAATAAGAAAACAAATTAATTAAGGAAGAAAGAAATTCACGTATTTATTTGCCGCGCAAACATAAACCAATGAGCATGCGTCTTCAGCTATCTAGTCTTCTCTCTCTTCACCTTTCCATCCTTCCCTCCCCCCTCCAAGGCAACCGATCGCCTTCCGCCATTACCTCCCCCGTCTCCACCCCTCCTTCCCTAGCCTCAGTGGAATCTCAATCTCAGTTTAGCATGCCCTACCATCTAGCCCTGTACGTACAACCTACGTCTTAAAGTACACAATTGCTGTCTTCGACTTGGGACTGTGAATCATTTTAATGTCTCTAATAAATTTATACAAATATTTTTCTATAATTTAATAAAAATATTAGCTATTTTAAAATTGGCTGATTTTAAAGGTCTGATGACGAAATTCACGGCTCTTTCCAGGTTTTTTCATGGTTTGCCAAATTCACGGCATATTCACGGTTTTTACGGTTTCACGATTGAGTGGGAACCCTGATCATAATATGCCCTCCATTCTCTGTGCGACCAGACCCATGGTTGGGTAACTAAGATACTGGTCAAAGCAAATAGTAATTGATCTGCTCATAATTAGCATTACAAATTTAAAGCCTTTATATAATTGTGATCCAAATCAAACAGTCGACACATGAGAGCTTCTGATCAATTTTTGTTATTTGATGCAGGAAATGGTTAAGTTTAGACAGTATATTTCTGTGACATTTTTAGCATTAGCTAACACAAGTTATTTTCTAGAAAGAATCAAGAAGTTTATTGTCAATGATCACAATTAATTACATGATATAAGACAACTATACTAGGTCTCTAAGGTCTTGTGTGAGAAGAGGGATTGAGGCGAAACTGGGGTGCCGTACTTCAAACTGTGAGCTGGAACCTTTTTTGCATATTACATCGAGTTTCATTTAACATCGGTTTAGGTGGATTTTGGTTATTTAAAATCCATCCTATAAGTAGTGACAACGTAGGTCATAGAACCCTCAATTTTGCAAATCAAAGATGTGTAATTTTGAGTAAAAATAAAAGAGGGAACTGTTTTCACGTACCATATTTCCCTATTTACTGTGGCACATTGAAGTATCAGAATATAGGCAAAGGATATTCTTCAACAGATCAGACATAATGTCTGACATGTCCGCTATTTTTTAAATAGTTATTGATTTAATAACAGAATACTTCCACTAATATATAAGTTTTTTTTTCCTATAAAAACCTCCAAGATATTTTGACGAAGATCAGCCAAAATTCTTGAAAAACTTCAAATACCTTGTACCTTGCCCCAAGCAAGATAAAGAGCAGCCCCATTCTCTTAATTCCCTTATTTCTAAATGTTTCAGGTCATTTAACACGTTCAGTGCTAATAATTATGAGTATTGCGACCTTAAAATGCTAAAAACTGATAATGTCATTATTGACTCAAAAATGATGTCAGGGTATCCAAAATGATGCATTTTGATGTGTCAGTGACGATTTCGGGTGAAATTGTGACGTCACATCCGGGGCGGGAATTCCCATCCTTAGGCACTGGTGTGTGTCCTTGTCCAACCAGTCACTATTTTTAGCCCCACACAGCCACAGTAACACAGTAAATAGTTTTTTTTCATTTTCAATTGTTCTTATAACATCAATATTTGTATAAAAAATATATTTACAACAAAAAATATATGTAAACGGGATGTCGCACAATCCAGCACCAGGAATCAGTGGCGGCTCGTGAGTTTATGTACTGGGGGTTCACAGTTAAAACATATATACATTATATCAATGTATAATACTAGAGTTATTGTCCTAAACTAATCGGTGTTTAAGTACGTTAAACGCTTAAAAGACCGTAGCGCCTGCATTTCTTGAGATACCTGTTGTTATACACAAGTGTAATGCTTAAAGTATTAAATTTAATAAGGCACCACCCTTCCTTTGGCGATTATGAATCATATTTTGCTACTATTACACATTAATATGATATTAACACAAAATTAAACATTAGATAAATCTTCCCTATTTTTTATTGACTGTTACTTTGATTTTTAATCTTGCAAATAAAAATACAACCATAATTTTATTTTTAAAGGGAATTATTCATAGTAAACATATAAATAAGGCTTAATGTTAAACATTAATTAATGACTGAACGATAAATCGGAAAACCGAATGTTTTTTTTTCATAACTAACTTTGAACTGAGGCCTACAATTATTATCTTTCATCATTGATTAATGCTCTTCTTCATTAATCCTTGAAAATAAAAATCATTAACCTATGATGGAATACGACTCTACCTTGATTCTCGAAAGAAAACGCGGCCGCGGCCACGCAGAACTGACTTCTTCTATTTCATACTGTTGAACTAAAATATTTCGTTACAAGTTTTAGTACATTTTATTAGTTTGAAAAGTGTAATACAAGTTTTTTAGCAAGTTTTAAGTAATTGTAGACGCTTTTAGTAAATTTTATTCGTGTAAATAGTAACGTAAGTCTTTAAACAATTTGCAATTAATTCCTACGTCAAAAAATATAATTTTACATAGCCAGTTATGTTTTGACACGAATAACAATACATTTGCAATAAATTAAATATGTCATTACCATTACTCAGGAGTGTAATAAATATTCTTGCAGAGGGTCAGCTATCGCGCGGCCGCTACGCCAATTGTTTTATTTTGATAATCAGAATACATCATAAAACACTAAACTAAATCACTGAAATAAACATATTTATTACTAAAAACAACATTAAAACACACAACTTTTATATTAGTAAACTCTAACATCATCCGAACCAAAAACCAACAAGCCTCGTTAAAACGCACATGGGCACACTAGGAAGCAGCTCCAAGGGAAACTCCATAAGGCACCATGCAATCATAGTTCCTCCCCCGCCGCTGCCACAAATGGACTCGTCCTACGCCTATAGTAGCCACGGAGCTGTGCTCCAAACTCAGTCTCGCTTCACTGGCTCTAGTGACAACGTGGAGTGTGATGTGCGCTCTTCACTGTTGCTTATTACTGTAATTTTTAATTTTTTGGGATATTCTACGTTTATATGGAAGTATTTTAATAAACGACATTATTTGTGGTTTTTCATAGTCATAGTCATAGTCATAGTCAAAAATCTTTATTCATTTCATGCACATGGTTCAATGAATAGTGTCACATTTATGTGTATATAGAGCACAATACAAAATTGTCCTTAACATAAATAACAAAAAAGTTACAACCTTTTTTTTATAAGCAAACTTATACAAAAGTAAAATCTAAAGAGGGGTGGAAAGTTCTTGAATAGAATAAAGAGCTCTATTTATTAAATAATCTTTAAGCCTAATTTTAAACCTAGAATCTGTTTCATCTTTAATATTCTTTGGGATGTATTTTAAAAACATATTTCCAATGAATGTAGGTTTCTTTTCAAAGAACTTCAATCTATGGCATTGGACCAACTCATCTCTTCCTCTGGTGTTGTAGGGATGAGTTTGTAATCTGATATTTGGGTTCGGTTTTTGGGATTTTGCAATTATAATTGTTTCAAAAACATACTGACTGAAAACTGTAAAAATGTTTAAGTTTTTGAAGTGATCCTTTACTGAATCATCAATTTTCAGTTTTAACATTATCCGAATAGCTTTCTTTTGTTGTTTTAAAATTCTTTCTAAATCTATTTTTTTTGTAGATCCGTATAGTGCAATGCAAAATGATATGTGAGAATGAACATGAGCAAAATAAATATTCTTCAAAGTTTTAAGATCACAAATATAACTCATTCTTCTTAATGCAAAAACACCAGAATTTATTTTACTTAAGAGTTTACTTATATGATCATCCCAATCAAGATGTTGATCTATAGTCAAGCCCAGAAAATTTACTGTACTTTTTGTTTCAATCTGATTATATTCATAAACTACCGCCAACTCATTCAGTCGTCTATTTTGTGCAGTTTTAAAATTAATCATATTTGTTTTGTTTGTATTTAATACTAAGTTATGTATTTTAAGAAAAGATCCAATGTTTTCCAACTCTCTACTGGCACAAATTTCAGTTTCCTCTGGGGACTTTGATGATAAAACCAGATTTGCATCATCAGCATACAAACAGAGATCACTTTTTGTTTTATAGAATAGTGTGTTTTTCATCCCTTCCAAATAACAGAGGAAGAGTAGAGGCCCTATAATAGACCCTTGGGGTACACCAAATTTTAATATATCGACCTTGGAAGAAGTTTTTATAATTTTGTTACTTTTTGACAAATGGGTTATTTCTACATATTGTGGTCCGTTTGTGACGTAGGAGTGGAACCAATTTAGCGCAGTTTTAGTCACTCCAAGATTTTGTAATTTTTCTATTAATATATTATGTTTAACACTATCAAAAGCTTTAGAAATATCCATAAATAAGCCAATTGTATGATTTCCTTTATCAACGGAATCAATAATCGATTCGATGAAGGATACAGCAGCACTCACCACTGACCTCCCTGATCTAAAGCCATGCTGTCCTTTATCTAATAAATTAAAATTTTCTAAAAATTCTGAAAGTTGAAAATGAACTGCTTTTTCATAAATTTTTGAAATGACAGGTAATACAGATACAGGGCGATAGTTGAGAATATTATTTTTATCATCTTTTTTGTGTATAGGTATTATTTTTGCTTATTTTTAGTTGCCTGGGAAATATACTTGACACAAAAGAGGAATTTATAAGATGGCATAAAACTGTACTTAAATGTGTTTTCACAGACTTAATAGCTATTACTGGGACTTCATCTTTCCCACTGGAGGTTTTATTTTTTAATGATTCTATAATTCTCTCCACCTCTCTTTTATCTATAGTCCTTAAATAAAATTTGGGCTTTAAAAAATGTTCGCTATTAACATTGCTATTTAAATAAAGATTTACACTATCACTTACACCTACATCTTTCACAATATTTACAAAGTGGTGGTTGAAAGCATTAGCTATTTTCTCAGGGTTTGTAGTAGTTCCTGTCCCCATTTTCAAGGAAATTTCTTTGTATTTTTTATTCTTCTTCTTTGCTCCTACTTCTGAGTTTATTAGATCCCATACAGTTTTTTGAATATTTGTTGAACTTTTAATTTTATTTTGAAAATAGTTTGATTTAGCTCTATTTATGTTATACTTATAGTCTTTCTTTGCCTGTTTCAGTTTAAGTTTAATATTTTTACATTTATTTTCCCTATAGTCTTTATTTGGCGGATGATTTGAATTTTTTCTAATTTAAGTTCTTCTGTAATCCAGTTATTTAATTTTTCCCTTTTTGTTATGAGTGTTTTTGGAAATGCTTTGTCAAAGTAATGGGTGAACAAATTATGAAAAATGTCATACTTGTTTTCCACTGTGGCAAAATATACCTCATCCCATGTTTCATTTGACAACAAGTGAGAAAAGTATTTTAAATTTTCTTTTGAGAATTTTCGAACTTCTTGTTTTATTAGTAAATTTTCTTGTTTAGTTAAATTTTTTATTTTTATTTTTAACAATTGGCCGTCATGGTCCGATAAACTAGTAATAAGCCCCTCTACCCCAATAAAATTAGAATCATTATTTTTTATTAAGAAGTTATCGATAGCAGTTTCTGTTTCAGCAGTTACCCTAGTGGGAAAGTTTACTAAGTATTTCATATTTTGACCCCTAAGAGTTTCTTTAAATGCTTTATGTTTCCTATCATTCTTTAATACGTCAATATTAAAATCACCCCCGACTATTATTCTATAAAATTTTCTGCTAAAATGGTCTAACAAGTGGCTTAACCTATCTAAAAATATATTATAGTCTGAGTTAGGGGATCTATAAACTCCAATAATAACTGTTTTACATTTTGTTGCTGTATACATACATGCACAGTACTCAAATTGCTTCTCCTCTATCAATCTAACATCCAAGGAAGTAGGCACGGTCACCTGTCTGATATCAAAACTCTCCTGTAATAATATCATTACTCCTCCTTTGGTGTTATTTTTTCTTGAAAAATTAGCTCTTATTACATAATTTTTTATGTTAATTCTTTCAATTTCCTCTCCCTTAGTATCATGTTCAGTTAGTATAACTATATTAGGTTTTAATTCATCTAAAATTATTTCTAGTGCATTTATTCTACTTGAAAGGTGTTGAATGTTTTGATGAAATATTGTTGTGAAAAATTTACGTCTCCCTAAGTTTTTTTGTTTGTTATGAAAGCAGGAAAGTTTAAATTTACATCAGATGACCGTGACACATCACCCTCATTGGTAGAAGAACATAAGCTACCACTATCACCACTGCTCTGCTTTAGTGCCTCACTATAAGTGAGGTCACCGGGAATCACCAACACTTTATCACTATCACTTAGTTCTTGAGTTGAGGAGTGAAGATCTTCCGATGTTGATGAACTGGTGTCCACTGAAGTGTCGCTTTGCAGGGGATCTGTGTGGTGCCCTCCCTCCACATCTGCAAAGAATACCTGAGGAAGTGTGGTTGCAAGGAGATTGTCTTTGCTACCATCTATTGTTCTTGATAATGTTCCTGGATTACGGGTTATAGTAATAAGGTTGTTTAATTGATTGTTAAAGATTTCATGGGGTACTCCTTTTCTTAGCTTTCTATAAGAGTTTTGAAGATAGGATACTATAGTAACTTTTGCATTTGTGTATTTCTGAAACTTAAAAATGTTACTAACAAAGTGAACTAGATCTATGTTGTCACGCACACAACCAATGGGTGAGCATATGAGATGTTTCAGTCCTCTCTTCTTGAAGTTGTCAGCCAAGTCTCGAAAAGCCATGTCATAGTCAGGATGTGTCGGTTTACTAAAGTACCTAGGTTTAGTGATTAAGCTGAAAACTGAAGCTTCTTGTTGGCGATCTTGAATAGCTAGGTGTCTAGTTACGCAGTGTGAAATATTGGGCTTTCCAAAACTTTTTTTGAAAATGACTGCCACCCCAGCAGACATGTGGCGTTGGTCATGGAAATCTGCTGAAATACTGTGAGCAAATCCCACTGTCTTATCTGCTCGATTAAGTCTAATAACCTCAGCCATATTTCTGTCAATGACGCCTATGGAGTTCACGTGAGGTAAGTCCATATTGTAGGTTGGTGACCGTTTCTTCTTCATGCTGGAGTCCTTGTAGTCCAAATAAGGCATCTTTTTTGATCCATATAATTTGTTGACGTAGTTAATGATCATAAGAGCCAGCTTCTGTTTGCCTTCATTTTGATGCATACCTTGACGTGTAAAATGAATTCTCTCAAAGACATCAAGATCGATGAGGTTAACATTGCTCATACGTGATACAAGTTCTCTGATATAGTTATTTGCTAATGCTATATTATAATGTATTATGTCATCATATTCCGTGTCATAGCGGGGAGGGATAGTTGTTATACATACTGGTCTGGTTGTGCTTAGTTTTTTTAGCTCGCCTTCCATTGTTTTGTATATGTCATGTGCTGACCCCTTTGACAAATCATTAGTACCAGCTAGCAGGAGAAGTGGTAGCTTCTTTGATTTGGCAGCTAGGCTATAAATGTGTTGGATACCCGCACCCGATTTTACCACTCCATCCATGATGACTTTTCCTTGACTTCCTGAGGCAACCAGTTCTGGAATCCCCCTTCCATGACTATCAGCGTATAGCTCAATTTTGATTTTGCTGGTTAGCTTAAAAGTTGCTCTATTATTTTGTTTTACAGTTCTTACTTGTGCTGGTATTCTACTTACTACACTGTTCTTCACCTCTTCTGAGTCTTCAGTATCACAGTTTTTGTCATCCACAAGACTTTGAAATCTGTTGTATGTAGTAATGTCAAATTCAGCTGATTGTTCTTTCTTTTCAATCTTTTGTTTATTTCTGTAGTGCCTTGCTTTAATGATTGACCAATTTGTATCCAAATCCTCATCTTGTATGACTGTTTTTAAGTAGCTTGTATTTTTTTGTTCAGAATCTGTCAACAAAGGTGATTTCCCAGATAGAATTGCTTTCAATTTATCCGATAATAGCTTTATTTCGTCATAGTAGCTCTGAACTGAGAATTCTCTTAGAAACAACTGGCTTGATGGTAACGAAATACTGTTCTCTATTAAGGAGCATGCTATTTTTGCATTATTTAAAACATGAATGCCACATTCAGTTGATCCACTTTGACGCTGACATTTTATCTTTTCTATTGTAGGTTCTTCTCCGTTTGAAAAATAATGAGCCAACTTTTGACAGAACTTCTCTGCATGAGAACCATTTAGATCTGACAGTGAGTCAAGATGATAACCGATTTGTAATGCTCTGTTGTAAACAATGAGAGACCAATGATATGAGCCGGACTTGATTTCTGACACTCTGTCACTTTATCACTGCAATTATATAATCTTTACCCTGAATATTTGCCTCATTACAGACTTTGGTGACTAATTCTAAGTCCTTTTCTTCTTTGATGATATGAGTTACTGACGGGCAAAGTATTGCAGTGTTCATAGGGACACGCAGCATATTGTTAATCCAAAGATTTATTTCTTCATCGATTAATTCATGCCATGAACGAGCATTTTCTTTGCCGGGTTTCTCTTGCGTAGGATAGGATTGATGCAAATGTGAACTGTCGACTATATTTTTATGAGTAGCATTCATTTCACTATATTTTGTTTTAAAATCGAGCAGTTCCAGTTTTAATGCCTTTAACTTTTCTTCTAGTTTTCCTACTTGTTGTTTCAGTCCATCACAGTCAGGGCAGTTATCCAATGTGTTAGGAGTTTGATCACTGCTTTGATGTTTATCTTTGACATAAAATTCTTCTGTTTCATGCAGTTTGCTTTCCACTAAACCAAGTTTGCCTTCCAGTTTTGTCTTTCCCTCTTCAAGATATTTTATCTTTGAAAAAAGTAATGTCTTATCTGATTCAAATTGTTGAATGAGGTTATCGTTAAAGATTTTTTCTTCTGTTATTTTTTGTTGCATTGATGCCAATTTTCCTTCATATTCTTCCTTTAAATCTTCCATATTATTAGCTAGAATAGTTTTTTTACCTTCCAGGTCTTTTATTTTATCCTCCAGCTCCATCTGCAGATTTGTTTTCAAGTTTTTCAGGTCATGAATTTTTTGGTTTAAAGTTTCATTTTCTATCAGTAATGCATTTCCCACCTCCGCCGCTAATGTCAAAGATGTTTCGAGGTCAAGTTCTGCCTCTGGGGTAATACTACTTAGTTTACTTTCCAGTTCCACCAATCTTACATTTTTGTTTGTCAACGTGCCAAGTTCACCTTTAGCCTGACACTTAGGACACATCCAACATAGCTGTTCCCCTTTACATATTTTACTGAAGTCATTATCAGATATGTCTGTACATCTTTTATGGAACCAAGTATTGCACGATCCACTGCAACAAATCCCGGAAGTTCTTACACCTTTATGACATTTGCCACAGGGAAATTTACCCATTTTTACTGATTCGGTCGTAGGTCTATGTTTGTTGGGTGGACAATATTTATTTTAAATAATTGGATTATATAATACACCTTTTTAGTTGAGATCTACTTCATCAGTATTTCTGTAGCTACTTAATTTATCACATATTTAATTTCCAGCCGCTAATGTAATATTTGAATTAAAGTACTATTAAAGGACTTCTTGTAGTATTGTAAACGTAAACACTGCTGAATGTTTGTTTACATTCAGTAATATTGACCAGGAAGTAGAGTCACCAACAAGAGATAAGGAATCTAGATTGACCTTAGCACTGCCACTGAACTCCTCTTATCTGATCTGATAAGAAGACCCTCCTAATATCTACCTGTCTTTCCAGGAAATTTATTTATGTTTTTATCACTTACTTGTAAAATATTGTGTTAACTTTTTACACCTTACTCTAAAATTGTCACTAATTTTTTCACACTTCTTCTGGACCAAAATTTTAACTTTAAAAACTAGTTTTTTGGCCTAAAATTCCACAAAAAGCAGGAGCACACAAAACAGTGAACTGAACATGTGGGACACTCTCCCCACCACTCCCAACATAGGGGGTATTTGAACATAGGGGGTTCACATGCTCATGTGCTCCTATGCACGAACCGCCACTGCCAGGAATGGCCGACCATTGAGGGGGGGTGATGTTGTCTCATTGTCGTCTGAACTCCCAGACGAGAATTCAGAATCTTCTTAATTTTCGGAAAACACTTTTTCAATAATTTCACTGTCATTATATTCCTCCACTGTACTAAACCAACGTCGACACTCGGCACAATGCAGTGGACATAAACACTAAGCACCAAAAGAACAAAAAAACGAATGGCTTACACGGAAACTACGCGCGCCAAAAGTTGTAGAGATGCATACCAAAAACGCGACAATTGCACAACACAGTCCCCGTACGAGGCTGAGCTCACACTGAAGCAAGGTTGTTGGCATGGGAGGAGGACGAGATTTCTCGCCTTGCGCCACTGGTGCCATTACCGCAGGACGAGAATTCTCGTCCTTCGCGCTCAACGTGTTAAGTGGTGTTTATCATTCTGCATGAAAATAACAGGGACAATTTGGATAGAAAGGAACTTTTATATCTTTACTTAAAAGATTTCTAACAGAATGTGCTGATTTTCTTAACTTACGAAACAATTTGATGGCTTCAAAAATCGATATTGCTTGGACCACATCTATTTTTTAAATTGAAGGGGTCCCCCGTAAAACGTTCTAAGCGACAAAATTTCAAAATCGGAGATATTCTGTGAAAAAGGTTCTCCAGGACATGAGCTACACCGTGGTATATTTAGTTTTGAAGATATTTGAGTTGGTAGCCCTGATTTCGTCTGTCAAAGTTAGAATGCTTCGCAAGACTGCACGGACTTTCTGGGGAATAATGTTCTATTCGCCGAAAGATGGAATCCCCGCCGGTCGTTGCGCTGTCACCCAAGGACCAAAATCGCGTAAATAAAAATAAAAGACGTGAAGTAAATATTGAAGAGTGGAAGGATAAGACCAGGATTGAATATAGAAAAGTTGGATTACCCTATATTTAAAAAAAATACGAAGTCAAGGCCTTGATATTGCCCCCAAAAGAGGTGGGTAGAATAACATTTTAAGCACCACATGTGGATAACTTTTAGCAAAATGACGTATCACGTTTTATTAACAACATTACGTTTTTGTACTTTTACATCAATAAAATTGTTTTATATTCGGTTTTATTTTTGTTTCTGTTGGTATTCCTACTCTCCCTCATGTTTTCTTCCAAAGTAGAAGAGCAGTCCGTCAGAAAACGTTCCAAGCGTCATTTAGAACGTTATAACCCCTAAAAAAACACGTAAAATGTTTTAAAATGCTTGATGGCAAGTAAAAATGCAATATAATGCTACATTATGATGTTATAAATAGGGTGTTAAAAGATTATACATGATTATAAGTTCTAACCTTAAAAAACCCGTAAATTTTAGAATTCAACTTTCAACCCTTGATTACTCAAAACTAGGTTTTTGTCGTTTAGAACGTTTTACGGGGGACCCCTTTAATTATAATCTGTGGCTACTTTCCTATCTGGGTAAATATACTAAAAGAAATCAGGGGAATGCTGAAAATTACCTGGAGAACTTTGAGGAGACCCTGGTATCCAGTGTATAATTCCTCGATGTTTTCCGGGAGGGACAAGAGTGTCTTGATCTCCTTGGCAGTGTCTCCCTTAGCTCCTGTGTACGCAAGGGCAAGAACTATCTGCACACTCAAGGGCGACACAAACACATTGCCCGGCTTGCCACTGGCTATGGCCTGCAACAGACAGTTGCACTCACAATCCACTTTTGATATCAAAGACTTTTCAGTAGGCTGGCACAATAAGCACAGGAGGGTCTTACCTTAACTATACACAATGGGCACCTGCCCAGGTTGCCAGCCCAAAAGGGGCACGAGGGTGATCCATTTATGTTGATCGTCGATAATAAATTATTACAGTATAGCTGATGGCAGCCGACGCAGACGTTACGCACTGTAACTTGCTGCACTGTTTTGGTGTTCTCATACATTATGGTTATTAGTAGTTGTGAATATTGTGCTTATATTAGTTATTTTGAACTTTGCTAATGTCTAACTTGGGAAATTTTCGCAGTGATTGTGGTATGGAGTTTGTATGTTTATTGCACGAACATAACCTCCAAACCAATCTATTGTTGCAAAGCTATGAGTAACTGTGGTAAGTGTTTTAAGCAAGTCATCAGAAGTGATAAGAATAAGGTTAACTGTAAACTGTGTAAAGCCTTTGTGTAAATCTGAACGTTAATGACATTGAAGTGATACAGAGTAGTGGAAATTCCTGGCTGTGTGTGAACTGTAACAAGAAACGAAGGCTAAGTCGTAGTGCATCAGACTCTTGTCCCGTTGCAGCTAGTTCTACTGCTATAATGGCTTTATCTCTAGAAACACTTAAACCAATCCTTGATGACTTAAAGGATGAAATTCTAAAAGGCCAAAAAGCTATTGAGGACAAATTAGGGAAGTCTCTGGAGGCAACCTTCCAACGAATCGCGGAGAATGAAGCCTTAGAACCATTAAACAGCAAGCAGCAACTATTGAACAATTGCAGGAAGTTAATACACGGCTACAGACGCATGTTAAGGACCTGGACATTCGTCACACCAACCTGGAGCTATACTCCAGGAGGAACACCATTGAAATCTTCGGTATCCCTGAGAGTGGAGAAGAAACTACTGAGTCATTAATGGACACAGTTGTAAATGTAGGAACGGCCCTCGGGGTGACCCTGCAAAAACAGGACATCGACGCCTGTCAATCGTATTAATGGTGGCAGTAATCGTCCTACAACTGGCATCATCGTGAAATTTGTAAGAAGAGAACACCCCGACCAACTACTAGCTAAAAGGAAGCAGAAAAGGGACTCCTCTACAAGACATCTCCCTGGCCACAACACAGACTTTCCCATCTATGTCAATGTCTCACTGACACCATCTAGAAGAGTGTTACTCGCTAAGTCTCGTAACTGAAGAACTGATCATAATTATAAGTATGTATGGGTCGACAGGGCAGGTCGAGTAAAGGCTAGAAAATCTGATAATAAGAACTCAAAGGTTTTAGTCATCAATGATGACTATGATTTGGCTGCTATAGTTGAAAGAGAAAAGCGTGTAGGTAACGTGTACAACTGAATTTCTTGAAATTCCTTAACAAGCTAAGTACCTACCTTAGAATTTACATAGACAAATATGTTTTTTTTCTTTTTCTTTAATATGCTGTCTATTATAAATTAGGTTAGGCCTTTGTATTTATTTTGTCATCTTACTGTAAGAATTTAGATTGTATTTGGTTTTTTTCTCTGTAATCAGCCATAGTGAAGCATTGTTTTACTCGTACAGATATATTCACCTTTCTTGTCTTAATTTCATTAACCATTGCCTTTCTAAAATTATATTTAGCCATTTTACTTTCTATTTTTGATTGTTACATCATTGGGCCCTACCATTTTTGTATGATAATTGAAAATGGACGAATTGAACATTTACTACCAAAATGTTTGGGGACTAAGAACTATAGCTCTGGAGAGCCTTACTGGCGGGTGAGTGAGTGCGCTGTTGTCGTAATTAGTGTTAATTATCTGCAATGTTTTGGGAATAAATCACATAGTCATTTGTTTATGTAGAGGTACTTTGCACAAGAAAATATTTTGCTGCAACCACAAGTGCAACTAATGTTAAAAGCTTGCAAGCTCAACACAATTCATGAAGTACGACGACAAAAGTGTGGAAACACATTCTTAAATGTAAACAATTCATTTAAGATGAAAGGTTGCCAAACTAAAAGACCAGCTGATGCATTGCGCAAATACTTTCCGGAAATTTTAATTGCGTAAGAAATCTCTCGGTGAAATATTACAGGGCATTCTTTTGTAGTGTAAATGAGGTGAAACGTAAACAAAGTTTTGACAGTTCTACCAAAACATGTGTTTATTTAGCAGACATTTTGGGAGATTACAATTTTTGCCACCCGTCAGTAAGGCTGTCCAGAGCTATAAATCCAACTTATTTTATGAATCTTTGCTAGCCGAAAATTATGATATAATTGTGCTGACCGAGACTTGGCTAACCAACAATATTAATAGCATTGAATTGTTTGATGACAGATATATTGTTTATCGTAAAGACAGAGACGAGACAGACACTGGGAGGGGAAAGGGGGGAGGGGTATTGTTGACGGTTGACAGGCGGCTACGAGCGCGTCAGCTGTTTGTTGATCAGCTGATTGCACGGGAATTAGACACTCTCTGGATTGAACTCATTTCTCCATTGTCAAAATCCACTGTTGTTGTAAACATTGTTTACTTTCCACCGTCTAGTCGGTTATAGTTGCATGAGAGTTAATGTTGTTTTTTGGAGAGCTGTGACAGTTTGTTATATAAAAATCTACTTTTATTAGGTGATTTTAACTTGCCCGATGTCTGTGGTACAAATTATGATTTTTCACTGAGAAACAGTTCATGTAGGTTAATTAGTCATATGTTAATGTTATTAGAATTTTCCTCATATAATAATCATCTAATTACGAATAACAAAACGCTAGATTTGGTGTTTTGTAATATGTTTATATCAGTTGATAGGTTAAATGAGAGTCTTGTTCCTGTGGATGCTCACCACCCTCCTTTGTTAATTTACTGTAAATTTAGTTCTTATATCAAGCCTAATAAGGATAACCCTTCAATTGTAAAATCATATTATTGTTTCAAAAAAGCTGATTTTTTAAATATTGTAGTTTAAGGGATAGGGATTGAAGGGAAGTATATCACTCAAAAAATGTTAATGAGGCTGTAGATGTATTTTATAGATTAACACGTTCAGTGCTAATAATTATGAGTAAGGGATAGGGATTGGAGGGAAGTATATCGCTCAAAAAATGTTAATGAGGCTGTAGATGTATTTTATAGATTAACACGTTCAGTGCTAATAATTATGAGTATTGCGACCCTAAAATGCTAAAAAATTATAATGTTATTATTGACTCAAAAATGATGTCAGGGTATCCAAAATTATGCATCTGGGTGTGTCAGTGACGATTTCGGCCGAAATTGTGACGTCACATCCGGGGCGGGAATTCCCGTCCTCAGGCACTGGTGCTTGTCCTTGTCCAACCAGTCACTATTTTTAACCCTACACGCCCACAGTAACACAGTTCTGATTTTTGATTCAGAACTGAAATTTGACATTCATATCAATTACATTGTTAACGAGGCATACCAAATGCAGGGGTTTGTAATCAGGAATACAAAATTGTTTCAAAATATTAACACCATCCTCAAATTGTATTATTCGTTTGTTAGAAGCAGGTTGGAATATTGTTCTTTGGTATGGGGACCAAGTCAAATTACATCAATAAATCAGATAGAAATAATTCAAAATAAGTTTCTCCGATATTTATACTTTAAACGATTTAATATTTTTTGTCAAAGGGATTTTCCAACCTATCAACTTACAGCATTTTTTCAGTTGAAAGACTCTCTGTTAATCACTTAATCACTTTAATAAGACAGGTACGTCATGGAGGACATTACCCTGAATATGAGTGAAGGATGAGAATCAAGAATCAAGAAATTTTATTGCCTTTAAACACAAAATGTGCAATTGACAAAGTCACCAGACTATAAATATGCTTAAGTTGACAAAAATTAATAACAATATATAATACAATTTATAAAATTAACAGATTAATATAACTATAATAAAATTAACAGATGAATATAACTATAATAAGTTTCAACAAATTAATTAACAGTGAGTGTGATGAGCGTGATGATAGTGGCGCGATCTTGTAGCCTTGTTACTGACTAAGGTTGACATGTTCCTTAGACAGGATTGTTAATTAATAGCCCAACAACCAATGGCAGGTGGTTCCAGAAACAACCCTTCAAAAAGCTACTAACTTTTATCGGGATCTGAGGCTATTGAGGCTACACAATTGAGGCTACCTACAAGTTTGTAAGCGAGCACTATAACCACCAGGGGCGGCTCCAGGAGGGGGCCATGGGGGCCATGCCCCCCCCCCCCCCCCCCGAGAGCTCCGATTTTTTAAAATTTCAAACAAGGTTTTACTAAAATTCATCCTTGTGTATATGAAATCATTTTTGACCCAATATCGGAAAAGCCGTTGTATACAAGATTCTCGAAGACAAAGCTTTTTTATTTCTATATAATTGTTACTTATGTACACTTAATTCAAGCTTAGATTTTTTGTTCAATATTAAATGTAGGAGACATTTTAAGTTGTTAGGTTGGCAGCGCGTCACGATTTGCCGCATAGTCATCTCTATTACTGGAGGTGGCCATGTTTGCCGCCATAATTTGGGTTTGGAAAATATTATTTATGACGAAAACAAAGCAATATACGTTTATTATGAAATTAGCGCTTTATTTCCTGTGTGTATGGATTGAAATAATTTTATTATTACCAAGACAATCGAGTAAGTGATTGATCCGTTTGAATACTATCTGGCATTCAATACTTATTTGGACTATACCATATTACTGTAGTCTCAACTAAACGTACAATCATAATAAAGTTGGAATAGCCTGTCTTGGTCCTATTTAAAAAAATGAACAAATTATTTAATCATTAAATTAGGGACCGTCCATAAATACTTAACGCCCTTACGGGAGGAGGGGGGGGTTTCATCAGCATTATGTACCGTTACAAAGGAGAGAGGGGGGCTGCAACGCAACGTTAAGCACCTATTAAACCTTAATAATTAATTCCATAAATTATTCTAACAAATTCAAATTATCTTCAAAGTACAAAGTTTTGACTTTTTGTGGGGGGGGGGTGGGGGTGATAGTACAGTGTTACGTAACTTTTGAGGGGGTTTACTGCCAGCTTTACTATGCCGTTAAAAGGGGGGAGGGGTTTCTGATAAGGCCGATTTTAGCGTTATGTAATTTATGGATAGCCCCTTAAGTAAAATTTTTAACAAAGTGTTAATAATCTCATAGTCAGAGGTGTTAATAAACACGTATTTGGGGGGGCAGGGGCGTACCCAAGGGGGGAAATCGGGATACATCCCCCCCCCCCCGAAATTTTTGGGTTATGGGACATTTTTGGGAATATTAATATCTTGTTCACAATTGAGGTGGTGGTATCACTAAACTTGCTATGAAAGAGAGAACACTACACACTCACTAAACTTTTATAAGGGGTTTAAATAGTTAAATTATATTATTTTAAGGATAATTGGTTGGGGGATGATATATTGGATTAGGGTATCTATATACTTAATACAATAAGGTTTTTTTCTGTTAGATCCCTTTTTCAGGCGTCCTACTGAACCGATTTTTATGATCGAGGTGTCATTTTAAAGCTTATAATGTAGCGCACCTGCGACTGATAATTAAAATGGGCATTTCTCTTACGGCTACGACCCCCAAGGCTTTGATTTATTTCTAGAGGGCGCTTTTAACGCCCCAGTGCTGACTAACTTGCGTTATATAACGGTTTTAAAATGTGATTGTAATTTAACAGCTGATTACCTTAAGACGAATTTCTAACCAGTCACACTGTAAACAAAAATAGGTTGTCTGCATTCATAAACAAGATCCGAAATGGGGCCACTTTTATTGTAAATTTTAGCCAAATTGTGGCAGGTAAATCATGCTTTAGGTAAAGATCCATGATTGTTAGATTATATATATATTTTAAACTGACCCCTGAGGCAGAAAGAAGAAGGCATACAGGAAAACGAATCGAAGTGATTAAGGAAAATATGCGTAACCTTCGGCAAACACAGAGAACTACTGAGAGAAAAAGACTAATTCAACACCAGAAAAATATTAAAATGCGCAATTTGCACTTGGAATTCCTATAAAATCTTCCATTATCCTAAGTTTGTGCGAGAAGACAGCCAAATTCAAAAACAGTGCATGGGTGATGGATAATGAGTGTGTGTGTGTTTTGTTCAGTTAAATTTTTGTTTATTTAGGTGAGATCTTTAAATTTCAATTGAAAATGTTAATTTGATTAATAAAGGTGAGTTAGAAGCCATAAAATTTATTCTAACTGTACGTGAGTTTTTCACAAACAGAAATAATATTAAAATGTGCAATTTGCGCATGGGGCCCCTAGTTTTTACCTATTGAGGTTATCGTGAGTAATTGGTGGGAGTGGACCTATAAGAACATAAGGCAAGCAAAAACTACTGATGAAAACAGTGGCCATTAATGGTATCCGCGATATTACTACCATAATACCCATCGTCGTCAGTTGTGGCAAAAGTCTCATTATATCACGTGAAATATTCATGGTAAAAAAAATCACGATGTTGAAATGCGGCATACGAATATTGTCGTCTTCTCAGGGCCTTACGCTATTCGTTTGTCGGACGATCTCGTAGCAGCATCGGGGCAGACGAAAATCGTCTGCCTACGTAGCGTGAAAACCAAGTCTCACCGTCAAACCTAGAAAGATTTATGATAATTCTGTCAAATTTCAAAGATCAAACTTCTTCCGGTGGTCTCCACTATTTGACGTACCATTATTATGCGATTATTATTAGCCTCCGATGCTTAGGCCTACGTGTACAACATAGTTTTGCGGTCGCGTTCTGGGACTTGAGAAACACTACAGAAGTGTGACAACCTGCATTTTCTAATTCTATTCATCAACCTCGCTCGGATAATCTAGGATCCGGATACTTTAGGTCCAGAAAGTCCGAGGCGCCAATAAATGAAAATGTGAAATATAGTTTTTACTTTGAAATAAAATAGAAAAACATTATTTTTTCCCAAGGTTAAGAACGTGTAATTTTTTAATTACTTTCTCATCTGTCGTATTTTAATGTAAGGCCTACTAAATAAATATGCTATTCCTATGACTGTGTAAAAACATTTTGCTGAAATTCTAATGTGGTCAACAATTTTCAGAATTTAATCTATGAGCAGTCTCAAATTAGCTCAAATTTCGGGAGTTATTCTGTTTGATGTTGTGCCTCTAGATTGCCTAAAAATGCGAATTTACAGTTGTAATTTATGAAAATTTCCCGTTCCCCCCCTTTGGGAGTATTCCATACCCTCCGGCATCCCCCCTTGGGGGTATTCCATACCTCCGGCCCCCCGGTGTATCCCCCCCGAAAATAAATCCTGCGTACGCCACTTACTTACTGGGGGGGGGGGGTGACTAAAGATTAACCTAATTTTCTCATACTTGGCCCCCCCCCCCGAGAAACTGTCCTGGAGCCGCCCCTAATAACCACTACACCAACCAGCCTATTAGGAGGAATCTATTAGCTTCGTCTTTTTTGTTTAAATTAATTAATTATAAAATTGAAAGCCCTGTTTTGTTGAATGTTATTGGTTTCTATGTTCCTAGAAGTAACTTAAGACAGTGCAATTTATTTTCATTGCCTAGATGCAACACTGTTGGTCATTTTAATTTCAGTTTATACACAGTATTAAGATTTATTAACTCTAATTCAAACTACTTCGATTTATTTTTTGACAGTTTCAATGTTTTTAGAAGAAAATGCCTCAATCGACTTATTGATAACGACTTTTAATTTTACTAGAGCACAAACCCCATATTTAATTTAATTTATTTAATTAACAAAATGGTTGTATTTTATGTTTTGGATACCCAAACTCAATGGAGCTGAGTTCTATATTATGTAGTAGTATTGTTGATTTTTTGTCCTTTTCTAAGTAGGCTACTTGAAGACTGCCATTAGTTTAATTTATACGTTATGATTATTTTTATTATGTTCTGTACTGTTATTTCTGTTTGTTTAAGTGGGGTATGTTCGGAAAGTAAGTTCCGTTTTGAAGTAAAAAAGTTCTCGATGCATTTACAACATTATTATTATATGCATCTTAAAGAGCGTACCTTAAACTACTTTTCTACATAGTTTTCACAATATTTAGTCACTTGTCATATCTAGGGAGAATCTTTTCAATTTGTGCTGAAAAGAATTCTGCCGCCTGTGCACGCAGCCACCCGCCGACGCCATCTTTAAGTTCACAGTCATTCGCAAACCGGCAAAGGTTACAATGTTGTACAGAAGAGTTCGTGAAATTTGTGGGAAACACTCAGAGAGAATTTTTTTCCCCAAACTGTATCGTTCATTTTGGCAACGAGATCGTCAGTAACGACAGATGGTTGGTCACTCCTCTCTTTATCGTGGACATTAGTGCGACCATCTTTACAGTTTGGGAAAAAAGGAAATTCAAAATTACTGATCTCTCTGGGTGTTTCCCACAAATTTCACGAACTCTTCTGTACACCATTGTAACCTTTGTCGGTTTGTGAATGACGATGAACTTAAAGATGGCGTCAGCGGGTGGCTGTGTGCACAGGCGGAAGAATTCTTTTCAGCACAAATTGAAAAGCTTCTCCCTTGATATGACAAGTGACTAAATATTGTGGAAACTATGTAGAAAAGTAGTTTAAGGTACGCTCTTTAAGATGCATATAATAATAATGTTGCAAATGTATCGAGAACTTTTTTACTTCCAAACGGAACTTACTTTCCGAACATGCCTTGTATATTATATTAGTTAAGACAGCTGTTTTAGGTTAAGTAACCTGTAGCTATCATGTATATATATATATATATATATATATGAAAATAAATAAATAAATAAATTATCCTTACTCTTCCTCTGATCATGGCATAACACAGACTGAAACTCAGGTCACCTCAACTGCATGAGATAGAATTATAACAGAAAAATTGGTATGTACCATACGTTATTCAAATATAATTCTTGTTTGCATCAAAATGAATGTTTAGAATAATATTTTGATTGTTTTGAATGTGATTTATTATGGGCAGTTAATAGTGATTTGCTAAACGTAGGTAGCTTATACAAGAGTAAACATTTATAAACTCATTCAAATATAATAATCTTTATGCATTAAATTATATATAATCCATAGTTTAAAAAAAAACTTTTATAAATTCAATTGGAAAAACGACTTGATTTAGGTACAATTCTTCTTCAGCTATTTGAACAAAATGTAGGCCTAAGTATAACAGAACTGTAAATGTGTTTACCCGATAGAGATTGATGGCAAACTTGTTTGTCCCTTGACTGACGCTTTCTAGCGCATCCATCTCTTTATGGGACAGTTGGACAGGTTCAGAAGCTGCTGCCATCACTGATGCTAAAGTCAACAGAGTCACTGCAAAACAAAACAAACCATGTCTTGTATTTTGCTAGCATACGACTAAAACCTGACAAATTTACATTGGAGATACTGTAACATGAAATTTAAAAAATTCTGATTAAATAATCTGGTTGCAAGGTGGTTGCATATTACAGTTTGGTTGACATCTTGAATTGGTTGAAATCATATAAATCCTGTTTTAGGGCAGAAATAGTTGAAAATTAAACAAACATATCATTGGAATTTGTAAAAAAAAATGCTATATGTCTGTTCAAATGCTCAGAAGGACAAAACTAAATGCCCAATAGCAAGCCAATATATGTATGTATATATATGTAAATATACCGGGTATCTCACCTAAAGTGAACCAATAGCTAACTTTTTTATTATAAATCTGACAAAGAACTTCTTATGGGGCACTTCCCTTAATTTTTAACGCTGATTTTTGGAGTCACTTTGAAATTTAAAAATATGGCCGCCATTTTCCAATATGGCGGACAACTTTGATTTTTCTTATGGAACACCCTATATTTTAGGGCGTTTTTGGATTTTACGCTTAATTTTAGGAGCTTTTATCCTTTATAATGTTTTTCTAAACCCAATGGTTAAGGAGGTATGAACAGTTAAAGTTAGATTTTTTCCCATTTAAAATGCATAGGGACACTTTGGTAGTCTGTATATCGAAAACGGTTGGGTTTAATAAAAGATACCAAAGAATAAAAGTGCCTAAAATGTTAGTTTAGTTGAGGTTTAATTATAAAATAATTTTTAGTCGAGATTTAATCGTGGAAATGTGTTAGTTTAAATATGATTTTACTCCATAAGGAATACACGGAATGGCACAGTTGAACGGACACAATGCATTTTAAATGGGGAAAAATAAAACTTTAACTTCTTATATCTCCTGAACCATTGAGTTTAAGAAAAAATAAGAAAGAATAAAAAGTTCCTAAAATTAAGCGTAAAATCCAAAAATGCCCTAAAATATGGTGTGTTCTATAAGAAAAATCAAAGTTGTCCGCCATATTGGAAAATGGCAGCCATATTTTTAAATTTCAAAGTGACTACAAAAATCAGCGTTAAAAATTAAGGGAAGTGCCCCATAAGAAGTTCTTTGACAGATTTATAATAAAAAAGTTAGCTATTGGTTTACTTTAGGTGAGACACCCGGTATATCAAATATAATTACATAAATGTATTAGCTTTCGGCGCCGGCATTAGATCGAAAGTCATAAGATCGAATGGCACTGGATCGACACTTTGGTCGGTCCAGTGCCGTTCGATCTAGTGACTGTCGATGCAGTGCCTTTCGAAGATACATCCGTATTAAGTTTGGGAAGTCGTGATTATTTTAAAATTATTGTAATCAAATTTTCGTCTTTTGAAAGTTTTATCGTCGAACGGCACTGGACCGACAGGCATTGGATCGAACGGCACTGCACCGACAGGCAGTAGATCGAAAGGCACTGCATCGACAGTCACTAGATCGAAAGGCACTGCTCCGACAGGCAGTAGATCGAACGGCACTGGATCGACAGTCACTAGATCGAAAGGCACTGCTCCAACAGTTATACAGTACACCTCGGATTATCCGGACCCCACATTATCCGGATCCCGGATGATCCGGACCGGTCCATCCGAGAAATGAAAAAATAAATATCACGGCAAAAACATGATTTTAGCGAGTTTACGGGTGAAATGCACCTGCTAAAATGAAATGCAAATGCAATACATTACTGTACGCATTTGGAATCACATTAATTGAAGGAACCGCATTGTCTCGGGCTTAGGTCTTACCAAGAGTACTACGGTAACAGCTTCTTCCCTATAGGGGAAATTCGCTAAAACTAGCTCTTTTACTGCGAGGAAAAATAACGGGGGTATTATTATAATGGTTTTTTAAGTATTAAAATATTGGTGACATTTTGATCACACTGAATTAGTTCACTCCGAATAAAAAATAAATATCACAAATGGCATTGTTTTGACGTACGTATTCAAACGACACTGGATCTACAGGCATTAGATCGAAAGGCACTGCATCGACAGTCACTGGATCGAACGGCACTGGATCGACAGGCATAAGATCGAAAGGCACTGGACCGACAGGCATTAGATCGAAATGCACTGTTCCGACAGTGTCGGAGCTATGCCGGTCGGTGCAGTGCCTTTCGATCTAATGCCTGTCGGTCCAGTGCCTTTCGATCCAGTGACTGTCGGTCCAGTGCCTTTCGATCCAGTGACTGTCGGTGCAGTGCCTTTCGATCTAATGACTTTATTTTGTGTCGGTCAGTGCCTTTCGATCTTATGACTTTCGATGCAATGACCGGATCTCTATTAGCTTGCTATTGGCTATTTATTTTTGCCCTTCCTGAAAAAAAATTTAGCATTTGAAAAAACATATAGAATTTGTTTTTTTCAGCAGCAGGTGTCCATACTGAGCGAATTTTTAACGAGTGAATAAATTATACAGGTCCAGATGAAGCCTTAAATGAAGAAATATCAAGTTTTACCATACATGAGCATACTTCAATATTCTTTTTAGGGATGATATGGGGAATGAGTATACTCATGAGTATGTTTGCTAAGACAGAAATATAAAAATGGGGAGTTTTAAGCCATCATCCAGTATATCTAACTAGATGAAGTCTCATACCAAATTTCATTAACATTATGTTAAGCAGTAAGCCAGATATCAAGTTGTATTTATTTCTCATAAGATTAATATTGGGACAACGTGCTGTTTTGCCACTACTGAATGTATTCTTTTTGGATAAATTTACATCTCAGTAACCAATCTACATAGAGCAATGATTCAAAATATAACATTTTTTTTTTAGCTGAATTCAATGGTTAAAACAAAAATCTGTTTATTAGCGATTTTTTCCTAGGGAAGAAGCTACATGCTACATACACCAGCTCATGTAGGTTTCATGGTAAGACATTTGCCCGGGTAAGCCTGGGACCATGATAACATGAGAATCCAAAAAAACATCATTCGTTTAAATTGCCATGATAGCAACAAAATAAGCAAGGAAAGAGTAAACAAAAAAATAAAGTAATCATAATAGCTGTTAGCAGACTACGGATTGATTCACGATGCTAGGCATGTAGGGAGGGAAGTGTGTGAGAGAGATGGAGAATCCTCCACCTCTTTTCCCCTACATCGGTTGCATACAGTCAACTCAAATCTAATCAGCTAACCATAAGTCGTTTACATTTTTTGACTTCTTTGACAAATCAGCGAATTTCCCCTAAGCTGTTACCATAGTATTCATGGTAATATCTAACCTCGAGACCATGATAACTTTTCGTTTTGGGGCCCCCAGAAGCTAAAAACACCATTCGTTCTAATTTATATATTCTAATGTATATAACCTAAGACATTAGTTAGGTTATAATTTATTTTTATATTTTTTATACCGTAATAAGGTAATTTTCATTCTTATACAAATTATTTATCTGATGAAGTTTACAAAATAAACGAAAATTATTAAAACTGTCACAAGGCTCAGTCCTGGAACCTCTCCTATTTTAAATTTATATAAATGATTTACCTTTTGCTGTTGATTCTAAAACTATCCTTTATGCTGATGATTCAACATTTTTTTCCACGGGAAACAACCTAAATGAACTTGAAAGATTGGCAATCAAAACACTAACAAAAGCATCTGATTGGTTTCCCAGTAATGGACTCTTGCTTAACAAAGACAAAACTAATAATTTAATGTTTCATGTGAACAATAATTCAAGAATTTTACAGGAGTATATTAATAATAAAAAACAACTTTGTCTCTTCTACAAAATTGTTGGGCATATATGTAGACAGCAGGTTAACATGGGATTCACATATAGATTACATAAGCTCCAGACTATCTCGTGTCATATATCTTTTAAATCGATTAAAAAATGTTGTTCCAAAAAGTTATGTAAAAGTAGCATATTTTGCATACTTTCAATCCATCTTTAGGTATGGACTAACTCTGTAGGGTAACTGTACTATAGTTAGTGAAATCCTCATACTACAAAAAAAGCAATTTGAGTAATGTGTAATAAAAACCCACAGGAATATTGCAAACCTCTTTTTCAGGAACTCCAAATTCTCACAATAATTAACTTATACAGCTTTGATCTGGCCATATACATTATAGACAATCCAAACTTAATAATTTTCAAAAATAGTATTTATCAGCATAAAACCAGAGGAAAGAATCATGCTTCAATAGAATATCACCGATTAACCAAAACATTAAACAACCATATGGTTATTTCACTCAAGATTTATAACACCTTAGAATCTTTAATAAAATCATATTCATTAAATGAATTCAAAAACAAATTCTATATCTGGCTTTCCAATAATCCAATTTATAGTATAGAAGATTTTTTTTTAATTAAAAAATTCAATTTTAGTTCATTTAAATGAAAAACACCATTTTCATTTCACCGAGACTGAATTGTTTGACTTGTGGATGCACGGGTTCTGCAATTTTATGATGAACGCTCTATTTATGTACTTACTCAGTTATTTATTTTGTTGTAAAATAATGTTTATTTTAGAATAATTTTATATTTTTGTAAAATGACAAATTGTAATTTTTTTATTAAAATATTGTTTAACATAGTACAGTACTGAGTAAAAAATGAATACATTGACTCAGCTATGAAAATATGCTTTGAGATGACGCTGTCAATGATTTGTATGAATTTGTACGGCAATAAAGAATATTTGTATTGTATTTGTATTTGTACTTTTGAAAATTGAAAATAATTTTACTACTATATATATAATTGTTATCACGAGCGGCCGTAAATATGGTCCGATCTTAATGAAATTTGGTACAGACTTGTAAAGTGGTAATCACTCAGACGAGTTAATAAACCAGCCCAATCGGACCACCAGAAGAGGGGATTAAGGGGGATAAACCCCCCCAAAAATGGATTTTTAGAGTGTTTTACATAGAAAAATAAAAATAACCAAATTTTTTTGGCACCATTGAATTTAGCTTGAAAAAACAAATAATTTGGTATTTTGAATCATTGTTGTTTTGTCAACTGGTCATCATTTTCATCATTCGTCCATTGGTTACCAAGATATTGAAAGTGGTAAACACAGTACGTTGTCCCAAAGTTAACCTTATGGGACATAAATAAAATTCTGTATCTTACTTATTTCTCAACTTAATAAAATTTGGTTTAAGGCTTCATCTGGATGAGATCTAATGTATATTAGGCTAAAATCCCCGATATTCCCATTTTTGTAGCAACGAACCTGCGTACTCATTACCTATGTTATTCTTACGGAACTTGTGAAAACATGTGAAATCTAGCTATGTTGGATGGAAATATGTTATTTTGCATTTGAAATTCGCTGAGTATGCAGGTTTACTGCAATGGACGTATTTTTTTATACCGAACGTTTATCTTAGTAGCGTCAATGATAGCATAAAGATCATGATAATTGCAAATTGTATCAAGCAATGTGCGGTTAGTACATGCAAAATTCACAAGATCGTATAGAACATCTACACAAGCATTAATAAATTCACGCCTGTTTCTTAGATTTGTCTCCTAACAAGAATAGTACAGTAAAATTTGTCCAAAAAAAGACCAAACTGAAAAAAAATTAGCCCCACCTTGAAATTTGGTGTAGAGGTCATCTTTAGGCTCTAGTTGAAGAATCCGATGAGTCCATAAAAATTCAGGGGGTGGAAGGCCCCTTTTTCGAGGGGGGAAGGGGGGGAAGGTTGTATTTTTTTATAAATGCAATAACTCCGGTGAAAAAGGTCCGATCCATATAAAATATGGTGTGGGCTTTTAAAACTGTATATTTTAACACAACATAAAAAATAAATTCGATCGAGCCAACCTAAGGGGTCCAAAGGGGAGATTTAACACCTCGAAAATGGGGTTTTTTAATTTTTGGCACCCAAAAATTAAATTTATGAAAATTTTGTTTTTATTTTTGAATTCAGCTCAAAAAATCAAACAATTTAGTATTTTAAATTATTACTCTATGACCTCTGGTTACCGAGATATGGTAATTGGTAAACACAGTACGTTGTACCAACATAACCTCAAAATATACAGAAACTTATAATTCTAGCTTATTTTTTATAATTTATTAACGATATTCCGTATTTGGCTTCCTATAGTTGAGTTTTACTGGATTAGGGCTCATAAGTCCCACTTTTCTTCATTCCCTTGTCAGCAAACCTACATACTCATTTCCTATTTTATTTAAATGGGGAAAAAATTATGATAAGTTAATTTCTCTTATATTTTCGGTTCTTATATATTCTTATATATTCGGAAGATGAGTGTGATGTTCGTGATGATAGTGGCGCGTTAATGTTAATAGCAAACATAATTAATGGTGTTAATATTAATTTAATTTAAATAAAAATGTAATTTTTCTCAAATTAAAGGTTTTTTTGATTAAAGGTTTAATTTTTTTAATTAAAGGTTGATATTTTGGGTTTGAAATAATATATAAACTTCGTTATGGTCTTAATGACTACAAAAATGAAAAAAGCTTGCAATTGAGTTATTGATATCTGAATAAGGCTCAGTTTGAGATGAGTTAAAAGGCTCCAATCAATAACAAGAAATGTTCTCAAAAATAACATTTTTAAATGCAGATTTATATCCCAGGCTCTAAATAAGATAAATTGATTATTTTAGTCTTAAATCGCTAATAGGTCATTAGCTTTCATTTGATCAATTGATAGTTTAAATTGGTCGATGTTATTGAGACGAGTTAACTAGCTATCATCAGCATAAAATCAATTTCCAAAAAAAATTAGTTTTTTACTTAAGCTGATACATTACTTAGTAATGTATCAGCTTTAATATAAGCTATTATTCGATAAAATAGGTTTTTGTTTGGCTCAGTTATAATGCGTAATCCAATGAAAACATATATTTGTTTTAAAGTTTTACTTACAGTGAAAGGGTGATATCTCCGGTTCTAAAGGAGATAAAAAGCTAGTTTTGGACTCAAATTAAACAAGAATGTATCAGCTTTAATATGAGCTATTATTCGATAAAATTGATTTTTGTTTGACTCAGTTATAATACTTAATTCAATAAAAATTGATATTTTTTTAAAGTTTTACTTACAGTGAAAGGGTGATACCTCCGGTTCTAAAGGAGATAAAAAGTTAGTTTTGGACTCAAATTCAACAGGAATGTATCAGCTTTAATATGAGCTATTATTCGATAAAATTGGTTTTGGTTTGGCTCAGTTATAATGCTTAGTTCAATAAAAATAGATATTTTTTTAAAGTTTTACTTACAGTGAAAGGGTGATACCTCCGTTTCTAAAGGAGATAAAAAGTTAGTTTTGGACTCAAATTAAACAGGAATGTATCAGATTTAATATGAGCTATTATTCAATAAAATTGGTTTTGGTTTGGCTCAGTTATAATGCTTAGTTCAATAAAAATAGATATTTTTTCAAAGTTTTACTTACAGTGAAAGGGTGATACCTCCGGTTCTAAAGGAGATAAAACGTTTGTTATGGTCTTAAATCATTCAGTGAACCAGTGGCTTCCATTGGAGCTATAGATAATTTGAAACCGTTAATTTTAAGAGGAGCTATGAACCTTTAATTAAAAATAAAAGTTTTGAAAAATTTTGTTTTTTATGTCGATAAAACAATACAATTCCCCTCAATATCAACCAATATAAACGATTTATAGGTCGAATGAAAGAAAATTATTTACAGAGCAATTCGAGACCATAACAAATGCATTCTCTCTCTTAAGAGCTGAGATATTCACTATTAACAATTAAAAACAAAAATAATTAAAAAATATACAACATTGATAATAGCATTTCAACTAGCCTTAAACCCAACCAAATTGAGCTGTTAATGGTTAATCTGAAAGCCAGAGATTTTCCCAATAAAATAAGTCAAAAACAGTTTCATTATTGTCATTAGAACCGATAATATAAGAGAAATCATATTTTTTCCCCATTTAAATAACATAGGAAATGAGTATGTAGGTTTGCTGACAAGGGAATGAAGAAAAGTGGGACTTTATGAGCCCTAATCCAGTAAAACTCAACTATAGGAAGCCAAATACAGAATATCGTTAATAAATTATAAAAAATAAGCTAGATTTATAAGTTTCTGTATATTTTGAGGTTATGTTGGTACAACGTACTGTGTTTACCAATTACCATATCTCGGTAACCAGTGGTCATAGAGTAATAATTTAAAATACTAAATTGTTTAATTTTTTGAGCTGGATTCAAAAATAAGAACAAAATTTTCATAAATTTAATTTTTGGGTGCCAAAAATTTAAAAAAAACCCATTATTGAGGTGTTAAATCCCCCCTTTGGACCCCTTAGGATGGCTCGATCGAATTTATTTTTTATGTAGTGTTAAAATATACAGTTTTAAAAGCCCACACCAAATTTTATATGGATCGGACCTTTTTCACGGGAGTTATTGCATTTATAAAAAAATACAACCTTCCCCCCCTTCCCCCCTCGAAAAAGGGGCCTTCCACCCCCTGAATTTTTATGGACTCATCGGATTCTTCAACTAGAGGGTATAGATGACCTACATACCAAGTTTCAAGGTGGGGCTAATTTTTTTTCAGACAAAGTTAGTTTTTACTGTACTAAGAAGAGAAGATAGTTGAAATGCTTATGGACTAAAATATTAACTAAATTTGGCTTCTTATTAGGCATTACAAATTGATTAAAAGTGAGCCTAGAGTGATCACTGAAGACAACATGAATTATAGAGATAAAGCCAGGTCCATGAAAACAAATAAAGTGTATGAACCAAAAATTTGTTATCGTTTAGTAAGGGAATAAATCTTCAATATAAAATGTATTTGTCACATATATTATGAAAATTATGATGCTTTTGATACAATAAATTCACTTAGATTTAGGAAACTAATTAAATATATAATAAAAACAACTTGTACGAAGGTGAGTTTGCAAGTGTATGACTGAGAAATGCAGCAGCTAGGCTGCCCCCCCCCCCAAAAAATTTTGCAATACTACATGGGCGGATTTCTGGGGGTGCCAGGGGGTGCACTACTAAATATTTTATCAGAAACTGCCACCCTATCAAACCTTTCCTGCCTTTTGAAAATACCGGCTGTTATTAAACACATTATATTTTAATAAGGTCTCTATTTTAATAAGATTCTTTGTTTAAATTAACTTGATTATAGATTCCTTGTGGTCGTGAGAATAAGGGTGAACGTTTTTAGAAGTGTATCATAAATGAGTGAGGGCTGAACTGCGAGTTGGATCGCCCTTAGTACCACACTCGTGAGCTTTTTACAGTAGCAACAGTTATCATAAAGCTCTTCATTTTGCCATCTTGGCCAATTGCAAGTTACATAAATAAATTGCCAGTTTCCAGACAATAAATTACAATTCAATGGGAAACACCAGGCTTGGAAATAACATCCCCAATATCACCGTTAGCATTCTATCTGCTTCTGCCACAGTAATCATAAAAAAACTAGCCTCATCCTCTAGTTTTTTTAGTGAGCAATGCAGGTGATTCCAGCAACGTGACGTTTGCTCCGGTACAAGACTAAATACAAACTTTAGTATTTTCCTTCCTGCATCTTCGAAAGAAAAAAATAAAACCAGGGTATATATACCATGCGTTGCGTTTATTTCTACCTAACAGGCAAAAACAAAGAAAAACTAAGGAGCTTTTTGGTAAAAAAAAAACTACTAATTAAGATAGTATGAAAACTGATTTAATAGTAGCTGTATCACATTCAAACTCCTCATGAATCAAAAATATATCTTTTCAGGTAATTGCAATCACACCCTATAAAATAGAACAGTGAAGACGGCAAAGTTAAACTGCAATCATTACCATCACTATTCCATCTTTTACTGTCACTGTGATCAAGAAGGAATCTTGATATGACCTCATCCACAATATTCATGCCAAGATAAATTATGAACAAGGCTAAACAAATTATGAACGCAAGGCTTCTTTAAGAATTCTTTGTGTTGCTATGTATTTTCTGTTTTATAATGACGTCGCACGACACAAATATTATAAATAAGACCATATTTGAAAACTTCCTCCTTAGAATAAAGAACAAAACATTTGATCAGTTTGCAATCTCTATACTTAATCTTTTAGCAAATTTTTCCTATGGGGAAGAATTAGCGTATTGCCCCTATAGGGAGGAAGATATGGGGCCGTCCAAAAATTATATAACGCTAAAATCGGCCTTTTTAGACCCCCCCCTCCCCCCCTTGAAACGAAACTGTAACGACGACACTAAACCTCCCTAAAAATTACATAACGCAGTGCCATCACCCCATTTACCTTAGTCTAATAATTGTAATATACAGGGTGTTTTTTTTAACACAACCCATTTTTAAGATTGAATGCACATATAAATATGAAATGAATATTGTTTTGATAATATTTGCATTTTATACAACTTATTATTTAAGTTTGATCACATTTAGCTTACATTATGAGTTCAAACAATCCGCCGTTGACATTAATACAAAGTTATGCTCTCTCCATCAAATTCCTGAACACGTTTTGCAAAGTACCGCTTTGTATTTCTTGTATCAAACTTGTTATACTCGTTTGAGGTGCGGAATATCCTGTGAATTGTTTTCGTAGGCCTTACTTTTTATGTATCCCCAAAGAAAATAATATAGTGGGGTCAAATCAGGGGATCTTGGGGGGGAATAATCCTTCTCTGATAAAATAAAGTTAGTTCCGTATTGCATTCTTATGAGAAAATACTAGCATTTACAAATTTTTAAAAACTTAATTTTAACTAGAGAAAACAAACTAATTTTGAATACAATAAGCGTTGTTCAAGCTTAGTTCCGTATTGCATTCTTATGGGAAAATACTAGCATTTACAAATTTTTAAAATCTTAATTTTAACTAGAGAAAACATACTAATTTGGAATAAAATAAGACATACATTTTTGAGGTTTAGCAGCTGTGTCTAACCCCCCACCCTCTCTCGTAAAAGTTCATAACGCTGCCAAAACACCCCCATCCCCCCTAGGAGCATTAAGTAATTTATGGACGGCACCTGTTCCCATAGGTCTCATGGTAAGACCTAAGCCCAAGACCATGATATCTTTTTGTTTTGGGGCCCCCAGATGCAAAAAACACCATTCGTTCAAATTTTTATACACATATATACTAGCAGTTGCCCGTGGCTTTGCTAACGATAAAAATTACAGCTGAACTGTCAAATTTTAGTATTCACAGCTGATTACAATTAGTACTTGAATGTTTACATCCTTATAAAATGTAAACATTGAAGCTAAGGACGTTGAAGGGGCATAGCCCGAGGGGATTTTATGGAGGTGAATAGGCCTATGTCCTTTTCTATGCCTACAAAATTTCAGCTCAATTGGTCCAGTATTTTTCACGTGATTGAAAGACAGCTATTCACACAAACATCCATACTTTCACATTTAAAATATTATATGTGGGATATGTGTGTGTGCCTGTAAGCACGATAGCCCTTGCAAAAATGGTCTGATCGGAATGAAATTTGGCACAGGCGTGTAATGTAGAAATTATTTGTACAAATTCGAAAACCAACCCAATCGGACCACTGGAAAGGAGTTTTCACATAGAAAAAATAAAAATAATCAAATTTTGGTTAGCACCATTGAATTCAGCTAAAAAAACTATTTAATATTCTGAATCATTGCTCTATGTCCATTGGTTAGCGAGATATTGAAAATGGTAAACACAGAACGTTGTCCCAATGTTAACCTTATGGGAAATTAGTAAAATTCTACATCTCACTTATTTCTCAACATATCTTAATAATACCCCTGTTGCAGCAGACCTGCATACTCAGCGAATTTGAAATGCAAAAAAAATTTCAACATAGCGAGATATGACAGGTTTATGAAATCTCCATAAGAATAACATGGGGAATGAGTATGCAGGTTTGCTGCAACAGGTATGTTAAAACTGGGTGGTTTTAATTTAATATTTAGTAGATCTTAACTAGAAGAAGCAATATACCAAGTTTTAATAAGATATGTTTAGAAATAATTAAGATATACTTAGGCCTTTTTTGTATTGCCCATAAGGATAACATGGGGAACGAGTATGCAGGTTTGCTACCAAAAAAGTGAAAATTTTTGAGATTTTGACTAAAATACATGAGATCTCATCTAGATGAAGCCACAAACCAAGTTTTATTAAGATATGTTGAGAAATAAGCAATATATAGAATTTTACTTATTTCGCATAAAGTTAACATTGGCACAATGTACTGTGTTTACCACTTTCAATATCTCGGTAACCTATGGACATAGAGCAATGATTCAAAATACTAAATCGTTTTTTTTTCGAGTGGAATTCAATAGTGCTAACAAAAATGAAATTATTTTAATATTTCTAAGTAAAAAACCCACTTTTGGGTGGATTTATCCCCTTCCCCCCCCCCTTCCAGTGGTCCGATCGGGCTGGTTTTCGAACTCGTCCGACTAATTGCTACTTTACATTACGTTATTGGAAACATTTTCGTACGAAAATCTTGTTGCTATGAATACACATCAACAAAATAATTACGTAACCTAAATAGTCACAATAATAAAAGCATCATGTTTTGACAGATGACAGTTTCTTGAGCTGTATCATGTCCCCTGGTGGGGAAAAGCCATCACTGCGCAAACGATACGCCCAGCACCGTGAATCAATCTGTACAGCTATCTAGGAAAAATTCAGCATGTGGGATAAAGATTGCATAGAATAAAAAAAGGTTTTATTCATAAATTTTATGACACAGAAATATTTTATAGTAATTGGATGAACTGGTGAACATGAAATAATACCGAGCAAGGCTCAGTCCACCAGGTACTTGATAAGACAGATATTGACTATAAAATTTACCATACACTGTTATTCTAAACAGTTGATATTTCACTATACCTAATTAATTCTTTAAAACATCAAATAATTATTAAAAAAAAAAATATTTTTGTGAGTTTCTACACCAGTGCCATAAAATTTATAGTTATAGTTATCAATATACAGTAGAGTCCCGCAAACCCGGACTTCGATAACCCGGAATTCTGGAATTCTAAGCCTGCTAGAGTAATAAAGTGCATTGAGATTCAAGGCCAGAGCACGGTGTGACACATTTATTAAAACAGTTTTAGTTTTTCTTTAAGTTTTTTTTGTAACTAATATAGTTTTTATATTTTATACTATGCAATAAATAAATGATTTCTTATAGAAATAACAGAAACTATTCTTATTTTTATTCATTTCCCGATAACTCGGAACTTCACAAATCCGGACACCGTTCGATCCACATTAGTCCGGGTTTGTGGGACTCTACTGTATAGTTTTTCCATTCAGAAAATAAGATTCTAAAACAAACCGGTCGAACCAATAGAAAGTAAAAAAAATTCTCCTGTTTAAATAATGCCATAATTACTTTCAAAGCAAAACTTGTTGGCATAATCTATATTATTAAAAGAATTTCTGGGATTTTGTACAGAGCAAATCGACCTCTAGAAATTAATTTTTCTACACATATTTGGTATCAAATTAAAGCTTTTATTCTCTAGATGTTCCTTTTGCAGGTTTGGAAAATATCCCATGAAAAGCCTTCACACAGGAGGCTTTTGAAATTTCAGCGAAAGTGCTACTGTTGAACCTGTGAACATTTTCCAATTCACATTTGTTTGTACAAAAACAGATGATCAAGATTTGAAATAGTACCAGAGATATACCATGGAATGCAGGGCTAGCAAAAGTCAGTTAAAATTCACTCACATTTTGATTTTGATTTCTTAAAATATTGACTTTTTTTAAGACAACAGAAAATAAGGAAGAGTATTTGCCCTGTTGAAACTAAGACAAACAGTCTTTAATATATTAATTTATTGTATTTCTTTTCTTAAAAAGGAAACTTAAAAATGAACATAAGTAACACAGGAGGTGCTCTGGAGATGGAATTTTCTAACAAATATTGACAGTGAATACACATTAATACACATTTCAACACATTGACGCATGTTTCAACGTTTAGAGTTTTAAAATATCAATATTTGTTGAATATCAACCTAAAAAAGTATTAAAACACATTGTAAATTTAAAACCTGTATGTTTTAATGTACTTGGAATGTGAAGGATATTGAAGTGTTGACGTTTGGCTTGCCTATTTTACTTGATTTTTAAATGTACCAATAACAATATGCCTATTTAATGAAGGCATTTCATAAAAAGTTACGTTATTTGCTGTGATGAAAATTTGCCAAACATGTATTTAAGATGCGAAACAAAAAAGCGGGTCAATTTTAAAATTTAATTCTTTGGCGTTATGAGTGTTGAATAATTTGTTTTTACGGCGAACGGATGCGTCAAGCAATGAAGATGATGCATGAAATCTAACCCCAATTTTAAGCAAAATGTTTGTTGTTGCATATGGGGAATTTACTACCCATATTGAAATTTCAAGTCTAAAGTAGTAAGCTATTTCTTAAAGTTTGACCCGATGAAGAGTTCAATTAGTCTACAGGCAATTTTATTCCAGTGCTCTGACATAAATATTTAGTCTAGAAAATTAAAAATAATCACAAAAATCCGTACACTTCCTTATTGAAAGGCATTTTATGCTGCAAAAATCCATAAAATACATAATCAATATGAAACTAAAGCCTATTTTACTAAGTTGTTTTTAAGTCACGAAGTGACGCGGGCTGCTAGTAAGTGTTATATTTATTATTGGCATGAATAATTATAACATGTTTAAACAAACTGAAAAACTAAAAACATGTTTAGACAAAGCCAGACTGGTTAGAAATACTCCTAGGCAACACATAACATGCGTATGAGTAACAACATACCATATATATACCTGTACAATAATTCAATAAACTCATCATTAAAAAAGCTATTATTATATTGAAATAAGTCAATCAAGTTTCAAAATGAAGCAAAAACAATTTCATTGCAAGGAACTGTTTTAGTTTAGGCCTATATCATTTATGGTTAGGCAGAATTGCACAATACAACTGTAATCATTCATTTTACAGTAATAAAATCTGTACCAACAAATTTAAACGAGTTCAGATAAGCAAAACAACGTCCTGGACTGAAATTTGTATTAGTTTGAAAGTAATTAGCATTAAATAACATGAAAAACAAAGAGTCCAAACCTGCAGACAAGGTGATAACCAACCCAAGCCTGAGAGAGTACTGACTCTTGATGAGGCAAACCCAATCCATTGTTATCTAGAATGGTGACACAGTGCTGCTCCTACCATGAATCTGACTAACTACTAAAACTGAAGATATGACAAGCACATACCTATTCGTTTCACTTCATCAATACAATTGCCATTTATCTGATATAATATTTTGTCCACAATACTTCCATAACAATTCTTATTGTCCTTGGTTAATAACTTAACTTCTCAATAAATTACATCATGATTGATATAATATAATATTTACTAGCAGCCCGCATCACTTCGTGACTTATTTCATGTTGATTATGTATGGAGTTTTTGAGAGTAAAATACCTTTCAATGAGAAAGTGTGTGAATTTTTGTGATTTTATTTTTATTTTCTACACTAATTTTTTGTGTAATAGCACTGGAATAAAATTGCCAGTAATTGAACTTCTCATCGGGGCAAACATTTAAAAATGACTCATTACTTTAGACTTGAAACTTCAATGTGGGTAAGAAATTTCTCACCGAATTTGAGAAGTTCATTTATTTAATCTGCTTTAAAAGTGTCTGTGTATACGTTCTACACTTTGAAATTTCGACAGTGCAACAAAATTCATTTTGCATAAAATGGCGGTTAGTTTTCATTGCTTGGTGCATCTCCAGGTCTCTGTTTTAGAGTTTTTTTTCAAAAGTATTAAATATTTATGTTAATTCTACGTAATATCTACGCATCAGTTCCTTGCATTCATCTTTGTTAGGCCTTAACAACAAACCATAAGGAGATGGTCAAACTACTGATTTACTGAAGAACTAATTTCTAAATACATTTATAAAATAGCCATACTCCGTAAAAAATAACTATTCAATGCTCATAACGACTAAGAAATTAAATTTTCAAATTGACCCGCATTTTTGTTTCACATCTTTAATATACGTTTGGCAGATTTTTACCTAAGCAAATATAACTTTCTATGAAATGACTTCATTAATTAGGCATAAAGTTATTGGTACATTTCAAAATCGAGTAAAATAGACAGGCTAACCGTTAACACTTTAATATTCATCGCATTCCAAGTACATTAAAAAAACACAGGTTTCAAATTTATATTACATTCCAAAACTTGAATCCTTATGTTAAATATTCAAATAATATTGATATTTTAGAACACTAAACGTTGAATAATGTATCAATGTGTCCAATGTGTTGAAACATTTATAAAAGTGTATTCACTGTCAACAGTTTTAGAAAATCCCATCTCCAGAGCATTTCCTGAGTTACCTATTATATTCCTTTTTACGTTTCCTTTTCAGAAAATAAATACAGTAAATTAAGATTATTACAGACTCTTAGTCTTAGTTTCAATAGGTCAGATACTCTTCATTTTCTATTGTCTTAAAAACTTCAATATTTAAGACCTTAAAATCATAATTAACTATGAATGTTAACTGACTTTTGCTAACCCCGCATTCTGGGGTATATCTCTGGAACTATTTCAAATCTTCATCATCTGTTTTGTTACAAATAAATATTAATTAGAAAAAGTTCACAGGTTCTACCACAGATAGTAGCACTTTCGCTGGAATTTCAAAAGCCTCCTGTGTGAAGGCTTTTCATGGGATGTTTTCCAAACCCCCAAAAGGAACATCTACAGAATAATAGCTTTAATTTGATATCAAATATGTGTAGAAAAGTTAATTTCTAGGGGTCGATTTGCTCTGTACAAAATTCCAGAAATTCTTTTAATAATATAGATGCTTACTCAGTTTTGTTTATGTCCCAATACTTTCTTTTAAAATCATAAATTATATGACTATTTCTTGAAATTATGTTCCACAGGCTCATACAATTGTGATGAGAATTCCTTAGAGATTTGTGTTAAGACAGTCAAGAAATGCTGACTATCAGTAAGCAAAAACTTTTCAAAATCTATTTATAAAACTTATTGTTCCTTTGGTTTAATTTTTTACAACAATATTTTACAGTTGATAGCAGTATTAAGAATAATACCGGAGGACCCATGCTGCCCCGCGGCATAAAAACTTTGGATATAAGAAATAAATAACCTAAATACCTCAAAAATACTTGCCCAAGATAAAATACTTCTGTTGCAGCAGACCTGCACACTAAGCAAATTTCAAATGTTTGAAGAGTAATCATCTATATGGAGCCTTAAATCAAGTAAAATCATCTTTAAATCCAAAATTGAGCACCTAACAATTTTCACCATGAGAATAACACAGGAAATGAGTAAGCAGGTTTGCTGCCATGAAAATTTGAATCGAGATATTTTTTGTAACAACCCAGTAGGTATCAAGTAGATGGAGAACAAGATTTTAATACCAAGTTTAAGTTGAGGAATAAGTGAGATTATATAATTAGCGAATTTCCCCTATAGGGAAGAAGCTGTTACCGTAGTACTCATGGTAAGACCTAAGCCCGAAACCATGATAACTTTTCGTTTTGGGGCCCCCAGAAGCAAAAAACACTATTCGTTCATTTTCATAAATATATATATATCTATATATCTATATATATATATATATATATATATATATATATATATATATATATAGATTTATCTATGTGTCTTTAAGCACGATAACTCGCGTAAAAATGGTCCAATCTTAATGAAATTTGGCATGGATGTGTAAAGTAGTAATTATTTGGACGAGTTCGTAATCCAGCCCAATCCGACTACCGGAAGGGGGGGTAAAGGGGGGTAAACCCCCCAAAAATGGGTTTTTTGAGTTTTTTACATAGAAAAATAAAAATAATCCAATTGTAGTTAGCACCATTGAATTCAGCTCGAAAAAACAAACTATTTAGTATATTGAATTATTGCTCTATGTCCATTGGTTACCGAGATACTGAAAGTGGTAAACACAGTACGTTGTCCCAATGTTAACCTTATGGGAAATAAGTAAAATTCTATATCTCGCTTATTTCTCAACACATCTTGATAAAACTTGGTAAGTGGCTTCTTCTAGTTCAGATCTACTAAATATTGAATTGAAACCACCCAGTTTTAATATACCCGTAGCAGCAAACCTGCATACTCAATCCCTATGTTAATCTTATGGAGCTTTCAAAAACCTGTAAAATCTCGCTATGTTGGATTGAAATATATTGTTTTGTACTGGAAATTCGCTGAGTATGCAGGTCTGCTGCAACGGGGGTATTTTATTATTTTTTATTTCCCATAAGGTTAAAATTAGGAAAATGAACAGTGCACCTCGGACTATCCTGTCCCCAAATTATCGGGATCCCGGATTATCTGGACCAGTCCACCCAAAGATAAAAAATTAAAATCACAGCAAAATCATGATTTTAGCGAGTGTAAGGATGAAATGCGCCTTATAATAAAGTAAAATGCAAATGATATATATTACTGTACCGAACGCATTTGGAATCCCAATAATTGAAGAAATCGCATGGCCTAAACAGTACATTACGGCATTTTCGTGAACATAGTTTTCTGAATTGCTACTTGGGGCCCTACCAGTAATCAACAAAGGCGTAGCCTACGGCGATTTTGCGAGTTAGTTTACCATGTCATTTGTGTGTTACGTTGTTTCTTAAGAAGAGTTACTGGAATAAGTTTTGAGTTAAGTTACTTTAAGTTTCGTCATGATTATTTCAAGTTTAAGTTATTTTGAGTTAGGATTTTTTCAATCTTAATAGATTAAAAATTTTAATCCGGCGTTTATTTCCAAACCTAATTTTTCTGTAAGTATGGTAAAAGTTAACACAGGGTGTCTACTGACATCTGATTTTAAAATTCCAGTATTTTTCCAGTATTTCCAGTGCAACTTTTTTCAAAATTCCAGCATCGCTCGCCAAATAATTACCTAACAAAGGAGAGCCATTAATCAAATTTTTACTGATTCGAATAACGTTTATTGTTAAAATTAAATAACTGAATAACAGCACCAACAAATAAGAAAGATAATATAATAAAAACTCGTCATAAAATAACGTATTTGTTTCATTTTATATGAGGGCCTTCCAACTCCCATTAAAGCCCTTCGTTTCTCCCACTTTATTATCCAAATAATAAATACAAAATTACAAGCACAAATTGATAGTAAAATGTTGCAGAAAAAAGTAATAATCAATAATTCATTGAAATACAAAACTGATAAACTGATAATTTTTAAACACACTCTCAGCTTTACATTTCTTCTCCTAACGTACATATCACAAGAAATAGAGTTTACGAAAAAAACCATAATCTAAATACATAAAACAAAGTCGTGTTAGTTACACCATTCATAACTCAAGAACGGCTGTACCGATTTTAATGATTTTTGATTCGTTGGATTCGTTTCTGCCCCGAATAACACATAGGCATATTCAGTTTTGTATCTAACATTATGGCTAAGCCCCACTGGCCAGTGAAGTTTGTATGCTTAGCTTATGAATAAAATACATCATGCATTTGATCATAATAGTATACATCAATTTAAATATTTTCTTAACAGCTGATTATGTTTTGCTTTATTTTATGCAGTTGACAGTTAACCTCATTTTGCGTCATTGTCAGCTGTTTCATGTTATCTCTCATTGTTTTGAAAAAGCATAAAGTTTACCGGTTAATTTTTTTGTTTTGTGCGAGACTAATTAATAAATCTTATTGTGCGGGTATTATAAACAATACCGTGATTCAGAAGATCTAATCTTACCTAAAAAAGCCGTTAGTAGTTAGGTTTCGGAATATTGTAATTTGCTTGGACACGATATCCAATAGGACAAGACAATCGCTGAAGCAGTTATCGCTTTTCTTCCAGCAGTTATTAAATACTCCAAGTCAGATATGCATTTGCTATCATAATTTCAATGTGCTTTCATCAAATCTACGTGATGGAATAAATACAAGAATAACATGTCAGAAGACATTCTGCATCGATTTTGTATTGGATCAAGAAATCCTGATTTTGAGGTGAATTAGGAGATGCATATCTAGGCTTTGCTCCTCATCAAAGACGTGTGTTACCTCATGAGCAGCAGATTTTTGGTCAATTTGGAAATGCCAGCACCAGATCATGGAATGAATGACACATTAAATTGAGAATTAGGACACAAACGTGAATATGACCGACATAAATTAGACCAATCAATTTGAACGAATGTAGCCATATTAAACCCCTAACAAAAGAAAGTTTATAATACGCAAGCTGACCCAGCGAACTTTGTACTGCCTTTTCAATGGATTAATCATCTTGATATTGAAGTGATTTCCATTGTCTCCTCCAAAACATCAACGGGTAACGTGTCATATAAACGGTGTGTTTCATATATTTGTTGCAGTTGCTCAGTATCTCAACGTATGATCACGATATCGCGGGATTCCAAGTTCTAACCAACAATCAACTTGGACAAAACACCTTTTTTAGACCGAACTCACACAAAAAGGGTCAGGCACAAAGCTACTTACCCAACCAGGATCTTTCTAAACTCCGAAAGGAAAACAAAAGGGACACAAAGAAAGAACTGCTAATTCTCCACCAAAACATTGATGGAATAAAAGACAAAATAGAAAGACTGACACACTTTTTAGTCACTGTTAGCCCGGATATTTTGCTTTTAACGGAACACGGAATGAGTCATGATAAGTTAATTAACACCAGGATTCCAGACTACAAACTAATAGGGGGTTTCTCTAGAACTGAGCACAGAAAAGGCGGAGTTGCAGCATTTGTCAGGGAGTCACTTGAAAACTACATAACACTAGAATCAACATCAGACCTGACAACTGAACTCACCTGTGAAACTGTCCTGCTAAAACTGAGAACAAAGAAAAAAGTATTATACATCCTGGGAGTCTACAGGCCTCCGTCGGGTAACCTCGAAAATGCAATGGAAATTATATCAGGGGAGATAGACAAAGCTTTGACTTCTCACATACCATAAGTCATAATGGGGGACGTCAATATTGACAGGCTAGTAAACGACAGAAAAGCGGTCATGTTTGAAGAAGCCTTGTTAGCGTACGGCATAAAAAGGCTCAAATTACCAGCCACTAGGATAACAGAACATACGCAAACCTCGATAGACAGCATCTGCACCAATTTAGACGAGGACGACGTAAGTTTTAGAATCATGACCACAGGTCTCTCCGATCACACATGCCAGACCTGTAAACTCAAACTTGAAATAACAACAACAGTGACACCTTCGGAAAGGAAAAGAAATATTAATGACGACACAATGGCACATCTGAAATACTTACTCCAGCACCAAAACTGGACCACAATTGAGAACATACAAGATGTAGATCGTGCTTTTGACTCTTTTAATAAAATCTTCCAGCTTGCCTTGGATACAGCCTGCCCGTATGTAACAAAAAAAGTTAGAATAAAACCAAAAATAAAATGGGATGCTCGAAGTAAAAAACTTAAAGAAGAATACTTAGAGGCTTTAAACAAACAACAACTATCAGGTAATCAAGAAGACAAACAAGAGACGGCAAGAAGAAAGACGTCCTATGACCTATATCTGAAAGAAATCAGGAGACGAGAAAATGCAGAATGTATAAATAAGGCATAAAATAAAACAAAAGCCCTGTGGAAAATCATTAATAATGAAAGGAAGCAACACAGTGCGGGATGGACAAACCCTTCCTTAGTTATAAATGGTAATACAGTCACATGCCCTATCAAAATAGCCAACCACTTAAATGAACTCTTTGTATCCAACGCAGAGAGGGCTTTGGCTCAAAACAGTCTGAAAAACACAACAAGACAACGTGATGTTACCAACTCAACTAAATTCATTCTGTCGGAAACGAGTCACACTGATATCTTATCGGTAATCAACACCATGAAAGCAAAAACATCTGCTGGCCCTGATGAAGTTTCCTCAAAAATTATAAAATCATGCAAAGAAGAAGTCATCACACCTCTTGTCCATCTAGTGAACAGATCTTTTGCACAAGGCACCTTCCCAACCTGCCTCAAAATATCAAAAGTCTTCCCGAAATTTCAAAATGGATCACCAGCTGAAGCTAGCAACTATAGATCAATCTCCCTCATATCAACCTTTTCGAAAATCATAGAAAAGGTAGTACAAAGAAGGTTGACAGAACACCTGCATCGCAATAACCTTCTCTCCGCTCACCAACATGGATTTATCAGAGGGAAATCTACAGTAACTGCTTTAGCACAATTCATTGAAACTATCGTTGATAAACTGGAACAAGGTAATATTGCTACTGGCATCCTTCTAGATTTCAGTAAAGCTTTTGACTGTCTAGGTCTAGATCTCATTATAAAGAAACTAAAAACCCTAGGCGTACAAGGGAAGGAAGCCGAATGGTTCAAGAGCTACCTTTACGATAGGAAACAATTAGTGGAACTAACAGTAAGAGACACAAGCAAAAACGTCAAGATACAATCACAGCTAATGCCAATTACAAGAGGAGTACCCCAGGGGTCGGTACTGGGTCCAATGCTGTTCATCCTACTGACAAATGACTTCTCTAACACCTTGGGAAACGTATGTGATCTTATCATGTATGCGGATGATTCAACTCTTATCCTGGCTGAAAAGCAAATTGACACATTAACCGACAGAACAATCACAGCATTAAACATTGCAAAAGAGTACTGCCTACATAATGATTTGATCTTGAATGAAGCAAAAACACAACAAATAATTTTCACAACAAAAACAGAAAATCTGGAAGGGACCCCGGGACTCAAGACAACAGATACCGCCAAATACCTAGGTATCACGGTTGATAGCAAACTTTCATGGAATCCACAAGTTGACATAGTGTGCTCAAAACTCAGCTCAAGTGTGTATGTAATCAGGAGGATCAAACAAATCAGTACCATCGAAGCAGCCAAAGTTGCCTACTTTGCGCTATTTGAATCAACCTTGAGGTATGGGCTTATCACTTGGGGAGGGACCACGGTAACCAACATGCAAAGAGTCCTAGTTGAGCAAAAACGAGCCATCAGGGCCATAAAAGGGTTAACCCAATTAGAAAGCTGCAGAGAACACTTCAAGGAGCTCAAGATCCTCACTGTAGTATCCCTCTATATTTTACAAACAACATTATACACACTCAACACAGACAATGCCAGACTTGCAGACCATCACCACTACAACACCAGAAACGGACAAAACTTTGCTCTACAAACACACCGTCTCAGTTTGTTTGAAAAAAAAACCCTCTTATCGAGGAGCGAGGTTTTTTAACCTGCTTCCAGAAGAACTAAGAAGCCACACACCAAATCATTTCAAGAAAGCAATGACAGAGTGGTTGCTAGAGCATTCCTTCTACTCATTAGAGGAATTCTACAACTGGAAAACCTGAAACTGGAATACCTGAAGAACAACCAAGGCATAACATCACACCAGCATTCTTTTTTCTATTAATTTTGATTTTTAGATACAAACCATGTTTGTAGATTCTTTTAACTTACAGAACACACTATTGTATTGACCCTATTGTATTTCTCCAAGAAATTTCAATAAAGAATATTGACTATTGACTATTGACTAAGATTGTAACTTCATCTATTATTGGATGTTAAATCTGCGATCGTGTGTTCCTGCTGGTCGTTTATCCGATATGATCACGACTTTGTAGTCATCAATTGGGATGCGCTCCAACGCAGTTTTGAATGGTCTGACCAATGCATGACGTTCATGAGATAATTGCTGCAAATGTTGAAGAATTGCTCTATTCATTGCTATGTTAATCTCTTGATGCCGATCAAGTTGTTGCTCTATGTTCACATGAAATATATTTGAAAGAATTTGTGCACCTTCAAGAGGTTTCAATAATCCAATTCTATGGTGAATTTGGACGTGAATCTGTGAAGTCGAAAGTTGGTCATTAAACTATAATCCCTTAACTGTGTTAACATACCTTATTAAGAGACAAATACAGAGACCTATCAAAAGTTTTAAAACTATTATCTAATAATTGAACCTTTTCAGAGCAAATTTTTTATCTTATATCTAATTCTTGGAAAAATAAACATTTACTCTGTTCAATATAGGTTACCTTAAAAGACGGATAAAATCTGTGTTCTTTGATAACGCGCCTGCTCCAATTGAAGTTCTTTGAAAATAGCTATTGTATTTTCTTGTGTTGGCTAGAAAATTTTTTGATTCTGGGCTTTCGCCACGAAGCAATGAATGCAATGCAATGGCTCAGGTGGCGGAGTAAACAATTGTATTTTAACTTTGCCTTTAAGGCAGCACAATCTAGACGAATCACCAGCAAACTTCTATGCGCGACAGAGTTCGCAAACAATGTCCATTGGACCAATTAGAAATAAAGGATGCTAATTGTAATAATTTGTGCAATGGTATAGAAACGCTGCCCGATTCAAATCAACACTTGAAGCATTTCTCCTAGCTTGTCGAATATTAACTCGCTGCTGATCTGTGCAATTAGCTCGATGATTTCTCATAGCCTACCGAGCCATTTCTCTGGCTGCTACTCTTCGCTCTTGTATTTGAGGAGCATGAAGTTGGGCCATGTTACCGTGGCGCTGTTCGTGCAATTTCTCGTTTTTCTTCAGTGGACATTCGGTCGCAATGTTCTGAAGTCTCATAGCATTACGGCTTTGTTGTAAAAGATTAGGTCTTTTGGATCACAGCATTGTTTATAATACCCGCACAATAAGCTTCATTAATTAATTTGCAATTTTGATCATTGTGTATTTTGCCTTATCAACCTCCTTCACTCCTAAAATGATCTCTAAATTAAAAATTCTTATAAATTTTCAGTTTTTTTGGGGTTTTGATGTTTTTTTAATATTTATTTTTAGCTTATAGACCTCTATTTTCACACTGAGATAGTGAAATTGATCCTTTAGGGTTATCAGGGTCATTCGCAAAATTCACTCCGTTTCAACCCCTAAAACAGTCCTCAAAAGTTAAACTTTTGAATTTTAAATTTTCCTCGTAGTTTTCATTTTTTTACAAATTTATGTTTGGCAAGGGAAGCCGAATTATTGACACGGAGATGGTCAGTTTGACTTTTCCGGTTTATTATAGGTAATTTGCAATTTTTCCCCATTTCTACCCCTACAAAAGTCGTCTCATTTGGACTTTAATTAAATTTACGATTTGACTCATGGTATTTTTACCAATTTATTAATTACTGGAAGGCTCAATTTTTGACGAGGGATTCGTCTGTGTCAATCTCCATGTTCATCCGGTAACTTTTAAAATATATCAACCCCTAAATGTGACCACAAAAAGAATCAAATTATAAGCATTCTTCAGATTAAGGCAATGTATTTTTCAAACAAATTGTTTTGCCTCACACTCTGACCCCCTGACTCCACCAACCCCCTTTCTCAACGAAAAATTAACCCCAACCCCCTCCGCTAAACCCCACCTCTAAAGTAACCCTCTAACTATCCCCCACTAACTACCTTCTCAAACATTACAATGATATATTTTGGTGAGGATTTGTAATGGGCTTATTCGAAATTTTGTGACTTTTCAATACACACCCCCTGCTTTGGGGGAAAGACCAAAAAGGGGGCCTTTTTGTTTACATGAAATCAGCTGTCTTTGTAAGGGTTTTTAGCATACAAAAAACCCTTGAAGAGCGGCGTTGCCAGGTCGAAGACCGTGGCCTTATTACTAGGTTATGCCTTTACCCAAAATCATTTGCCAATTTTAACCTCTTTCAACCACTAACTTCGGCAAATCCCACATGAATCCAATTCAGCACTTGTTAGTTGTATTACAATGAAATAATAATTTTCCTCCTTTTTCCTTTTAAAAAGGTAGTTATATCTCCCCGTAGTTATAACTCAGGCCCGCATTATACTATCAAATATAAAATATCTTGTATAAAAGATTTATTTGACCAATCAAAATTCAAGCCAGCTGATTTTCAAAGTAAAAACGTAAATTTTGATTGGTCAAATAAATCTGTTATAAAAGATCTTTTATAAAATATTTGATAGTGTAATGCGGGCCTTATAATTTCCTAAAAAGGAGTTATAACTAAATTTTTGTTGTGATTAAAGACTAGATAAAGCTACATAAAGGTAGATATATCTTCATTATTTTGGAGTCTGAAGACAGGCACACTTCACTTTTTTCAGATATCACTTAACCTCTGAATATCAAAGGTAAATTCATATCTTTGGATGTAGTAAATGCATGTTTAGAGAAGAATGTTAGGTAAAACTAAAATTTTGAATAAATAAAATACACAAACATTACACTTTAGAACAAAACAAAAAATATGATAATGAGCTGATATTAAACATTCAAGATAGTCCAAAATTACCGATGTATTTTTTTATTCTAGGTGGAAGAAAAAACATCTTCGAAAAAAAACATGAATTTATGAAAGTTGTTTTTTATCTCTGTTATTTTTTGACTTATTGATTTTTTCTCTTAGGGTTTTGTTGGTATCCTCCACGAATTGCCTTAAACGGCAAGGGTTATATTTGGCGAAGACGGAAACGCTGTGAAAGACAATCATGCTGTTTTACCGATCGCGAAAAGGTCCTTCATATGTAATGATATATTTTGCAACGACCTGAACGCACCATCCACATCATTATAAAATACGGTAGCGTGTAAGTATGGTACGGTGGCGGAAAGTAAGGCAAATCACAAACATTTCGACACAAAATAAGAAAAAATTTGTAATAGTATTTTATTGATTAAACGCACAAGAGAAAAGTTATATCCAGAACTAAAATATTTTATGCTACTTATTTTGAAAAATTTCATTTGGTTCGGATATTGTGAGATAATTTTATAGACCTTAGCCTACAAACACCGTTATGTTTTAATACACAATAAACTAATAACATCTACAATTTCAATGATAAATTATAATGCCAAACGAAATTTCTATCTTTTATTTATTTTCAAACAACAAGAAAGTAAACATCTGAAGGAGATACAACTATGGTTGAGTTATAACTACCCATAGGTATATCTCCAGAATTTTGTAGGATTTCCTGATCCAACTACGAAGTGTAAAAAAACATGATCTTATGAAAGTTGTTTTTTATCTCTGTTATTTTTTGACTTATTGATTTTTTCTCTTAGGGTTTTGTTGGTATCCTCCACGAATTGCCTTAACCCTAGAGAGCTCGCGCCTACCGCCGTAACGTGAGAGCTCGCGCGGGGTAAATATTTATCCCATTATGTTTTATTGTATTTCTTTAATGAAACAACAAGCAATTAATTCAAAACATATTACAAACTTTAATGTCAACTATATTTAACTTATATACACTCCATCATGTAGAAAGTCTTCACAGAAAAGCATACTGTTCACACTAACACAAGTTTCTACTGAATGGTCCTTGCAGATGCTTTTACCGCAAAATAAGCATAGCACTTGGTAGTTTTTCGGTCCAAATTTCAAATTTCTTGATCAGAAATCACATCTGGCATTTTTTCCGAGCTAGTTGTTGCATTGGTTCTCGATGCGGTATTCCTAAAGCCAACTTTATGCACGTTTTTAGGTCTCTTAGTAATGTTACAATTTCAGTACAGCGTGGACTTAACACGAGATTTGCCGTTACAAATTTGGCGTTACATCAACCTAGACTTACAGGTCAGCCACTAGACGAGTCGACTGGAAGGTACTGAGGGGGAGAAAGCACTCGGGTGAGTCTTTGCATACTTTTTCTTGTGTCAAAAACGTGCCTGGAGAAAATTTACCCTGCGTGAGCTCTCTAGGGTTAAACGGCAAGGGTTATATTTGGCGAAGACGGAAACACTGTGAAAGACAATCATGCCGTTTTACCGATCGCGAAAAGGTCCTTTATGTGTAATAATATATCATTAAACGTGTTAAAAAATAAAAAAAGCGTGTTAAATTGGTAAAAATACCACGAGCGTTTGTTAAATCACTCTGATAAAAGCTAAAACCATCACTAAATAGTAGTGTCTACTGTGTAGACACTACGTTTTAATCACTTCACTCAATTACATTAATTTTTTTGTGATTTTTCAATACCCAACCCCTCCCCACAAGGAGCGAGCCAAAGGCGAGTTGGCATTATAACCCATCACTTCAAACTAGTTTTTTACGCCGATTTGAGTGCCGCAACCCGTTTTTAATTTCTCCCCCCTATACATAGTATATGGAGAAAGTATTGTATTCGTCAACATTTTCGAATTTGAGTTGTTAGTGGATATATATTTGTTTTAATGCTCCCTGAATCCAAAAAAGTGGTTTTTGGCGTGGTGTCACACCCCCCCCCCCCCCAGAGCATGATCGATGTTACACTGGCAACATGTCAGTAACAGAGAATTTAGTGGGTATTAAAATGATGACATCACTTCCACAGCTGATGTAGCCAATATGGCTGCCACATCTCATTTATCCTAACCTCAAAACTTCAATTTCCCGCCTTTTTAGAGAATGAAGGAGGTATTTAAATGGTGACATCACTTCCACAGCAGACGTAGTCAACATGGTTGCCACATCACATTTATCCTAACCTCAAAATTTTAATTTCCCGCCTTTTTAAAATGATAAAAACTAATGTAATAAATTATTTCTACCCAATTTTATTTATTGACGCAAGTCCATCTCTTATTGTTGATATTAGGTTTTGCAGATATACATTAACTATACCCTCCTGGCATCTCCCGGTCAATTCGCTCCACGAGCGCATGCGTCGCCGGGGGCCCGCCGACTGGCGTCTGATCGTGATGTCATAAACGGACACCACTGAGCAGCCCCTCCACGAGCGAATACGCTTCGAGAGGCACTGCTGACTGGTGTACGATATGTCGTCACACCGGAACACCTGTCAGCCGGGCTTAACTAGCATGTGCGCTACCGCCGAGTTCTGTTTCATGACGATTGACGATGTTTATTTTTAAACCTATAACAACAACAGTGATAATACGTTGTATGATAAACATAACTCTTTTAATGGATTTGGAACACAACTCAATAAAAAGGGGTTTGCTAGGGGTTATATATAACCATAAAGGCTAGCGCAGCATTATTGAAATAAATTTTAGGGGTCTTAAGTGTTGGGTTTTCAAGAATCCCCTACAATAGGATATATATATACTTTAGGATAAAAAGGTAACATCCCCTACGATGGGTTTGCTCGGACACTCAGTACAAGGGGTTGTTGCTGGGGGGTTAAAGATTACCATGACTATTGTAGTATTAAACTAAATTCATTATAAAGGGTTGTATCTTTAATATGTGGGTTTTTTCAAGATCCTCTGTAATTTTTATATATTCTTAAGGGCACAGTTAACATCCCCTACGATGTGTTTGCAAAACACTCAGTACAAGGGGTTGTTGCTGGGGGTAAAGATTACAATGACGGCTGGTGCAGTATTAAGAGAAATCCCTTTTATGGGTTGTTCTGAGATGTGGGGTTTTCCAAGCATCTTCTAAATGTTTTATTTGATCTTTAGGGCACAGTTAACATCCCCCATTATGGCTTTTAACATAATACTAGGGGTTGTTGCTGAAAATGACATATTACCATGAAGATATTGTGGTTATTAACTAGTGTCATCTTAACTTGTATAACATGTACTGTACATTCATATATATTGTATCATTCTATTATGTAATTTGATGGATAAATAAACGTTTCATTCATTCATTCATTCACTCAAGACTAGGGTAAAATTGACAAATATGCTATTAGAGGTTGTATTTCTAAATTGTAAGGAATTCAAGCATCCCCTATAGGATGTATATATTCCTTAGGGTATTGGTAACATCCCCTATGATGGGTTTGGAAGGACACAAAATACAAGGGGTTGTTGCTGGGGGTTAAAGATGACCATGACCACTAGCACTTTATATAAATAATACTTTTTTAGGGGTTGTTCGGATGTTTGGGGTTTCCAAGCATCCCCTAAAGGTTTTATATGATCTTTAGGGCACAGTTATCATCCCCCATTATGGCTTTTAACATAATACTAGGGGTTGTAGCTGGAAATTACATATTACTATGAGGACTTGGGCAATATCGATAAATATGTTATTAGGGGTTGTATCTCTAAATTGTAAGGAATTCAAGCATCCCCTATAGGATGTATATATTCCTTAGGGTATTGGTAACACCCCCTATGATGGGTTTGGAAATACACAAAATACAAGGGGTTGTTGCTGGGGGTTAAAGATTACCATGACCACTAGCACTTTATACAGAAAATACTCTTTCAGGGGTAGTTCTGAGGTTTGGGGTTTCCAAGCATCCCCTAAAGGTTTTATATGATCTTTAGGGCACAGTTAACATCCCCCATTATGGCTTTTAACATAATACTAGGGGTTGTAGCTGGAAATTACATATTACCATGAATACTCGGGCAATATTGATCAATATGCTACTAGGGGTTGTATCTCTAAATTGTAAGGAATTCAAGCAACCCCTATGGGATATATATATATTCCTTAAGGTATTGTTAACACCCCCTATGATGGGTTTGGAAGGACACAAAATACAAGGGGTTGTTGCTGGGGGTTAAAGATGACCATGACCACTAGCGCTTTATATAGAAAATACTTTTTTAGGGGTTGTTCGGATGTTTGGGGTTTCCAAGCATCCTCTAAATGTTTTATATGATCTTTAGGGCACAGTTGACATCCCCCATTATGGCTTTTAACATAATACTAGGGGTTGTAGCTGGAAATTACATATTACCATGAGGACCTGGGCAATATTGATCAATTATGCTATTAGGGGTTGCATTTCTAAATTGTAAGGAATTCAAGCAACCCCTATGGGATATATGTATTCCTTACGGTATTGGTAACATCCCCTATGATGGGTTTGGAAGGACACAAAATATAAGGGGTTGTTGCTGGGGGTTAAAGATTACCATGACCACTAGCACTTTATACAGAAAATACTCTTTCAGGGGTAGTTCTGAGGTTTGGGGTTTCCAAGAATCCCCTAAAGGTTTTATATATGATCTTTAGGGCACAGTTAACATCCCCCATTATAGCTTTTAACATAATACTAGGGGTTGTAGCTGGAAATTACATATTACCATGAATACTTGGGCAATATTGATCAATAGGCTACTAGGGGTTGTATCTCTAAATTGTAAGGAATTCAAGCATCCCCTATAGGATATATAAATTCCTTAGGGTATTGGTAACACCCCCTATGATGGGTTTGGAAGGACACAAAATACAAGGGGTTGTTGCTGGGGGTTAAAGATGACCATGACCACTAGCGCTTTATATAGAAAATACTTTTTTAGGGGTTGTTCGGATGTTTGGGGTTTCCAAGCATCCTCTAAATGTTTTATATGATCTTTAGGGCACAGTTAACATCCCCCATTATGGCTTTTAACATAATAATAGGGGTTGTAGCTGGAAAATACATATTACCATGAGGACTTGGGCAATATTGATCAATTATGCTATTAGGAGTTGTATCTCTAAATTGTAAGGAATTCAAGCAACCACTATGGGATATATGTATTCCTTACGGTATTGGTAACATCCCCTATGATGGGTTTGGAAGGACACAAAATACAAGGGGTTGTTGCTGGGGGTTAAAGATTACCATGACCACTAGCACTTTATACAGAAAATACTCTTTCAGGGGTAGTTCTGAGTTTTGGGGTTTCCAAGCATCCCCTAAAGGTTTTATATGATCTTTAGGGCACAGTTAACATCCCCCATTATGGCTTTTAACATAATACTAGGGGTTGTAGCTGGAAATTACATATTACCATGAATACTCGGGCAATATTGATCAATATGCTACTAGGGGTTGTATCTCTAAATTGTAAGGAATTCAAGCAACCCCTATGGGATATATATATTCCTTAGGGTATTGGTAACACCCCCTATGATGGGTTTGGAAGTACACAAAATACAAGGGGTTGTTGCTGGGGGTTAAAGATGACCATGACCACTAGCGCTTTATATAGAAAAAAACTCTTTTAGGGGTTGTTCTGATGTTTGGGGTTTCCAAGCATCCCTTAAATGTTATATATGATCTTTAGGGCACAGTTAACATCTCGCATTATGGCTTTTAACATAATACTAGGGGTTGTAGCTGGAAATTACATATTACCATGAATACTTGGGCAATATTGATCAATAAGCTACTAGGGGTTGTATCTCTAAATTGTAAGGAATTCAAGCATCCCCTATAGGATATATATATTCCTTAGGGTGTTGGTAACACCCCCTATGATGGGTTTGGAAGGACACAAAATACAAGGGGTTGTTGCTGGGGGTTAAATATTACCATGACCACAAGCACTTTATACTGAAAATACTCTTTCAGGGGTAGTTCTGAGGTTTGGGGTTTCCAAGCATCCCCTAAAGGTTTTATATGATCTTTAGGGCACAGTTAACATCCCCCATTATGGCTTTTAACATAATACTAGGGGTTGTAGCTGGAAATTACATATTACTATGAGGAATTGGACAATATTGATAAATATGTTATTAGGGGTTGTATCTCTAAATTGTAAGGAATTCAAGCATCCCCTATAGGATGTATATATTCCTTAGGGTATTGGTAACACCCCCTATGATGGGTTTGGAAGTACACAAAATACAAGGGGTTGTTGCTGGGGGTTAAAGATGACCATGACCACGAGCGCTTGATATAGAAAATACTTTTTTAGGGGAAGTTCTGAGGTTTGGGGTTTCCAAGCATCCCCTAAATGTTATATATGATCTTTAGGGCACAGTTAACATCCCGCATTATAGCTTTTAACAGAATACTATGGGTTGTAGCTGGAAATGACATATTACCATGAAGACTTGGGCAATATTGATCAATATGCTATTAGGGTTTGTATCTCTAAATTGTAAGTAATTCAAGCATCCCCTATATGATATATATATTCCTTAGGGTATTGGTAACATCCCCTATGGGTTTGGAAGGGCACAAGATACAAGGGGTTGTTGCTGGGGGTTAAAGGTGACCATGACCACTAGCGCTTTATATATAAAATACTCTTTTAAAGGTTGTTCTGAGGTTTGGGGTTTCCAAGCATCCCCTAAAGGTTTTATATGATCTTTAGGGCACAGTTAACATCCCCCATTATGGCCTTTAACAGAATACTAGGGGTTGTAGCTGGAAATTACAAATTACATTTTAAATTTAACTGTAATACAAGTATTGTACAAAAAGCAGATGGTAGTAAGTAATTTTAGAGATATCAAACTTTTCAAATTTTCGAATATTAGTTAAGGTAAGATAACAAGAACTTACTTCCGTATTTCCGTAACAATTTTGCAGCATTATTTTAAGATAACTAAAAGTTATATATAGTGCAATTTCATTGATTAATTAGTCAAAGGATTAACTTTATTCAATGTTAAACTTATAAAATATGCTTCTGGTCAAAGTTAATAGCAATAATACTAAAGTTGCAGAGCTCCTGCTTTATTGTAAATACTTACACAAATCATGAAACAATTTTCTCCTTATCAATAACATGGGAAGTGAATACACAGGTTTGCTACCAAGGAAATGTAAAATTCAAATAACTTAGTTAAATTCAGAGAATGTAAGTCCCAAAAGGATCAAGACAGATAAAAAATTGGTATTTAAGTTTGTTGGCAAACAAAAAGATATACAACTTTATTACTTCTCTTTGCCAGTTCATCTAACGAACTAGAGATTTTCATTCAGACCATTCAGCATCTATATTGGACTATACTTACGGCCGCTATCTTGTTTACAGACATATATGTATATAGTACCGGGTGTCTCACCTAAATTGAACCAATAGCTACTTTGTTATTATACGTCTGACAAAGAACTTCTTATGGGGGACTTACCTTATTTATTTTTAATTATAAGCAGATATGGCCGCCATTTTCCAATGTGGTGGACATCTTTGATTTTTCTTATGGAACACTCTTTATTTTTTCCTAGGCCCAATGATTAAGGAGGTACTAGCAGTTAAAGTTTTATTTTTTCCCATTAAAAATGCATTGGGAGATTGTTAGTTGTCTGTATATCAAAAACGGTTGGGTTTACTAATACATACTAAGGATTGAAAGTGTCTTAAAATGTGCCTTTAGTTGAGATTTAATCTTACAATAATTTTTTGTTGACATTCACTCATGGATTTGTATTATTTTAAATGTGCTTTTACTCCATAAGGAATACATGGGATGGCATAGTTAAATGGACACAATGCTTTTTAAATGGGAAAAAATCAAACTTTAACTGCTTGTATCTCCTGAACCAATGGGTTTGGGAAAACATGAGAAAGAATCAAAAGTGCCTCAAATTAAGTGTTTAGTTAAAAAATGCCATAAAATACAGGGTGTTCCATAAGAAAAATCAAAGTTGTCAGCCATATTGGAAAATAGAGGCCATATTTAAAAAAAATTTTAAGTCACTCCAAAAATTAAGTTAAAAAATAAAGGGAAGTTTCCCATAAGAAGTTATTTGTCACATTTATAATAAAAAAGTTACCTATTGGTTCACTTTAGATGAGACACCCGTTATACTCCAGGTGTTAAAAGTCCCGGACCGGTTTCGTAATTTTTTTAATATTAAATATTTACCTACAAAACTTATAACAAATCTGTTGGACACATAACACTATTTTAGCACGTATTCAGTGACCCCCTACCTCCTCAGGGGGACGGCCCACTAGGAGTCTGAAGAAAATCTTAAATGTAAGCATTGATTGATACGTATATCAAATTAAACCTCTTTTTGAGTAGAGTACAATGCCGCAAATCCAAGCTCAATTTAATCATCCAATCAAAAACAGCGGTTGTTCAAACCTTTTTCATCTGCAATTTTTTTCTACCTTAAAAATTCTATTTCAGACATTCTGAGCGCCCGTTTGAGATGCGGTTTGCTGCATTAAATTATGATTTACTACCACTTTAAAATGATGTACATATCGACCTATGCACAGCCTATGGCATAAACCACTTCCATGAGGGGACGTCCCTTAAAGGATGTCTTGCATGGATTATGATCAGCATAGGTTGAGCTGGGTATAATTTTGAAGGGCATGAAATTCTCAACAAAATGCCGCAAACCTAATCTCGAAAGGATGCTTATATCCTCTGGAATCGAACTTTTAAGGAGGTTAAAAATTGCAGTTGAGAAAAGTTTGAGGGGCCACCATTTTTGATTGGGTGATCCGTTTGAGCTTGGATTTGTGGCATTGTACTCTACTCAAAAATATGTTTGATTTGATATACATATCAACCTACGCTTACATTTACAATTTTCTTCTGACTCTTAGTGGGCCATCCCCCTGAGGAGGTAGGGGGTCACTGAATACGTGGTAAAATAGTATTTTGTGCACAAGAGATATTTTATAAGTTTATGGCCTACGGTATAGCTTCTTAACCCTTTATAAAGGAAATTCGCTAAAATGAACTAATGGTGTTTGTTCGGTCCACGGACCTCATAATGGTAAGTAACAGAGGTCCCTCGGTTAATTTTTTCCGTACCTCGTACAGTATTATCACATATTTGACTGTCATGCAGTATTAAAGGTATAATATTTTCTCAATATAAAAACAAAGTAGATGTGTGAAAGAAATTTAATAACAAATCAAAATTTAACAAAAAAAAACACAACAAATGAAATACAAAATTAAGTAGTTGGGGGTGTGGTGAAAAATTGGGGATGTATTACATTATGATGGCACTGTTAAGAAGGGACGCCATGGGGATGAAAGCGCCCAATGTTAGGGAAAATGGGGATGGTACACGAGATGGGATGAAACATTGTATCTGGGTAGGGATTTTGATGGGAGGGTACATATTCCTCCCTCCTGTCCCCTAACTCCCTGTAAGGAGCTGTAACTCTGGGGAATGGACCCTCGCCGGAGAGTTCTCCCTTGCCGGAGGCTGCTCCTTTAAGACCCCTTAGATGGCGTCCTTTGATCACCTGTCGAGTCCTCTCCCATGTCTCCTGCATTCTCTACCTCGCCCCTGATTACTCTGAATGAACACTCAATACAAAATGTAATCGTCTATTAAAGTAAACATAACAGTCCATGTAAAATGTCCTGGAAACCACAAGAAAAGTTTTTAAATTTTAAAACATATTATTTATTAATTTCTGATGGGGTTTTGCGGATAATTTCACGAGTTTTTTTCATCCATTTTATTTGGTACTACTTATCAAATTTAACCTCCCCTGTAATGGTCTTGGACAAACACAAAATTCAAGTGGTTATTGCGATGGGTTAAACATTACTAAAACGATTAGTGCAATAATAACGATGTGTTTTTTAGGGATGTATCTTTGATATTAGGGTAGCAACAAACAACCAGTAGTTGGTCTTCCCAGGATGTTATTATCTTGATTTTTAAACAATTATGTGCCTTTAATGGGTGTCTTGGCAAGATGAATACAAGGGGTTGTTAAAAGGATTTTTTGAATTTTCCCTCAGGGGCTTTCGGCCCCATCAAATCGCTATTGCTATAAATACCTGCTTCTCATCTAAAGCCTATGTGGCCTCCTCCTCCCCTATAGCCTCCCTTTCCACTCCACTAATTAATCATGTATTATGCTATTAATATCTGGTTATTTTCAGGTATATGTGCCCTCATCCTCCCCGTGGTCTTACTTTCCACTAAACAAATATATCATGTATTGTTTTATAAATGCCAGTATTTCCTATTCCGTAATTAATATTACAAATCGAAACTTTGTGAACCTCCTTATTTGTTTCAAATTTCATTATGCCTAAACTACTGAACCAACTTATATTATATTTGGCACGAAGGCAGCCAGTTACACTTAAGAGGACGTAGGCATATTTTAGTTTATAAAAATGTATTGAAAATTTATTTTCTTGCATCTTAAGCTTCATTATAACGGTTATTACGTAGCTATTATGTTCAACATATGCAGAGCTATGGGAACCATTAGTAATATATATATATATATATATATATATATATATATATATATATATATATATATAGTGTGTGTGTGTGTGTGTGTGTGTGTGTGTGTGTGTGTGTGTGTGTGTGTGTGTGTGTGTGTGTGTGTGTGTGTGTCAGGGGTTAATTTCAGCCGGAGCACACCGGAGCACAGCTCCGGTACTTTTTAGGAAACCGGAGCTCACCAGAGCGCGGTTTCTCAACTCACCGGTACGGCTTCGGACCCTTTTTCTGGCCACGTAATTTATGAATACTGTTTAAAAAGCGATTTTATAAAAGTGTACAACTCTTTCTAATTCATAAACGTTAAAAATTAATCAAATTTAATCGCAATTCAAAAAAAATCCGGGGAGGGCTCCTGAACCCCCCCCTTCTGCTGAGGTTCCATACCCTCCTGGCGGCCACTCGTTGTGCCATAGCTCCGGTACTTTTTTCTTTACAAATTAAGCCCTGGTGTGTGTGTGTGTGTGTGTGTGTGTGTGTGTGTGTGTTTTGTGGCCTCCTCCTCCCCTTTAGCCAACCATTCCACTCCAGCAAAATACATCATGTATTTTGCTATAAATACCTGCAAACTGTACCAACTTGTACATAGCCGCCTCCTCCCCTTCCATCCATCCAAAAGGTGACACCTTCTCCCTCAAATACATTCAGTTATTGGTTATTTGTTCACTATATAATAACTGCCCCTTATTTGTATCATACTTCCGCTTAATCATACTTTTAATGAACACATTCATAAACATACCATTGTACCATAAAAGAAATGGAATAGGTTTCAGATTTATTAATTTTTAACATTAACTTTGAATGCCTTATTTATATGTTTACTCGGAATAATTTTCTTTTAAAATGAAATTATGGTAGGCCTCATTTTTATATGCAAGATTACAAATAAAGATTACAGTCAATAAATCGGAAAAAATTACACCCGAACGTATTGTCAAACAGCAACACCAGTATGAATAGCTAATTTGATTAGTTAAGAATTATCTAATGTTTAATTTTGGGTCAATATATTATTAATGTGTAATAGTACAATAATATGATTCATATTCGTCAAATGTAGGGTGGTGCCTTATTAAATTTAATACTACTTTAGGCATTACACTCATGTATAACGACAAGTATCTCAAGAAATGCAGGCGCTGTGGTCTTTTAAGTATAATACATTTATATCATGTATGTATTTTTTTACTGTGAACCCCCAGTACATAAACTTGCGAGCCGGCACTGTATATGTGATAAATAATCTATGGTTCAAGGTGATTAAGAAAAAGAAAATGTCTATGCAGAACTCAATGGTTCATTTGTAAATCTTTAAATAAGCATTCTAAATATATTCATTATTTTATCTATATCTGGGATAAAAAAATTGTAAATATCATCTCCCTCCTCCCCCCAGTTACTTCCAAGAACTGTTGTATTTATCATTGCTGGTACAGTGCATAAATACTTTTTTATGTCGTTTTATATCATACCTCCCCCCCAGCCAGGGGTATTTTCATTTTTATTTGAATTATACGAGGTTTTCCCCTCACCTACAGCAATTATTTCACCTACAGCAATTATAATACCGGTATTTCCTGAAATGGCAATACATCATACATTCGATTATGTATGTAAATAATATTTCGCGTTATTTCCCATTCATCAAAGACATTATTCCATATAGCCAGAGTCAGACTATGAAATATATTATTTTTTTACTGAGCTTGAATAATTGAATGGGAGGTAATTTTGATTATTGCTCATTGTTGTTTAATATATAATTTGTAATAATTCCTGCATAACATGCAAAAGAATGCAATATTATTTAGAGTTTTCATATCTAGTGGTCATGGTAATCTTTAACCCCCAGCAACAACCCCTTGTATGTTGTGTCACCTTCCAAACCCATCATAGGGGATGTTACCAATACCCTAAGGAATATATATATCCTATAGGGGATGCTTGAATTCCTTACAATTTAGAGATACAACCCCTAATAGCATATTTGTCAATATTACGCTAGTCTTCATGGTAATATATAATTTCCAGCTACAACCCCTAGTATTCTGTTAAAAGCCATAATGGGGGATGTTAACTGTGCCCTAAAGATCATATAATACCTTTAGAGGATGCTTGGAAACCCCAAACCTAAGAACAACCCCTAAAAGAGTATTTTCTACATAAAGCGCCAGTGGTCATGGTAATCTTTAACCCCCAGCAACAACCCCTTGTATGTTGTGTCCTTCCAAACCCATCATAGGGGATGTTACCAATACCCTAAGGAATATATATATCCTATAGGGGATGCTTGAATTCCTTACAATTTAGAGATACAACCCCTAAGAAACTTTCAGCAACAACCAGTAGTATTCAGTTAAAAGGCATAATATAGCATGTTAACTGTGCCCTAAAGATCATATAAAACCTTTAGGGGATGCTTGGAAACCCCAAACCTCAGAGCAACCCCTAGAAGAGTATTTTCTATATAAAGCGTCAGTGGTCATGGTAATCTTTAACCCCCAGCAACAACCCCTTGTATGTTGTGTCCTTCCAAACCCATCATAGGGGATGTTAACAATACCCTAAGGAATATATATATCCTACAGGGGATGCTTGAATTCCTTACAATTTAGAGATACAACCCCTAATAGCATATTTGTCAATATTACGCTAGTCTTCATGGTAATATATAATTTCCAGCTACAACCCCTAGTATTCTGTTAAAAGCCATAATGGGGGATGTTAACTGTGCCCTAAAGATCATATAAAACCTTTAGGGGATGCTTGGAAACCCCAAACCTCATAGCAACCCCTAAAAGAGTATTTTCTATATAAAGCGTCAGTGGTCATGGTAATCTTTAACCCCCAGCAACAACCCCTTGTATGTTGTGTCCTTCCAAACCCATCATAGGGGATGTTAACAATACCCTAAGGAATATATATATCCTACAGGGGATGCTTGAATTCCTTACAATTTAGAGATACAACCCCTAATAGCATATTTTTCAATATTACACTAGTCTTCATGGTAATATATAATTTCCAGCTACAACCCCTTGTATCCTGTTAAAAGCCATAATGGGGGATGTTAACTCTGCCCTAAAGATCATATAAAACCTTTAGGGGATGCTTGGAAACCCCAAACCTCAGAACAACCCCTAAAAGAGTATTTTCTTTTTTCAGTTTAATACTACAATAGTCATGGTAATCTTTAACCCCCAGCAACAACCCCTTGTATGTTGTGTCCTTCCAAACCCATCATAGGGGATGTTACCAATACCCTAATAGGAATATATCTTATCCCATAGGGGATGCTTGAAATACCAACACTTAAGAGATACAACCCCTAAAAGTTATTTTAATAATGCTCCGCTAGCCTTTATGGTAATATATAACCCCTAGCAACAACTCCTTTTTATTGACTTGTGTTCTAAATCCATTAAAAGAGTTATGTTTATCAAACAACATATTATAACCGTTGTTGTCATAATCATTGTCATAAAAAAGAACTCGGCGGTAGACGTACTTGCTAGTTTAGGCCGGCTGACAGCTGTTCCAGTGTGACGACATATCGTACACCAGTCGGCAGTGCCTCTCGAAGCGTATTCGCTCGTGGAGGCGCTGCTCAGTGGTGTCCGTTTGTGACGTCACGATCAGACGCCGAGCGAATTGACCGGGAGATGCCAGGAGGGGATAGTTAATGTATATCTCCAAAACCAAATTAGGAAATTTATATCAACAATAAGAGATGGACTTGCGTCAATAAATAAAATTGGGTAGAAATAATTAATTAGATTAGTTTTTATCATTGAAAAAGGCGGGAAATTAAGGCGGGAATTTTTGAGGTTAGGATTCATATTCAAATTCAAAAAAAAAAGGATAAAAGGATATCAGGATATCAGGATAAATGTGATGTGGCAACCATGTTGACTACGTCTGCTGTGAAAGTGATGTCACCATTTAAATACCTCCTTCATTTTCTAAAAAAGGCGGGAAATTGAAGTTTTGAGGTTAGGATAAGTGAGATGTGGCAGCCATATTGGCTACATCAGCTGTGGAAGTGATGTCATCATTTAAATACCACTACATTCTCTGTTGCTGACTTGTTGCCAGTGTAACATCGATCAGAGAATGTGTGTGTGTGTGTGTGTGTGTGTGTGTGTGTGTGTGTGTGTGTGTGTGTGTGTGTGTGTGTGTGTGTGTGTGTGTAAACAAAGCTAGAGACGACACCAGTTAATGTCGCTCTACATGTTTGTTAATTATAGCCTATACAGGGTAGGTATTTTAAAAACAGGTTAAATTGAAGTTAAGGTTTATGAGCTCATTCGAGATTTTTAAATTTTAGTAAGCTTAACCCAAAACAAATTATAAACTCAAATTAATCAGGAGTTTGAGCTGAACTAGAATTTCCAAGATCAAGGGAAAAGCGTCGGAAAAGTCAAAGATTTGCACAAAATGGGTTGGTTTTTGACGAGTTAAGCTAAATTATGGGTTCTAATGTTAGGTTTTAGATTATATTTCGTCTAGTCAGGTTTTGTTAGGAATTGGTTTGGTATTATTGATTACGATTATAATTTCATAACTTATTCTTACTTTGCCAACCTTATCCTTACCTAACTTATAATTTTAAACTAATCCTGATGTAACCTAAAATAATGCTACTTAGCATGACCTAAAATACCAATGCAACTTATCATATCTTAACAAAACCAAACCCAATACAACCTAAACTTACATAACCACTCTCTACCCAATGGTCTTATTTTCGTAAAAAAGATTTCCGGTTTTTCCAATTTTCCAAAGTTTTCCATAAAAAACAACTATAACTTTTTTAATTGTCACAAAACTTCCTAGGTGCGTTAAAAAAAAATTAAATTTCAGGAGTATTGTAAAGTGAACAATTGAAAGAAATACACTGCCTGTAGCCTAAGAAACATGTAAAGATCTACTTACAGGAAAAATATGTATGAAGGCCACTTGAGAAATTAAATCTGGTAGGCCTATTTGAATTTGATAATATCATTCATCACAGTATAATGTACAAAAACATAAACTGACACAGATGGGTTGGATTTAAAAGTTTGAGAGTGGTCGGGTTTATAGGTTGATATGAAGGTCATAAATGATCGTTGTGTAGCCTGTGTGTAACCTATAAATTCCTGAGTGGAAGTGGAAATATTGGAAATATTAACAATCCTAAAAAAATCATTTAGTACCAGAAAGGTAGTATTTTTTACATAAAAACAGACCTGAAACTGATTTTCATTATCATATTTACACTTCAGAAAAAAGACAACTTTGAATGACAATTTATTATGACAGATCAGTGATGACAGTTGAAACGTTAAAAATTAAAACTGAGGCCTTGTTTGCACGACGACCAGACAGTAGGACAGTAGAAAAAAATTCTTTTGTTCTCTTTTGTTTAAAGGTGTTACTGTCCACTGTACTGGGCGTCGTGCAAACAGGCCCTGAGACTGTGAATAACCTCCTTGGTGAAACTAAACAACGAAACAACTTACCACAACCAGTGTTGCCACAACAACCGAACCGACTAACCAAGGCCACACCATAGAGTAATAATGAACTTCGTTAAGAGTTGGCACTCCCGTGTTAACTCGGTGGCCTTTTTTAGGACAGTGGCGCTGCCTGGTGAAATTGTACAGAACTACAAAGCCGCCATTTTGTCGTCGTCGTCGTCTGCTCAGTATTATTGTTTTTTGTTTAGTTTACAATAGTGATGCGCAGTTCGATTCTTGTTGGTGAATCGATTCATTTGAATCACTCAGTTCCAAAGAATCGGAAATTGAATCGATTCTTTTGATTCATTTGACCTACTATCCACTGCATACCAAATAACGTCGACTTTAATCGGTTTTTTTTATGGATTATAAAGTAGTTTTTAAATGTTTAATTACAATTAATTAATTTTTATGGTGTATTGAAACTATTTCTAACCTAAAATTGTCTGATAAAAAGAGTCTGATAGGGTACACTGAAAATTAATAATAAAGAGAAACAATTGCGAACCGATAGTTGAAGTCTAATCATCAACCGATAGTTGAAGTCGATTCAGCTAAGAGAGAAATCAAAACGGAAAGCGGTTTTAGGTTTTGTGTGATTGGTGGAAATATTTTACCGCATAAACGCAAACCAATGAGCGAGCGCCTTGCCCCTCACGTCTCCTTATATCATATTTCCATCCTCCCCCTCACCACGCTCCAAACACATCAATGCCCATTCCTTTGTCCTACACGAAATTAGACTCAAAACTCAATTGACTGACTCGCAGAATTATGAACAAAACCGGCGCGTCGTCTGCGGCATGTTTTTCTGCAACTGATTCGCGCCACGAATCGATTCTTTTGAAAAATGAATCATGATTCATTTGATTCACTCGATGAGTCGTTCAAATTGAACGATTCGTTCGCGAATCGCACATCACTAGTTTACAATTTTTAGGTTAAAGCTTCGTGTGAAAATGATCTCATCGAAACAATGTTGTAATTATTATTAAAAATGTATTCATCATCTGAGATTACTGTTTTAACGTAAGTTAATATCAACAAAAACTCCTGGGCGTTATAATTAAATGTTTCCAAATTAATTTAAAGATTCAATTAATGTAATAACTGATAATAATTAGCTGAAAATAGTTAAAAGTTGCATAATTATTGCTCCCAATATTATCTCTCACATTTCATTTTATACTATCTTAGTCTCAAGCTTCTTTAACTTACTTTTGAAGCAAGATAGTGTTAAAATGGGCAATAGCTAATAAACAAGTTAGGCCTAATAAACTTATTTTACTTATAAATTGCAATTTTTGTGCCTAGAACATAAAGTATTCAGCAGGCTTAAATAATTTGTGAGCAGCAGTTAGTTGTAACAGCTTCAATTGTGAATTAAAATTATAATAGCCATTTCCTATCAAAGTAATAACATTAGGCCTACCACATTTTTAGGTTTTCCAAAAAAAATTCTGTCTTCTCCATAGGACCTCTCTCACTATACAAGTGTCAGAATATTAATAAACTAATAGGATATTCTAATGGGATATATTTACCTTTATTTCCTATTGACCAGCACCGTTCCATGGATGCACTGTATGGGACCAGTTAGTGGTGTAATAGGCTGTTAGTTTAGGTTAGGGTCATTTGACACTAGTGCAATATTTTAGGCGAAATATAAAAATATTTCAAACATTTCTGAAACTTTCCGTAAAACAACGTATTTTAGTAGGGCCATGATTTCGCCTTTCTTCCGATACATTTTGCGACATAATTTATTTAGTTAAACTTAACATGGTTTCATGAATGTTTTGCAAAACCAAGTTGCACTAATGACACATAGATGGAAAAATGAATAGGTTAGGTAAAGTATTAGTATCAAACTGAAGTTACCCCTGTAGGCCTACACATTCATCAAAATATTGTATAAACACTGTTAAATAAGATATTGCTTCAGGCTGCTTTTGAAATTTCAAAACAGTTGAATAGATTTTAGGATCTTATAAAATATTGGTCTGGTTTTTTAATGAGAATAGTATGGTATAACATAAGGTCCAAATCAGGTACAGTTCGCACATTATATCTCCGGCTATGACAGACTCAGCTGGTTGCAAGGTGCGGGGGGAGAGGGGGTATTTTTCTGAAAACATTGTTCTACAGTCCCAATGAATGTTAAACGCTGAGTTTACCAAAATCATATGTTTAAAATATCATATGATACGGTTAGTAGCGTACTAGTCATAGCTGGAGATATAATGCGCGAACTGTATATTAATGAATTAATGATTTGACAAATTATAGGAACCTTGTATCAGTTCACAAAACTTTGACCCAGTGATATTACTTTTTGAGCCAAATTAGCTTTTTAGCGAATTTCCCCTATAGGGAAGAAGCTATTACCGTAGGTCTCATGGTAAGACCTAAGCCCGAGACCATGATAACTTTTCGTTTTGGGGCCCCCAGAAGCAAAAAACACTATTCGTTCATTTTCATAAATATATATATATCTATATATAGTATAAAAGCAATATATATATATATATATGTGTCTTTAAGCACGATAACTCGCGTAAAAATGGTCCAATCTTAATGAAATTTGGCATAGATGTGTAAAGTAGTAATTATTCGGACGAGTTCGTAATCCAGCCCAATCCGACTACCGGAAGGGGGGGTAAAGGGGGGTAAACCCCCCCAAAAATGGGTTTTTTTCGAGTTTTTTACATAGAAAAATAAAAATAATCCGATTTTTGTTGGCACTATTGAATTCAGCCCAAAAAAACAAACAATTTAGTATCTTGAATCATGGCTCTATGTCCATTGGTTGCCGAGATATTGAAAGTGGTAAACGCAGTACATTGTCCCAATGTTAACCTTATGGGAAATAAGTAAAATTCTATATCTCGCTTATTTCTAAACATATCTTGATAAAACTTGGTAAATGGCTTCTTCTAGTTCAGATCTACTAAATATTGAATTAAAACCACCCAGTTTTGATATACCTGTAGCAGCAAACCTGCATACTCATTCCCCATGTTATTCTTATGGAGCTTAAAAAAATCATGTCAAATCTCGCTATGTTGGATCGAAATATGTTGTTTTGCACTTGAAATTTGCTGAGTATGCAGGTCTGCTGCAACGGGGGTATTTTAGAACTGTCAATTGAGTCCTTTAAAAAATTACATCAGAAAATTAAGCAGTTACTGCATTATTTGTCAGTGAATCTAGTTTTTTGTGACTAGATGTATAATTTTTTAGGTTATTTTGTAAAACGGTTAAGCCAAAAAACTTAAATCTCTATAAGGAGGCCCAGGTGATTTTTCGGAGCTGCAAAACATCCTAGCGTAACAGGAAACCAACATAACCAAAAACTTGTTATGTTTTTTTTGTTATCCATATAAATTGTCATCCATCTACTATTGTCACATTTGTAGTGCCCATCTATGAAAATACCCCAATAAGGTTATAACTCACAAAGTCTTGCTATTTATAAATAGGCTTGTCTATATTAAGAGACTGTTCTTTTCTTGCTGTTTTGCCATGTTTTTACACTCTGCTAGCTTCATTAATTCCCATGATAATCTATTCTATCCATTAATCTAGCTATCCAATAGGTTAAGGAACTAAAAGAAATTTAAGAAATAATAAATATAATAAAATTTTTTGACAACATTATAATAACATATAAATTTGTATAAAAACCAAAAGAAATTACGGTATGCAAACAGTAAGAAACAGTAAAGATGGCAGCAGTTTTCTGTAGTTGTAGTTTTCTCCTTTTCCATGTAAACCTTCATGAACCATTTCCTGCAATAAAGACGTTTAAATAACTCAATTTGTAGCCTAAACAATTAAAATATAATAAATAATTGTACAGCTGAAATATAATACACTGAGAGGATATAAACAGTCATAGATAACACTAAGGTCGATGTAAGCAACTACAGAAAAAACTTTAATGTCTAAACAAGACAATAATTTATTCCTGCTGTTCACCCTTGACAGGCAGGTACACACAATTAACATTTACGCTTGTTTGTTTACTTTGCAAAGGTATATGCAGGATTACTTCCATAATTTTTCTGCTAGGAAGGAACTGGTTCCTGATTTTTCGTGCACCGAAAAAAGTGTTGTCGAGCTTTTAATATCTGCATGTATTGGACAAAATTATTTTTAACAGATTTATCACTTTTATTAACAAACTTCCAGTACAATATTTGAAATTCCAGTATAATTCCAGTATCGAAATAAAATTCCAGTATTTCCAGGATTTCCAGTATCAGTAGGCACCCCGTATGATATTATAAATGTGAAAGTATAGATGTCTGTGTGAATATCTGCCTTTCAACCACATGAAAAATACTGGGCCAACAGAGATGAAACTCGGCCGGAATAGAGCCACTAGGCCTACATCAGGAAAGGACATAGGCCTATTTCCTTCCTTAAAATCTCTTGGATGTAAACATTCAAATACTGAATTGTAAACAGCTGTGAATACTACAATTTGACAGTTCAAAGAGCAGAAGTAAGATCAGCTGTAATTTTTATTGTGAGCGAAGCCTGCTAGTTTGGAATAAAAACTGGTAATAAATCGTAGGTTGATGTCTGCGATACGTTAGCCAGCGAATGTCAGTGTACAGTAGAGTAGGATTCACCTAAGTTGGACAAAGCATGTACTAATCATCTCATCAAAATTGTTTAGAGCCTACAAGTCACATTGAAAACATTGTTGGTTACATGTTGTTTGTTTACATTTTGTCTTGACTGTCAAATTGCCACTTTGCATTTGTTTAAAATATTGTTTCATTGTCATTCGTGATAACTGTTTAGGTTACAGAATGTTTACAATATCACCTATTTTTAGAATTTTCTATTTTCATACAACCTTTTAACATAAAATGGAAAATTTAATTTGATTCTACTTCTTGATTGAAATATTTTAGTTTGTTTAGCTGCTTGTTTATTTTTCCTGGACCAATGTTGATAGGTTTTGAACGTAATATGAAACAATCTTTCTTGTCAGATGCTGACTTTTGCAGCAAGAAGTGATGGCTATCCACAAACTTGCCTATTTTTCGTCATACATATTATTTAATAAGAAAATCTAAGACTAATAATCATGCCGCATCCATTACACACCCTCTGTCGAGTTAATACGTACTTAATTTGAAAAAGCCCTTCAGTAATATTTTAAGTTGTGCAAGAGAACTTCCAGTTGCAATATTCATCAGAACTTTCCCTTTACTGCAAGTGCTAACAGATGTTCGCTGGCTATGTTTTCAGCATAGCTGGATTTTATGCTTAAGTTTGTAAGAAGATAATAGTTTGTTTACTTTCGTTTTGGCCGACTTAGGTGACTCCTACTCTACATAATATAACAGAATACAGGACCTACCAGTTTGATAGGATGTCGATCAGAGTGGCTTAAGATGGAATCCATAAAAGTTGATTCTCGTGAAATCTGCCTCAATAGTGTTCTCATCAGGTGACTAGGATATGTTAGGCCAAATCTGAACTCAGGAAACATCAGGAAAAAGCCTGAAAAATCATAATTTGATTAGGCTTATCTCAAAATCAAAAGAAATATGAGCCCTAATCACTCACATCTCTAAGTCCAGAGGAGAACCATAAGAATAACTTTAAGACATCATTAAGGTCGTAAGGTGGAGGTCATTCACCTTCCATATGATCCAAATCAAGTCCAGTCTTGATTTTTTTAGGGCAAAACGATATTCGACTACAATGGTTTTATCGATTTTTAAAATAATTCTTTACTGTCGAATACCAATTGTGAAGAATCGATTCTAACCATAGGAACAATTAATGGTGTATAAAGTAGTAAATTATGATTTGATCATCAATGTAGGTTACGTGTTCCTAATCATAATTAATTATAACCAAACACTTATTTGTACATCAAAACAAACAAGATTTTACTATAAAACTAAAACTTAACCAAAACCAATTTCAAAATGACAATCCATAGTCAACCGGGCAGATGACACAAGCCACAAGATCACTGGTAATACTGACAATGAATCAAGTGCAAGATGGTGGAAAAAGTTTCAAGTAGGTTAGGTTAATTAAAGGTAGTTGAGTTATGATATATTAATAGTGTTAGTATATAATGAGTTTTATTCATATAAGTTAGGCCAATACAAGTTTCAATCAGGTTAAATGTTGATATGTTTTGTTGTTAGGTCACGTGATGAAAAGAAATAAATAATGAATTCAGTTATGGTACTTATAAAATCGACATAACAATGAAAAATCGATTGTAAATATCGATGGATACAACAGAGTCGGAAACCACAGTTTTGCCTTTTTTTACAGATCTATTCAGCCAGGAATTCTTGTAAGGGTGGAAGTGCGAGAGAGATGGAAAATACCCCCACCACTGTTTTTCCTTCATCGGTTGTGTATAGTCAACTTAAAATTTCATATGGCCTATGACAACATTACAAATATTTCTGCAAACAAAAAATAATATGTTTTGACACATGAGTTATTTCGAAGTTTGACTGTACTGAGACTCACGGTAGGGGAAATCTTCACTGCGCATGCACATCCCACAGGACTTCTGGGCTGAAAATATCTGTAAATAGAAGTTATTCCCACAATGACCCAATACAAGAGTTGTTTTGATGTCTTTATAGCAGTCAGTTTAGCTTACTGTAACTAAGATATTATATTTTATAAAATGCAATTGGGCCTAAGTCCTAGGTCTAGAATGTGGGCTTTAAGTTTTCAAAATTACATAGGGTGGAATGATCGGCCTTAACTTACTTCTCTTACAGCGCCTGTAAGTTATAGTTCCTTTCTCAGAGATAGGTTTCAGGAAGATACCCCTTTTTAGTATGTCTGGGTTACCAGACGTCCGGGTTTTACCCGGACAGTCCGGGTTTTGAGGGCATTGTCCGGTCCGGGGCTGCTACTTGTCCAGGGTTTTCATAATTGTTTGCAAAAAATATATATACATCTCAAGATTTACGTGAAATCATACAAAATTTCAATGAGAGTCTTGACAAATTCACAGGTTTTAGAGTTATTACGAGATTGACGAAGTAAATCTAGTATAAAAACTAAAGTTGGAAATCCTATGGCAGTGCAACAACAGCAAACTACTTAGCGCTAAACTGTACTGACCTCTGTCGTCTGTCTAGAATAGTGAGTTTGAGGTTAGTGTAGTGATTTAGGTTGGAACTGGCTTAGCTGATAAAAATTATTTAAGATACACAATAAGTAAAAACCCATCATAATACATTAAAAATCTTATGTTACTATCTTCGGTTTGTCGTTAAGGGACGGGGGATGTGTTTGTTCACCGCATCTCAATCTGTCCTGGGTTGGCCTGAAAAATATCCAATTACCCTACTTTTTAGGTTATCACCAAAGAATACTTGAGACAAAAGGGAGTGGCAGCCTGTCTTCATCTTGCTATTTCCCTCCCACATAGGCTTAAGGCCCATGCTTTTTTATCTAGCTGAGTGAGGGTGAACTGTAACGCTAAAAGTAATCCTTTGTGGCAACGAACATATATTTTTAAGAACTCGTTTTATACGTTAGAAACCAACATCTCATCTTGGAAGAAGAAACCACAGTTACAGTACTAGGTTTAAGACATCATTTGCCGAATCGCATAATCTAGCCATCTTGAAAGAAAGCATATGTACCAAGGTTAAAAATTTTACCACTCTCTTCCTAAATTTGTACTGAAATAGTCATTGATCATAGTTTTAAATCAGTTTTGAAAACCTATCTAATTAAACATTGCTTCTACAACTTGAGCAGCCTTACAGACCATTTCCCAACATGTGTTCACCCAATTGCCATTTTCTGAACTGACTATAACCTAACCTGGCCTACCCAACCTACCCTGCCAACTCCTGTTGGCCATGAAGATGCCACCTGTGCCACTTTCGGACCTGTCTACAGTCCCTAGGGGGCGATGGAAAAAAGTATGCAAGTAACGTGAAGTAGGCCAAGTATCAATGCTATCACTATTATAGTTAAGGCCCATTACCCGACCTGCCAACCAACTGAGCCACCGACTCACTAAATTGGACTTAGAAAAATTATTTCAAGTGGAGTTCTCTAAGCTTACATTCAGTAGCCTATCATCAAACTCAACAATGTTTAAGTCAGCTCTTACTCCAGAGGTTTTTTAAAGAAATGTTAAGCAATATTGACCAATTCTTTGGGTCCAAGTTAACAGCATAATGTATTTACTTGAAGCATGCAGTCTGAATAACATAGATTAATTAAACGCTTACCTTTAAAATTGTTTTTAGAAGTATGATGTCTTGCAGTGCTCTGATTTTAACACTGACGCTGGTTTTAAATAATTAAGTAGCCAATTACGGAACAATATTCATTTTTTTGAGTTACTGTCAATGAATTAGGCCTTAAATTAGATATAAATATTATAGAAGCAATGTAATATGTAAACTATATCAGCCTAATAAAGTGGTTGCATTGTTAGTTGAGAAAAAGTTCGACATACATCACAGTCGACAGTTCAAGTTGAAACAAAAACTACAGACAATCAAAACAAACCGCTAGCGTTGCACTGATTGGCTGTCTCTCAGCCAATAAGAAGATCCTCTTCTTCTTCTTACCTCTGTACACATCTAGCCAGGTGGGCCACTTGTCCCCATTTAAGTGTCAGTGGGGTGGTAACACCTTTAAACAAAAGAGAACAAAAGAATTTTATCTAAGACCATTGCAATAAGCACCAATTAATTATGGTATTACAATAAACATTATACAATCGATTCAAAGAATATTTACCTTGGTAAATTGCCTTGAGGTGTCAAATAATTTTATTTACGCTGCGTACAGCGTAAATAAAATTATTTGACACCTCAAGGCAATTTACCAAAGTAAATATTCTTTGAATCAATTTATTCGGTGTCAAGGCTGTTTCAAAATTAAAAAATTATACAATCGTTGCATAAACTACTATCTTTCTACAGTATTGTCCTGCTGTCTGGTCGTCGTGCAAACAAGGTCGTAGGCCTTGTTTGCACGACGCCCAGTACAGTGGACAGTAACACCTTTAAACAAAAAAAGAGTTTTTTCTACTGTCCTACTGTCTGGTCGTCGTGCAAACAAGGCCTTACCATAGAGTAATAATGCCTTACTCTTGGGCGAATGAAGGGTTTTTGTTTTTGATTTGAGTTCGTGTCCGAGTCTGTGCCTCGGAGCTTCTAGTTAGTGCTAAGAATTTTTTTACTTCATGCATTAAGGCGTTTAAGGTGGAACATAATCATAAAAGAATATGAAATTTTAGTGGGCAAGGAATTGAACTAAGATTTGTCCATTTTTAATTCACAACTAGGTGAATGAGTGTAAATATTTTTTCTCCCCACTTCGCCCAGATGGCTGACATTAAATCTTTAGAACATCCTACGTTAAAGGTGTAGTATGTAATTTCTATATTAGGCTTAGACCAAGACCCAGATAGTACCTACATAAGTTGGATACTTATAGAAATAGGGCTCACTTATTGTTACAGAAGGCCATATTATATGGTAAAAAATACAACCTAGGATGTAAGGCCTTGAAATTAATTTACTCAAAAAAGTTTAGCCTACATGCAAAGTCTTAAGATGTCAAACTCAATTAATTTAAAATCGGAGGTCCTCATTGATAAGGTGACCAGATGGTCATTTTGAACAGGACAGTCCTGTTTTTTAGTGACTTGTCCCGACAAATTCACTTGGGGCGCCCCATTTGTGTCCCATTTTAGAGTTATTTGTACTGTACTTTACAGCTTTAAAACACTTCTTGATTTGACAAATGTGAAGGAGCTGAATGAAAAAAACGTTATATCAAGGAATATTTAATGTAGAGGTCTGTTTATGTGCTATGGCGTTGTGTAGGTTAAAAAAAAAACGTTATACTCGTATTATAGTAGATAGAGTAGGTTTTCTTTTCTCAGCCATGACTCAAAAACGGCAATACCGATTTGAAAGTGAAATATGTCAATTTTAAGGTATTTCTATGCATATTTGCCAACACGGCTCAGAATTTTCATAATTAGTACAACGAAGATCTGAATGTTCGGAACAGTAGCACCATCCGTCGACAGTGTTAGAAAATTGAGTCACTTGGTTTACAACTTAACATATTGGCGCTTTTCAATATATTTTGAAATTTTAACTATTGACTGAAGAACTCTTTTTTCCGTGCAAAGCCAGGTTACACTCGGATTAGATGAAAAAGGAATTCGCTCAACTATTGTAGGGGATGAATGCATTAAAGATGCCCTAAGGGAAAAACTATAACTCCCGTTGCCTAAATAAAGACTGAGCCTCATTTTATGATTAAACAGATAAGGTACAGAAATTGTTGATGGATTAAACCTTAACTAAATTTAGCTTTTATATAGTGTGTATAACCAAAATAAATTGACAAAATGGATCTTTTCCGTTATACGTATACCACTGTTTCAGGTTTGTTTTTCAAGCTTGATTTTGGTAAGTTAGGATAGGATAGGTTAGGTTAGGTAACATAACCTAAACTCACCTAACATAACCTAACCTTACCTAACCTAACCAACTGCAAGTGGGACCGCTAGACGGCCAGACGCTGGCTTATCGCGACTAGACAAAGATAACGGTAGATAAGATAACGAAAACGATAGTGTATCCCATCAAAAGCTTTTAAATGGTTTAAAATCTCTGGGCGTTCAAAAAAGGGCATATTCTTGATTTGAGTCTTACCTTCAAAATAGAATGCAGTATGTAGAGTTAAGCTACACAAATGATTTTAATCAGAAAGTTAATGTTCCCTCTTCTTTAGAAAAATTAGACCATGGTGTTCCTCAAGGGTCGATATTAGGGCCGTTGTTGTTTATTTGTTACTTAAAGGGAATGCCAAATTTAATTGAATCTGGTAAAATATGCTTATATGCTGATGACATCAATCTCAAAATTTCCATTAAATCCGATGAAAACGTTGAAAAATCGGCATTTGAACAACTTTCATTAATTAGTCAATATTTAAATAATTTAAACCTTGCAGTGAATCCAGTCAAAACGAAATATATTCATTTTAATACAGCACAAAATTTTCTACGTAACAAACCAAATATATTTATTGGCGAAAAACATTTACAAGAGGTGAACAATACAAAATTTTTAGGTCTAAAATTGGATCAAAATTTAAATTGGGACTCTCATATTGAAAACATCTGTAAGAAAATTTCTTCCGGATTATATGCTTTAAGGAGAATGTCAAAGATTTGTCAGGAAGATACTTTAAAATCAATTTATTTTGCATTTGTACACTCTCACATTTCTTTTGGGCTTGTATTGTACGGGGGTACCTCTCTACAAATTTTAAATAAAGTTTTAGTATTACAAAAGCAAGCAATAAGAATAATTTTAAAACTAAATTGGTCGGACTCCGTAAAAGAACTTTTTCCAAAATTAGGCATACTTACCGTTTTTGCTCAATATATATTGGAAGTAAGTGTGCATGTTAAGAGCCATTTCCTGAATCTGCCTACCTTGGGATCTACTCATGATTATTTCACCAGGAATAGAAACAGAATATCATATAGCACGCACAAACTTAAATTTATAGAGAAAAAACCTTCATATGCAGGAATTAGATTTTATAATAGTTTGCCTGGTGTAATAACTGACATAAAAGACCTTCCTAAATTTAAAAGAAAATTAAAATGCTATCTACTTTCAAAACCATTATATTCTTTTGATGAATTTTTTGTATAGGGGCCATGTAAATTATTTTTGGTATTTATGTTTCCCTCTAATAAATGTAGACATGTGTTTATTTTCATTTTGTTAGATGTAGTTAGTTTAAGAAATGACGCCATTCATGTACACTCAGTTGTATGTATGAATAAAGAATTTTTGAATTGAATTGAATTGAAACCGCAGGTAAAATATTTTTACAAGGAATTTCCAATTAAAAACTATTAATAATAATTATTTGACCTAGTTTATGGCGCTCAGTCAAAAACCAAGCTTGAAGGGTAAATTTGGAATAGTGGTATACGTATAATGGAAAAGATCCGACAAAACAAACATAAGACCATGATGGAAAGAATCAAATTATCATAAGATGAAACAACGTATACGTTTATGAAGCTAATTACCCTCTGTTTGACTGAATTAAATTGGAAATGTAAACAAAATATCAACCATTACATTTATACGGGCACATTTCAATTCTTTGACTCACAAAAAAAAAATTAAAAATCCTATGTCAGATATTTCATAATTTAAGGATTTCTATATAAATAGATCAAAGAATTAGATTAGGTTATTACAGCACAGTCTCTCGCCAACTAAAAAAATACCGTACCCCCTTCCAATGTCTGTATACATTGCCCCCTCTTTCAGTCTTGCCGGGTTTTAGTTTCAAGACTCAACCACAAAAGGCAGCACGTTCTTCAGGCTTTAAACTATAGATGTCGAATTAGTATAAACGCAAAATCATCGTATCAGGCATAATTACAACTCCCACTGCCGAAATAAAGATGGAGCCATATATTTAAGCCTTATATTTATTGAACAGATAAGGTATTAAAATTACACTAAATGTAACTTTTATATAGTACATAATTATGTCCCGTTAAATAAATCAACAAAAAAAATCATAAAACTGTGATGAAAGGAAGCAAATTATGGGAAAATTTGAAAACTTAGACCTCGTCAAAAACCCCTTTATACTACGAATCATGTAAAATCCTTTCTCAGCGGATGCCTACGCCCTAAAAGGAACGTCCACGCAAAGTTTCAAGGTTCTAGGTCGTTTAGTTTGGGCAGTGCGATGTTAGGTGAGTCGTATTTGACAATTATACAGGCCTAGTAGATAATATATATATATATATATATATATATATATGTCTGTTAACACGATAGCGGCCGTAAATATGGCCTGATCTTAATGAAATTTGGTTCAGACGTGTAAAGTGGCAATCACTCGGATGAGTTCGTGAACCAGCCCGATCGGACTACCGGAAGGTGGGGTAAAGGGGGATAAACCCCTGTAACTGATAGTTACAGTTTAACATTTCGAAATCGAACCAGGAAGATTGACAAACACCTAATTGGAACAAGTAGATCAGAGTTCAGTTTGAATTTGCAGTTTAATTGGTTATCTAGGAATTGAGGTCGACCTACTTAGGAAACTGACAGAGTTCTGAATCTAGATCAGCGATCAGGGTTGCGGAATGTAAACAATGAAGTGTCAGGTGATGAGGAAAGTGATTGATGATTGGTGGAAGGAAATGAGAGTGGGAGGAGAGGTAGACGATTTTGGAGAGAGGATTCGAGAGGAAGAGGGAAGTCAGAACGAGGATCGGAGAGTGGAAGCTACATGGTGGAACCCGGCGCCTTCACCATGTAAAGTTCAGCTGAGTAAGCTTTACGTAAATCAGAGAGAAACTCTAAAAAGGTTTAACCGAACAATAATAGTTAAAAGAATGGACTAAGGCTTAACTCACTTGGCTAGAGAAGGGTACTGAAATCAAACTAGGGAATGCTACTATAACATGATATATTGATCAAAATAAAAATAGATCAGTTTACAAACAAGATTAAAAAGTTTCAAATTTGCAAGTAATTAAATAAAAACTTTAGATAACCAGCAATGCATTATCGAAATAGAATTCATTTTTGTTAAATTCAACCCTAGCAATCATTTTTAAGTTTGTTGGAGTGGTATTCATATGATATTCAAAATAAATAAAGACCTCTCAAAATGAGGGTACTAAAAGCAGAAGGCATGATCTTAAGAAATTTGAACAAATTAAAGAGATTTGGAAAACTACATAATTTAGGAAAGAAATTGAAATTTAGATCTTAATCATTTGAATGCCAGGCTTGCTCTACATTACAATACAAAGATATTAAACCATCTTACTTTAAACTATAATCTCCTGTTGGCGACTCCTAGCCCCCGGACGGCGAAGCTTCCACTCTCCGATCCTCGTTCTGACTTCCCTCTTCCTCTCGAATCCTCTCTCCAAAATCGTCTACCTCTCCTCCCACTCTCATTTCCTTCCACCAATCATCAATCACTTTCGTCATCACCTGACACTTCATTGTTTACATTCCGCAACCCTGATCGCTGATCTAGATTCAGAACTCTGTCAGTTTCCTAAGTAGGTCGACCTCAATTCCTAGATAACCAATTAAACTGCAAATTCAAACTGAACTCTGATCTACTTGTTCCAATTAGGTGTTTGTCAATCTTCCTGGTTCGATTTCGAAATGTTAAACTGTAACTATCAGTTACACCCCCAAATGGGTTTTGTGAGTTTTTTTTTAATAGAAAAATAAAATTTATCAAATTTTCGTTTGTACCATTGAATTCAGCTCAAAAAAACAAACAATTTAGCATTTTGAATCACTGCTCTATGTCCATTGGTTACCGAGATATTGAAAGTGGTGAACACAGTACGTTGTTCCAATGTTAACCTTGTGGGAAATAAGTAAAATTCTATATCTCGCTTATTTCTCAACATAGCCTATCTGGATAAAACTTGGTTTATGGCTTCATCTAGATGAGATCTAATGTTTAATAGTCTAAAATCACCAATATTTCCATTTTTGTGGCAGCAAACCTGCATACTCATTCCCCATGTTATTCTTATGGAGCTTACGAAAACATGTCAAATCTCGCTATGTTGGCTTGAACTATACATTCTTTTGCATTTGAAATTCGCTGAGTATGCAGGTCTGCTGCAACGGGGCTATTTCTAGCTGCACTCGTTCCAACACCCAGTTCCTTAGCTAATTTTTTTCCTAATTCTCTAGCGTTAAGTTTTCTGACAGCACTCAGTTTCTGTTCTTAAGTGAAAACCACTTTTTTACTTTTGCAATCACTCATTTTGAAACTCAACATAAATTCACTCATAGAGTTCACAACTATAAAATCATCAAGTGACAGCATTATAAACTAACTCGCAAAATTGTCATAGGCTATGCCTTTGAACCAGTGCCTTTGGCTAGCGCCTGAAGTAGCGAACCAGAAACTACATTCACTTATGGAGCTTACAAAAACATGTAAAATCTCGCTATTTTGGATTGAAATATGTTGGTTTGAAATTCGCTAAGTATGCAGGTCTGCTGCAACGGGGGTATTTTATAAATACAATTTGTTTTAAAAATTGAAAATCGTTTGAATGTTAATTAGAACATAAATTTCAGTGATATATATCAATAATGTTGTAGTTTGAAAAAGTTATTAATTTTTCTAAGGCTTTAACAGATTCATAATTAAATTGTGCTTCAGCCTTGTACTATTCATTTTTTGTTTCCAAGCTGGAAAGGAGATTAAAATAGCTCTTCCCGCATCTAAATGCAGGCCCTCTATGCCGCTCACTCCAGTGAGCAAAGCGACGAGCAGGGGTCTCCAGCCTCTGTGACATTGACAGCACTGATGTCGAGCCCCGCCTTGAGGCGGCTGTGGAAGACGTAGGGTAGGGCGGGGTAAAAAAAAATATAAAATCAAAACTTTTCATTTTTTACTGGGAAAAAACTGAATTTTTAATTTAAAAAATACTATATGATGTTAAATTACTTGTATTTTAAGATTTTGTATGTTATTTTACTAGATCTAATGACATAAAACTATAAAAAAATAAAAACCTCGTCTTTTTTACCCTCCAGATGGGGTAAAAAAAAAAGACAGTGAAGGGAAAATAAAAGACAGACCTGCAACTAATAGAATACTGCATGTACATGACAGGGAGGGTAAAAAAAGGTAGCTTGGGTAATTAGCAATGCATCACTTTTTATTTTACAACTCTATCTCTACTAGAACAATTGTTATGGATACCTATTTTAAATTTTATGTTTTTTACCAAGAAAAAACTAAGAAATACTAAGCATGAAAAAATCTGAATCTGAATCTGTCATCTTGTAATTCAAGATCTTCTTTAGTACAAAATTTTTTTGGACTTCATAAAATATAATAGTTTTTATTTTACAAACTTAAAACATATCGCTCGTCGCATTTCTTATACTTTTTGTTAAAAAAACATATTTTATACCCCACTTTAAAGAGAATGAAAAAAATAGAAAAAATATATAAATGAGTTCTAACTTTTAAAACTGAGCAGTAAATCATTGTTATATATAATTATAGTTATTAATAAAATACCCCCGTTGCAGCAGACCTGCATACTCAGCGAATTTCCAGTACAAAACAACATATTTCAATTCAACATAGCGAGATTTTACAGGTTTTTGAAAGCTCCATAAGAATAACATGGGGAATGAGTATGCAGGTTTGCTGCTACGGGTATATTAAAACTCGGTGGTTTTAATTCAATATTTAGTAGATCTGAACTAGAAGAAGCCACTTGCCAAGTTTTATCAAGATGTGTTGAGAAATAAGCGAGATATAGAATTTTACTTATTTCCCATAAGGTTAACATTGGGACAACGTACTGTGTTTACCACTTTCAATATCTCGGTAACCAATGGACATAGAGCAGTGATTCAAGATACTAAATTGTTTGTTTTTTTGAGCTGAATTCAATGGTGCCCACAAAAATTGGATTATTTTTATTTTTCTATATAAAAAACTCAAAAAACCCATTTTTGGGGGGGTTTACCCCCCTTTACCCCCCCTTCCAGTAGTCGGATTGGGCTGGATTACGAACTCGTCCGAATAATTACTACTTTACACATCCATGCCAAATTTCATTAAGATTGGACCATTTTTACGCGAGTTATCGTGCTTAAAGACACATAGATATATATATAGATATATATATTTATGAAAATGAACGAATAGTGTTTTTTGCTTCTGGGGGCCCCAAAACGAAAAGTTATCATGGTCTCGGGCTTAGGTCTTACCATGAGTACTACGGTAACAGCTTCTTCCCTATAGGGGAAATTCGCTAAAACCATGAAGCCTATAAGAGCTGTACTGAAAAACCTAAACAAATTTTTCTGGGCAAAAACGAATAATGAAAATAGGCCTAAGCAAAAATTTGTACGGTATCCATGGAAACCGCCTAATTCACAAAATAAATTGTTAAATTGAAGACTCCGAGAATTTTTTAAATCTGTAGAATATACCTAAACATGTCATTAAAGTTTAAAAAGACAATTTTTTTTAAATTTATTTTTTATCTTTCTTAATATTAATACCACTTTTTGTCTTGTTTTTACCCCATTTGTATCTTGTTTTTTTTAACATGTTAAAAAAAATACAAGAAGGTGGACTACTTAGGCCTAAAATGAAAATTTGTACTTTATATCACTAAAGTATTTAGAATGACAAGACAACAATAATAGGCTCATCATATCCTCATAATTTTTTTCCAGACTGAAAAAGTTTGCTGTCGCGGAACAAAAGTTTTCTGCTCGAAATTGACAAGGGTTTGCGAGAAAATTTTGTAATGTCATAAAACACTCCCCAAAAAATAATTTTTTGGCCTAGACAACTTAAGATATGAATGTATTTTGTTACAATATTTTTTATTTTTCAAATTTAACACTTTTGAGTTTAACATTAACATGTCTTTTTTTACCCCGCTTGAGCAGTGTCTGTTTTTTACCCCGCCCTACCCTACAGAGGTGTCCGTACGTCCCTCTGGGCATACCTGCTAAAAAACCCCCTCGCATGCTGTCACCACATTCTTTGCAATCAACCCGAGCGTCTGCTCATTGCGACATCGCAATGTGTGGCCTCTGTCCCTTTCAGGACTTCTCGCTGCTGTCCCTTTCGGAACTCCTCAGTTGGTGATCAACTGTTTGCTGTCCTCGGTTCTGGGGTCACTCGAGACACCCGTCTGTCGTCTTCTGGCGCAGGACAGACATGACAAAGTCAGCCACGTGCTGCATTCCAGCTGTCGCTGCCCTGAAGCAACTTCCCCACGATGTTTTCCAGGGTCAGATGACCCCGGACAAAGTCAAAGTGACGACACACAAAGAAAGTTTGACACACGTCGTCTCTGTCGTGTCCGCAGTACCAGCACTTGGGTGAGTCGACCTTGCCCATTCGGTGGAGGTACAGACAGAAGTAGCTATGACCTGTCAGGAACTGGGTGAGGTAAAAGTTCATCTCCCCGTGGTCGCGGCAAGCCCACGGCTCCAGGGCCAGCTCGGCAGCCTCTTCCCGATCTATCTCGGGAGCATGCCCCCAGATGGTCTTCTTCTCCTGTGCCAGCAGGTCGATTGGGATGACTCCCGCAATGACCAGCACCGCCGCCGGCGAGACAGTGCAGTACGAGGACGCAACCCTTAGGGTGCTGCGTCTGCACCGCCAGCATGTGAGTCCGGTATTTCTTCACCTTCGTTGCATCCGCCTAGATCTCCGCTCCGTAGAGCATGCCTGCGTTTCCTCTGACTCGGTCCTCCGATGTTAAACACATTACAATTAATTTAATGTGTTTACCTGTACACCTACAAGTAAAGCCTAAATATTGCTGGCTTATATGCTACAGAGCAATATGCTACAGAGGTGGCTATCCATTTTGTACTTTTTTATTTAAGGTTCTCTTTTTTGTAATTATTATTTGTATATTTTATTGTAACCTACAATGTATTACGATATTGTAATGTACATAATGGAAAATAAAGAATTTATTTATTTTTTTTAATTAAATATAATCACAAATTTGGTATTTAAATATAAATAAACTACAAAATTTCACCTACAGAACAAAATTAATTTAGGTATTACATAAATGCCTGAAAACCAGATTAAAAGGGTTACACAAAAAATATGAACTATAAAATTCAGTCTACACTGCAAGGAATCATGGCAATGACTGATGTATTTGAGAAAAGGTCTCCTGTGAAGATATACATAATAATCATTTAAGATAAACGTAATCAAAACTATACCTAGCTCTTTTTCAGTTGTCCCTACCTGCAGTACTCCTTCTATCCTTATCTGCTAACATTATAAACTTTCCTATTCTACTATCATAATCTTTGAGATTGGTTGGTTATATGATACATACGTGTTACATCCTTGGTTTTCTCAGAACTGGAATTTTATTTAACTACAAGTACACCTCAAAAGATATTTGTTACATCAAAAAATGTTAAGTTATATGTCTTAAGTATTAACAATCTGTGGAAAATTTAAAAGGATGTAACTTATCTGCTTCCTTAAACAGGAAAATACTGAATTCATCCCGTAGACAAGTCAAAACTACTTTAAGAGTATGCGATTTCTTAGCATTTTTAAAATTCATAACTTTTATCAGAGTAAAATATCAATGACAAAACTTACTGTAGTCTCCCCTCATTCAGCAGAACACCCAGTGAAAAAATTAAATTTTTATCCCTTGTCCCATCAGAGATAATTAAGCTTCAAACTTAAAGTAGACAGTTCTCTATTTTTTTTTCAATTTCCAAAATTAAAGGAAACATACATCAGTATTCAAACTCTAGATACAGAGAGTAAAACAAGTATATATAATTGTATACAAAAAATAAATGGTGATTTACAAGTCCTTCATAGAAGAAATAGGCTTCAAAAAGTGGAATTTATTCGTTTCTATTGCTTGTTTTTCAACATTTTTACTTTCTCCCCCCTATACATAGTAAATAGAGAAAGTTTTGTTTTCGTCAAAATTTTCGAATTTGAGTTGTTAGTGCATATATTCGTTTTAGTGCTCCCTGAATCCAAAAAAGTGGTTTTTGGCGTGGTGTCTCTCTCTCTCTCTCTCTCTCTCTCTCTCTCTCTCTCTCTCTCTCTCTCTCGTATCAGGAAACTGACACATACTTTCTCCCTTCAAGTCATTTAAAACCAGAAAACATATATAATGAAATAAAACAAATTAACAATTAATTATCACACAATTATATACCAAATTTTATCAAATCGATTAGTAAATAACGGAGATATCGGTTTTTGAATATTCACCATAAGAATAACATTGGACAACATACTGCATTTACCGCCAAACTAAAATATCAATTATCTCCGCAACCAGTTGACGTAGACTAATGATTCAAAATACTAGATTATTTAGTTTTTCAAGCCAAATTTAATGGTTGCAAGTATATTTTCTTTAAAAATTACAGTTTTTTGTGAAATTTGAAAAATATGAATTTTTTAACACTTAAACCCCCATAACTTCTGAACCTGAATTTTTACAGACATGCGGGTAGTGTCATTTTGTTTGTCATCCTAAGCACTAAAAACCATGCAATTTTTATCAAAATCGTTAGAGCCGTTTTTGAGAAATTTGGATTTTTGTCATTTTTTATGGGTTTTTATGGGGTAAATACCCTTAAAAATCAAAAATTCAAAAAAATGAAAAATACGCCTGGAGATACCATGGCTTTATACCTACATGCCAAATTTCATGAAAATCGGACCACTGGTATCGTCTCTAGCTTTGTTTACATACACACACACACACACACACACACACACACACACACACACACACGCACGCACACACACGCACGCGCGCGCACACACACACACACACACACACACACACACACACGTTGGCGATGTTGGACTCCTTTTGTAGGAAAAGAAAGCAAGTTGTTAAAGTAAATAATTTTGTTAGTGATGTCTTGGAATCAAGTCATGGAGTGGCACAGGGTGGAGTTTTAGGACCAATAATGTTTAACTTATATATAAATGAGCTTTTAAAACTTAATTTAAATTCAAAAATATTTGCTTATGCAGACGATACTGCCCTGGTGTGTTGTGCTTATAATAAAACTCGGCTAAGGCACTTGATATTAAGTGACTTGGATACAATCTCACATTGGTTATCACAAAACAAACTG